>JALJVW010000184.1:88336535-88756535 GCA_024865655.1 Emberiza elegans | reverse complement strand
ACAGAAAACACAGTTCACACACAAACTGGCAACCCTCAGGAATTGGCAGCTCCTCATTCCACTATGGCTGGGACCAAGAAACCACTGCTTCTAAAACACATCTGCTCTTTTAAAAATAAAGCTTCTTCCCACTTCTTTTCACACAGATCAACAAGTAGGAACAACACAAAACGAAAGCTTCGCAGCCACAAGAATGTCCCCATTGTTTTGTGCCCATCACTGGGTTTCCAAAACACCAGCCCAGCTGCTGTTGAAATAATCTGAGATTTTTTTTCTTGCTCTGCTCGTGTGTCCACATTAAAAGTGCTGCTTTCACCAGGCCCAAATCCCTCTTTCCAACGCAGTGTTCAGCAGAGGCAGCTCAGCCATCCCTCAGCCCATGACGTTTGTGAGTTATTTCGGGGCTTTGGCAGAGCCCAGCAGCAGCCTCAGAGCAGCCCTTCAAAATGTGTGCTCAGCTAAATTCACGCCGTGGAAAAGAAATATTGAGGAGTCCAAGGAGTCGCCCACCTTCCTTTCTGCCTCCCCTTCTGTGGGATTGCTTTCAACTCAAACACCCCGTGGGTGGAGAGATTCTCCTGCCTCGTCCAAAGGGACTGTTGGGGCTCATTTGCATGCATTTGCATCCTTCCAAAGAACATTGTTGGTTTTTTTTTGGGAATGCGTACCTGACATTTCACGTGGGAAGTTTTATGTGGTTTAAAAATTCCAAGTTGTCCTCTGATTTTGAGGAATCTGGGGTCGGTAGGTTGGGAGGGATCAGCTGAGCCAGCGGGTTTGTAATTCCCTGTGGTCTGACAGGGGCACGGGATGCACGGGCCAGTAAATTCCAAGGAATTCCAGGCCAGAAAAACAACCACAAATTTTAAAACACCGATTAAAACACCCAAGTAAGAGCTCAGCGTGCTGGGGGAAGCTGAAGGGCTACAAAGAAGTCTACAAAGAGCAGAAATTCCTCAAGTGGCTGAGGGGATTTGGGGTTTTCAGATACCTCAGGGGCTGTCGCTCCTCTGTTTCTAGAAACCCCCCAGAGTTGCCCAAATTGTCCCCAAGAAATGGAATTTTAAAAAACATCAGTGATTTGACCCTCCTGTGGTGGCCTCTCCTCATGCAGGGGCTGTCAGTAACAAATCTGATGTTCCTACAACTTCACCGCACCATTTTATCACCATTTTTCATGTTTTTTATTCTAAAGTGGTTGGCAGTCACAGGAGCAGAACCTCATCCCTCATTGCCTTTGTTCTTCTTTCTTCCTGCTTTTATTTCATTGCTTTGGCCTGTTGGGAATTTTTCCCTTTTTTTTTTTTTTGGATTCTAGATGAAGACAAGAGCAATGTGTCATCGATCTGTCCCTTCCAACACTTGCATGAAACACTTTCCTGCTTGCAGAGTGGGTGGGAGAAGCAGGATTTTTATGGATAATCTCTATGCCAACAAGCAAACACTGCATTATGGATAACAACAAAGAATGATTCACTGGGATGAGCTGGGAAGGGCTGGAAGTGCTGCTGAACCTCAGGCAAGTCCCCATCTCATCCAGTGGCCATCAAATGTTATTTTACTGATTCAGGAGGAACAAAATAAAACTCAGAGCCAAGTTGTGTTTTGAGGAGGAGAAGGGAGCATTTATCTTCTCTGGAAAAACTCTGATGCCTGGGATCAATAGAATGTGAGCATGGTGCGGACAGATAAGATAAAGAGCAATAAAGTCCTTTTTGATTTAAAACTTCATTTGTCATCAGCAATGTTGTACTAGAGGACTTCTTATATATTCAGATGAATTTCAATTTCAGAGCTTTCTGCCCAGTGAATGGAGAAATCTGGGTGTCGTAGAGGGTGATTCACCCCTCTGGTTTTCTTTAGGATAGGATAAATTATTATAAATTATTATTTGGCAGAAGAGTCCATTTCTTTTGCCTCCAGCTGGACAGGATTACAATCCTTGATTTCAAATTTAAATATCTGATCAATATATTTAGATGAAATAAGTCTGGATTTTTCTCTAGAAAATGGAAAGTTTGCTTTGCATTGATTTTAATTTATTTTCCTTTACTTTGTAACAATTTTGTTCATTCATAGAAACCCCCAGAGTTGCCCCAAATTGTCCCAAGAAATGGAATTTTAAAAACATCAGTGATTTGACCCTCCTGGTGCATGCAGGGGCTGTCAGTAACAAATCTGATGTTCCTACAACTTCACTGCACCATTTTATCACCATTTTTCATGTTTTTTATTCTAAAGTGGTTGGCAGTCACAGGAGCAGAACCTCATCCCTCATTGCCTTTGTTCTTCTTTCTTCCTGCTTTTATTTCATTGCTTTGGCCTGTTGGGAATTTTTCCCTTTTTTTTATTTGGATTCTAGATGAAGACAAGAGCAATGTGTCATCGATCTGTCCCTTCCAACACTTGCATGAAACGCTTTCCTGCTTGCAGAGTGGGTGGGAGAAGCAGGATTTTTATGGATAATCTCTATGCCAACAAGCAAACACTGCATTATGGATAACAACAAAGAATGATTCACTGGGATGAGCTGGGAAGGGCTGAAGTGCTGCTGAACCTCAGGCAAGTCCCCATCTCATGGAGTGGCCATCAAATGTCCAATTTTACTGATTCAGGAGGAACAAAATAAAACTCAGAGCCAAGTTGTGTTTTGAGGAGGAGAAGGGAGCATTTATCTTCTCTGGAAAAACTCTGATGCCTGGGATCAATAGAATGTGAGCATGGTGCGGACAGATAAGATAAAGAGCAATGAAGTCCTTTTTGATTTAAAACTTCATTTGTCATCAGCAATGTTGTACTAGAGGACTTCTTATATATTCAGATGAATTTCAATTTCAGAGCTTTCTGCCCAGTGAATGGAGAAATCTGGGTGTCGTAGAGGGTGATTCACCCCTCTGGTTTTCTTTAGGATAGGATAAATTATTATAAATTATTATTTGGCAGAAGAGTCCATTTCTTTTGACTCCAGCTGGACAGGATTACAATCCTTGATTTCAAATTTAAATATCTGATCAATATATTTAGATGAAATGTCTGGATTTTTCTCTAGAAAATAGAAATGCTTTGCATTCATTCCAATTTATTTTCCTTTACTTTGTAACAATTTTGTTCATATCTAGCATGATATATCCATCACTTCACTTTGGGAAAGCAAACTTTCCTCAAGCCAAAATTCTCATCCAGATTTACATCCCCAGCACAATTATCAGGCCTGGTTAAGGTGATGTTCTCCTGGACAGTCAGAGCAGATAAATTAGCACAGCAACAAACACAAATAACCACAATCACCATCAAAATATTCATTTTCTGTAGACCTGAGGAACTTTCTGGACATTCTAAGCCCTCCATGAGGTACTCAGGTAGTTTCAGGCTGGTGGAAATAAAGGGAAAATTTTGAAGTTGCTTTTTGTTGGTTTTTTGTCTTTTTTTGCTGTTTTTTTGTGGGGAGTTTGTACTTAATAACGGCGAGGGACTGATGTTGATTTCCACCCCGTGGGTTTCAGGGCGAGCCAGCAGAGCAGACGTACAAATCACCTCTTTTCAATGGCAGGACAGCGAGATGGCAGCGCCAGGGGCACGAATTACTCGTGGTTTACTTAAGGAACGAGCCTGCATCATCAACATAGGAAAAGCATCCAGCATCACTTCTCCCAGGAGGGTGTGATCCAAGGAAAACAAACAACCAGCTCCAGAAATCTCAGAGGAGCCTTCCCAGGGCGCTCACGGGTCCTGCTGGACGGGGCGGCGGCGATCCGCGATCCGTCACCGCGCAGCTCCCCGATCCCGCCGGGAAGCAAAGCTGGATTCATCTGGTGCCAGCCCGAGATGTAAACACTGCTCGGTGCCAGGCAGGAACATCACAGCCCCGGGGGCACGTGGGAGTGAGGAGGGGGTTATTTGGGAATCAATAAAGAAAGGACTCCTTGCACCGCTGGGAATCGTTGCTTCCAATCGATATCGGGCTGGTTTTCCAGCAGTGGCTTCTGCAGGTCTGCAGCTGATGAAAAGCATCAGAAACAAGGGATGTGTTTGGTGATTTCCAAGGGTTTGAAGGTGCGGGGATTGCTCCCCGAACTGCTGCCTTAAAGGCAGGGAAAGCACGGCCAAGTTGTTCAAAGTCGAAAGGATTGATGCTCCCACTCTGGGCACAAGGCACAGCAGAGGGACTTGGAATGGGATAAAAGGGACAAATTTGTCAGAAGAGCAATAAAAGCTTCCACCAACAATAGCGTGAGGCATTCATAAAGCCATTAACTTTATCAAGGTTTTCTTAAACTTTACATTCCAATCAACAGTGGTTTGTATTTCTAAATCATTTAAGATCTAATTCCAGCACCATAATTAGACTACAGGGTTTTAAAAGCTTTCCCAAAGTAGGGCTGGAGCTTAGCACAATATGGCAGCCAGCTCTGGCTCTGCTATTCCCACCAAACTGTGGGAGAAACTTCTTCATTCCTCCCTCCCTGAGAAAGCCATGATCAGTTAAACGTCCCTGGGTTTATCCCCCTCTGCCTGTGTGAGTCTGGAATCAAGGAAATTAGGGACCCAGAATTAATCCTGGGTTTTATTTAGGTGGGAACTCTCTGCTCCCCTTTCATAGCACGGATTTCTTCATCAGCAGGATTTCTCAGGGAGCACATCCCCATTTATTTACCCTAAGAGAGAGTTCACAGCCAGGCTGGTTGGGTTTTTTTCTTTCACTCCTAAGCAACACCGAGGTTTTTTTATCTGTGTACTGAAATCTCAGCTCCAGCTTTGTCAATATTTGGCCTTATCTTAAAGAACTCCAAAGCAGGGTCAAAGGAGAGTAAACTCTCCCTCCAGAAAGCAAACATCAATTATTTAACCACTGCTTTGGGCGAGTTCGGGAGAGAAATGGCAGGAAAATCAAAGCCTGGCTCTCCAGGCAGGGCTGTTGTGCTTTGAACCCAGCGGTTGTTGATACAGAGCAAATCTGCACTGCCCAAGGGCAGGGTTGGATGGGATTTTGGGAAGGAATTGTTCCCTGGCACAGAGCAGCTGTGGCTGCCCCTGGAGCCCTGGAAGTGTCCAAGGCCAGGCTTGGAGCACCCCGGGACAGTGGAAGGGGAACAAGATGAGCTCTGAGCTCCCTTCCAACCCAGACCAGGCTGGGATTCCATGATTGTGTTTCTTTTACTTTGGACTGCAAGAACAAACTGTCCCCTCTGTGTTTGAGGGTCTGAGAGCACAATTCCATCAATCCTTATTCCCAGCTCCTTGCTGGAAGTACATTGGGACTAAACTGCAGAATGGGAGGTGAGATTTTGGAAATGAAGGATGATTTTAGCTCAGGGACTCCTGGGTGTAAAGTGCCAGTGGATGTGTTTTGGGCTGGGAATTGAAATGAGGATTCTGACCATGAAAATCTGAGATTTTGGAAATGAAGGATGATTTTAGCTCAGGGACTCCTGGGTGTAAAGTGCCAGTGGATGTGTTTTGGGCTGGGGTGAAAAGGATTCTGACCCAGATTTTGGATGAAGGATGATTTTTCAGGGACTCCTGGGTGTAAAGTGGGAACTGAAATGAGGATTCTGACCATGAAAATCTGAGATTTTGGAAATGAAGGATGATTTTAGCTCAGGGACTCCTGGATGTAAAGTGCCAATGGACGTGTTTCGAGTTGGGAACTGAAATGAGGATTCTGACCATGAGAATCTGAGAGGTTCTGGAGCAGTGTTGGAGCAGGGGCTGACGTTCTGTCTTGGGGTTGGACCCTGAACTCCAATCAAATCAGGATGAGTGGATCCAGGGGAGAGCAGAGGCTAATTCACACCTCCAAATCCCATGGCAGATTTGGGAACAGGTCCCTGAAGCAGAAGCCTGTGAAGGATTTATAAACTCCTCGGTGTAGTCAGAGCAACAGAGAATCAGTCTGGGCTCAAGGAGCCCGTGTGTTAATTCCTCACACTTTTACAATCCCCCTTCCCACCCTTTTTATATCAATGGCAGCAATAATGTTCAGTTTGGGAATATTCCCTGCCTGAGCTTTCTGCTTCAGCATGGTGTTCCTACAACATGGTCCTGTTTCAATTAAAAATTTAAATTTCTATTTTCTAATAGAAATTCCTGATTAGAAAACGCTCAATTACCTGCCAGAAAGGCTCTGCAGACACTGGGACACTCTGAAATTACCCCAAGTTTCTGGAATTTAACAGAGCAGCTCCTTTAATATCCCCTCTCAGCAGCACTGGAAGGCAGAATTAGCCTTTTGAGAGCAGTTTCACTTAATTAAATCAAATTTACGTGTTTGAAGAATAACCTGTGTAGCATCTGGAAAAGTTTCCATGGGTTCACCAGGATTGAAGCAGGAGGATCTCAGCTGCCCCAGACTGTCCTGGCAGAGCTGAGCTCCAAACCTTGACCATTGCAGAGCTTCAAGGTCCTGGTTTTGCACCAATCTGCGAAATTTGTGTTTGCTCCATGGCATCTCCTCCTGGTCAGCTCTGAGACCTGAGGATGGAGGCTGAAGGATCAGGAGGGATGAGTCAGGAAATGTTTTGCTTTTCCTCTATTCCCCCCAGGGTGGAAATTTTGGAGGAATCCCTGCTCTAAGATAACACTGATTGCAATTTCTTACCTACTCTGTTTCAGCTAAGTGAAAAGAAAATAATGAGCCCAGTGTTTGGCCATGGAGATCTGCCTGCTTAAAAAAAAAACCAAAAAAAAACCAACCAAAACACAGCCCAAATGTGAAAAAAGCAAGGAGTGAATCACTGGCAGTGGCAACTCTGTCAGAATTAGGAAATTAAGTTCATTAAAGGTGTGGTAACTTAATTTTCTATGCAAGCACGTAATGGTGAAGGGCTGGGCAAAAAAAAAAAAGCTCAGACATCCAATATAACACAAACCCACCCAAAGTTGGCAGGGTGGAGCTCCGCAGCTCCTGGCTCCTTCTTTGGGTTACTTTTGTCCTAAATTGACCAAATCAGCCCCAGACTGTGTCCCCTCGATGGGAGCAGTTGGGATCTGGGGGTGCCACTGCCCAAAGCCCCCAGAGGATCCCCCACACAATTCCCTGCTCCACGAGGGAGGAGATGAATGCCAGGTGGAGCCATGGCCCTGCTTTGCCCCCATCCCCTCTGTTGCTGCCCAGGACAGGTCGCAGATTCCTTGTGTTGGACCCCTGGTTAATGCTGAGAATTTGGGGTTTTCTGTGCTGCCAGGCACTGACCCCAAGGGAACACTGCACTGACCGGAGGCCGGGGAGAAGCTTCCAAAATGGAATGGCAGAACTGGGATTGTGGGGGTGGGGCTTGAATAGAAGTGTGTGACATCACCGGGTGGAAAATTAAGAGTTTAAGGCTTTAAAATACAGCAATATATATAAAGCAAGATGGAGGTTGTAGGATGGAGGCTGCTCCTTCTTCTTCACCTTCACCACCTTCTTCTTCTTCTTCTTCTTCACCTTCTTCTTCAACTTCTTCCTTCTTCTCCATGGGTTTGGGTGGTTTTGTGTAATTGGATAAAAATCCCCATTGTGGGCCATGGGTGGTTGGTTATTGGGTTAAAAGTGAAAATAATTTAGGTGTCATTTCTTAATTGGACAGTTTATCCTTAAAAGGCCTTGGAGAGAGAGATACGGGGCCACTTTGTAGCTTGTTCATGAAATGCTGCGGAATTCCCAGCTTGTGAGACTGTAATATGGATAAGAAATAATGAACACCTGATCTGAACACAAAATCCCATCTCAAGAGCTTCAATCCTGACCCTGACACAGGCAGAAAAGAAGTTAAAGAACCGACATCCTTGTTCCACGTTTTTGTCCATTTCTGTTCCCAAATATCGACATCTGTGGTGTCAGTCATTCCCTGAGCCTTTTCCATCACCCCCAGGACTGTGGAGGGGTTTTTCCCCAGCTGGGTTCAGTGTTTGGGGTGCTAATTCCTTTAAACCTTTCCATAATCACACAAATGTGCTGGAATCATCTCATCCTCCAGCTGAGCACCAGCATTCCCCGTTGTTATGGAATCTCTAAGGTTCATTTATGGATAAGTGTGTGGTGGATGAAGAAGTCTCCTCTCTGATCACTGAGAGGAAAACCTGGAGATGAAACCTCATTTCTGCCCAGACTGAGTTAATTTTAACCACTTCTGAATGCAGACAAAGGCATCAAACCAAAGAAACTCCAGCCTCAACCTCACTTTATGGTCCTTTTAACAGCTAAAACTTCACAACCGCCTTCCAAATCACTCTCACTGCCTCGCTTCTCCTCAAGATGCTTAAAATAAAATTAAAGAAAATTTGTTTCCCAAACAAATGCCACGATTTTACTCCTTTCTAATTTCCCTGTGGTTGCTCAGCCCAAACAGACCCCGGGTTAATTTACCGAGGGAGAAGGAATCACTCTGTTTACATCTTTATATTTAAAACAAGAATCCTGTCCATGTTCTCTAACTCTCTGTGTAGGGTTATTTCTATAGCCAAAATTTCTGGTGGCCTATTAGCACTATATAAAACCCTAAAGATTTCCTGTTCCAGCAGGCAGCAGGTTTGACAGAAAAGCTGAACTGGATCCTTCCAGGGAAAGTCACTTTGGGAGACACCAAAATGCCACCAAAACTCTGCTGCACTCGTGGTCCTGGCCCTGATTCCCAGTCCTGTTTTCCTTGGGCTTGGGAATTGGAGGGGTTTGGGGAGCTCTTAGGGGTGTACAGATATTTTTGGGGTGGTGCTGCAGCCCTGAGATCCTGGGGGATGTTCAACCAGAAATGAAGCCAAGCATCTTCATGGCTTCCTTGGTAAGAACGGTGAACAGGGAGCGAAATTTGGGATTCCCAAGCCAGTGCCCCAAAAACAGGGATTCATTGACTTCCAATTAACCTTCACTCCCACCACCTGAATCAAACTTTGAGCTGTGGCCTCCCAAGGAGGGGAAGGGCTCCCAGGGACCCTCCAGGATCTGTGGCTCCATCCCCATCACCAGGGGCTGGTGGAGCTCCAGGGACCCCAAAGGAGTGGGGCAGGTGACTGGAACTAACGTGGGTTTTTGACACTGCACATTTCACATTTGCTGTGTTTTCATTTCGCCTCCTGGAAGCCGCGAGGGTGAACAGTATTAAAATTAAAAAAGAAAAAAAAAAAAGGGTAAAAAAAAAAAAATCCCAGTGCAAAGCAACAAGGGAGGTTTCTGTCCAAAAAAAAGTCCAAAACTGGCTCCAATTGGACCTGGGTACGGAAATGCTGGAACTTGTACCCTCCAGTGGCAAAATAAAACAGGCTACCATTATTAGAAATTTTCTACAGCTAAAGATGTAACATCATAGCTAAATTCAGTCAGAGACAGGTCGAGCAACAAAAACCAGGAGCCAAGGCAGTCTAGTCTGGTCTGAAACCTGATTCAGGCACCAGATTATGAATAGATTTAACTGGTTTGCCAAATGAAAATGTAGATTTTGGCAGTGTTTGGGCTCCTTTTATTTTTTTATGTTTTTGGTGTGCTATATGTGGAGTCCTATTGCGCTCTGTGGGGATATGAGAAAAGAGCCTTTTTATATTATATAACTGCTGGAGGCTCGTGTGAGTGTGTGTGGAGCAGAAAGAACACCCTTAACCCCGTGAGTGCCAGGACGGAGCTCTGCAGGAGGGCTCAGCACCAGGAGCACTGGGGGCTGCCACATCAACGCCAGGTTGGGCAGGGCTTGGAGCACCCTGGTGTCGGAACCCAGGGAATTCCTCTGGCTGCCCTGGAGGGCTCCAGCCCCTGCCCAGGGGGCTCAGAGACCTTGGCACAGAGCCCAAACCCCCTGTGCCTTTGATTGAGCCCTTGGAAAAAACAGTTACCCACCTCACATGAAGAATTACAAGCCACGAAAGCTTAAGCAGAATGATAGTGAAGTTATCACGGGGTGAAAAAATAGATTTTTTGGGGTTTTTAGAATGGGGGTTCATGGGGCAAGATGGAGGAATCTGGGTGTGTCCAGCCTTTCTCCTTCTTCTTCTTGGCCTCCATCTTTGGGGTGATGTTGGCACTTTGGGATTGGTTTAGAGTAGACGCTCAGTGTCTGACATAGGTGATCGGTATTGGAAAGTTATGGTAAATATTGTACACGTAGTTTTTGGTATAAAAAGATAACACCAGAGTGCCTCTGTCTGACCTGCTGAACGGACCTTGGCTGGACAGGAGAAAGAATTTTATAGATAAGAAACGATGAACAACCTTGAGAGCGAGAAATGAAGAGTTCTGACTCCTTCTTCGACCACCAGGCTGAGAAAAGAGAATTTCCAACACATCTTGGGGTCACTGTGAGCAGCAGAGATCCTGAGACCCTGGGATGGTGGAAGATGTCCCTGACTGTGGCTGGGGGGGTGAATGACATGATCCTTAAGGTTCCAACCCAAACCATTTTGGGGTTTTGCGTTCACAGCCAAACCCGTTCCACCTCCCCATACAAACCTGGAGAGATCCCGCACCCCTGCAAGGCTGGGAATTGTCTGCCCACCCATTTGGAATTGTCTGCCCATTTCTGGGCTCACAACTCACACCAAAGGCTTCCTTCTTCCTTCTTGGTCATTTGTAGAATCAAAGATTCACGGAATATCCTGAGCTGGAAGGGACACACAAGGATCTCTGAAGCCCAGCTCCTGCATTAATCATGCATTGATTAATTAAAGTGAAAAAAACCAAATTCATCTCCCTATCCTCTGCAGGATCATCTGAAACACCTCTGAGAGAGATAGGTGGGTATTTCAAAGTGAAAAAACACTTTTAAAATGCCCAGAGGCTGCAGCCTCCCAGGTACAGCAGCAGAAACAAGCAGGAGATCTCCGGAGGTGCCTTTGGGTGACAGATTCCATCTCTCCATGGTTGGTTTTCACTCTGATTCCTGTCAGGTATGTGAGCTAGGAAGGGATAGAAAAGGTAGAAATTCCAAAAGGAAAACGCAACGGAGCAGGAGGTGGTCAGGAGAGGAGAGAACCTGCTCTGGGCCTGATCCTTCCCCCAGGAGCCCCTCCTGTCCCTCAGTGCCCAGGGGACCCTCGGAACCACAGCATGGAATATCCTCAGGTGAAAGGGATGCACAAGGATCAGCCAGACCAGCTCCTGCACAGGGCACGCCAAAATGCCTGAGAGCATTGTCCAAACACTCCCTGAATTTTGGCTGTGACCCCTTCAGCTCTCCCAACCCAAGGGCTGCTTTTCTGGAGGCTGGCAGAAGGCCCCCCAACAAATCCATCCTCAGGTCACACCAAACCCACAGAGACATCTCTCACCTCAGCACCTCTTTCTGGACTCTCAGTTTGCTTTTTCACAGAATCGCAGAATTCACAGAATTCACAGAATTCACAGAATTCATAGAATCACCAGGTTGGAAAAGATCTTCCAGGTCATCGAGTCCAGCCCAGCCCCAGCCCCTCAGCCAAGCCCTGGCCCCCAGTGCCACATCCAGGCTTTGTTAAACACACCCAGGGATGGGGACTCCACCACCTCCCCGGGCAGAACATTCCAGAACTTTATCACCCTTGCTGGAAAACACTTTTCCTGCTATCCAGCCTGTATTTCCCTGGGTGCAGCTCGAGGCTGTGTGCTCTGGTTGTGTCAGAGCTGCTGGAGACAGAGCCCAGCCCCAGCTGAGCACAGGCCCCTTTCAGGAGCTGTGAGAGCGATGGGGGCACCCCTGAGTCTCCTTTTCTCCAGGCTGAGCACCCCCAGCTCCCTCAGGGCTTCCTCACAGGGGTTTTGTGTTCCCAGCCCCTCACCAGCCTCCTCTGGATGCCCTCAACCATCTCAATGTCCCCCCTAAACTGAGGGGCCCTAAAACCCCAAAAGAGCCAGAACCCCCCCTCTGCCAGGGGCAGCCAGGTGTGCAGAGGGGACAGCACAGCACAAAGAGCAGGGACAGCCCAGAGCAGCGCGTTTCTCACTGGGCTGGAGCATCACTGAGGAGAATCCACATGCTGCTGGGGATGTTCATTAATCATCCCGCTAATTTGTTTTTACACAGGAGCGCTGACAGCAAACGAATGTTATTGTAGCAGCAGCGCTGCATAATCCCCACTATTATGGGTTTAGCAAACGACTGCTCTGTGTTCACCGCTGCTTCTTTCTCCATCCAACTGCAATTGTAAATTGTAAATATATCTATTTTTATTCCCATCTGCTGAAAGGAGCGGCCCCAGCAGCTGTGGCCAGGGGGATGAAAGGATTGCTGCTGTCTGGTTCTTCCTCCTCCCTCTGGTCCTTATCTCAGGAACATGAGTTGAAATCTGGCCCAGAATTTACTGAGTGTTCAGAGAGGTTTTACGAGGCGATGCTTTCGCAGGCTGCTATTGAGAATATGTGTATTTATATCCATGTGCACACGTGGATTATTGTGCCTGAGGTTATTTCTCCAGTAAATCTCTCCCCTATTTGTACACAATGTGCACAGGCAGCATTCACACGAGAGAGGAAAATAATCCAGTGGTTAAGGTTAACTTGGGATTTGAGAGACCTGGGTTTAATTCTCCCCTCTGCCACAGCCTTCATTTTATCACGCATTATATTTAATACACATTTATATGTTTATGTCTGTATGTTCCATGGAAAGGGCACAGAGGACATTGACTGAATTGGCCTTCAAAAGCAGTTCTGAACCCTCACTGGTCCTGGTTTTTGGGGGGAATCCACGGTCAGCAAAGGGTTTGGATGAGCTTTGACCTCATGGAGCAGGGACAGGCTTGGACACTTCCTTCAGGCCAAGAAAATCCCACCCAGCCCTTCCTTTCTGCCATGGTGGCTGGAATACATCTTGTATTCATGGAATGGTTTGGGTTGGGAAGGGACCTTAAATCCCATCTCCTTCCACTCATTCCATGGCAGGGACACCTTCCACGATTCCAGGCTCCTCCAAGCCCTGTCCAACCTCACCTTGGACACTTCCAGGGATGGAACAGCCTCAGCTCCCTCCACATCCCACAGGGATGGACAGTCCAAAGGGAAAGGGTGACCCCAAACAATGAAAAGGGAAGCGGTGACCCCAAACAATGAAAAGGAAAAGGGTGACCCCAAAAAATGAAAAGGGTGACCCCAAACAATGAAAAGGGAAGGGGTGACCCCAAACAATGGCCATCCCTTTCACAGGACCCTAAGTACAGCTAAGGAATTATTTTCCTCCCTCTCACTCTGCTCTTCTCCTGGATCCTTCACAGAGCCCAAACTCAGGACCCATCTTGTCAAACTGCTTTGCCAGCATAGCAAAGTGGAGGTCAGGGAGCAAAACTGGGTCAAAATTCAACCCCACATGATTTTAAAGCATTTCAGGCTTAACTCTAGGAATGATTTTGAAACAGGTGGGCACCTGGTCTTTCCCAACATGGCAACTCCCTGCTCTGTGTTATGTGCAGCAATGCACTCATAAAAATCCAGGGAGCCAATAAAGAGAGGAAGAGGAGAGGTTTCAGGTGTTTACTGGCTGTAAAATTATTAATACCAGCTTCAAACATGTGATTGTGGTGTTATTGCTGATTGTACAGCATTAAAAAAAATCATAACAATAAAACATAAAAAAAAATTAAAAATGGAAAACCATTTGTTGCAAAAGTTTCGGGGTCGCGCACGTGGCCTTTATTACAGGGAGATTTTAAACATTTGTGTTGCTACAAATTTACAACAGAGTCCTGCAGAAGGGTTTGTGAAGGTTCGTTTTAACCCCTCACCAAACACCAAAAAAATAAATGAACAAACCCCCAAACCCAGCCTAAGGAGGACCTGAGGGTTCATTTTAACCCCTCACCAAAGACAAAAATAAAATACCAAACCCTTAAATCCAGCCTAAGGAGGACCTGAGGGTTCATTTTAACTCCTCACCAAACACCAAAAAAATAAATGAACAAACCCCCAAATCCAGCCTAAGGAGGACCTGAGGGTTCATTTTAACCCCTCAACAAAGACAAAAATAAAAGACCAAACCCCCAAATCCAGCTTAAGGAGGACCTGAGGAGACACAGGAAAGACCAAACCATAAATACATTGACACCCAGCTCTACCTGGGCAATGAATTCTGCCTCCCTTACCTGTTTCCCTCCCATTTTTTGTGGTCTCTCCCCCAGCAGGAAGGCTGTGCTTGCCCTGGTTTGCTCACTCATTCTGTTATTAGCGGAGATCTGGCCCTGCCCCACGGGGACCCATTTTTCTGTCCTCACTCTGGGATCCCCGTTCATCATCAGGGAACCCAAAACACCCAAACTCTGCCTCTTCCTTCCCCTGTTCTGCTGCTCAGACCGCGACGGCCAAAAATGTGTCCGTGTGCTTTATGCATGAGGAGAGGTGACTACTGATGCTCGCAAATGTGTGGTCATTTCTTTTCTGCCTGTCAGAAAATCAGCCCCTGGAATCACTGATGCCTTGTGAAATTACAGTCTAATGTAACCAGCCGGGGTATAAAGTAACCGATTTCTTTATTTTTTAAGAAAATTGTTCTCCTGGAGGTTGAAACACAAAACCAAGACATGGATGAAGCTATTTTTGTCCCAAGTCAGGGGAAATTAATGAAATAGCACCTCCCATTCTGTTGACATTGGCCAAGGTTGCCGGAGTCCTCAGTAATATTGGGGTTCCCGTTATGGGGAATGCTGTAATAACAGGAGGGACTGGGAATATTATACTGGTGGGAATGTCCATGTCAGAGCCAAGGAGAGGAGTTAAGCTCATGCTTAACTTGAAGCAAATAATCAGCTGGAGTCAATAGTTACAGGGCTGTGATAAAATATCTCCTTACACGCCGGATCAAATGCTGTAAGGAGGAATCTGTGTCCTGAAATCCTGATTGAGACATCAGAATCCATCAGCAAACACTGCCTGGAAAAAAGAATTCCTCAACAAGCATCCAGGAGTGGATATTCATATTTAAAACGCTGAGTTTTCTCTAATTGGCTTGATTGTTTTTAATAATAGTGACGTGTTCAGCGCTGCTTTTTAGGAGCCGCTCTTCCCTTTCAGTCCCAGAGTGCAAATGTTGCTCAGTAAATTCCAATAATTTGTCTTGTGCTTTCAACTCCTCCACACAAGAGCCACGGGTTCTATCAAACCTGGCACTGCCACCTCCACGGGATGAATTTGGGAGGGAACTGGCCCAAGGAGGCCAAAAATCCACAGGGAAATAAGGAACCCCTTGGTGAGAACACCACATATTGTTCTTGGCCAAACCAGCCATTATTCAGCATCTATTTTTGATAACAATCTCTGAAAATCCAGATTTTTTTTTTTTTTTTGCACAGATATATTGGTTTACTGCAGTTCTCTGTGGAGTCTGGCATCCTGCACTGCCAGCTCTGCACTGCAGCAAAAACTCCATCCCAAATAATTTGTCCAGTCAACAATAATCGCTCCACATATTAATAAAAATGGCTTGAAAAGTTCAATATGGGAGCTAAAATTTGTTTTAACTCCGTGTGGTTTTGGAAGCCGGGATTGACATTCAATCTGGTTTCTGCTACAAAATGTCTTTGACTGTGTAAGTGTGTAATTATATGCCTCGATATAATTAATTGGAGGACATTATTCTCTTCTCACAGAGAGAGGAGGGATTATGTGGAGTTTCATTTGGCTCCCAGAGACACACTTTCCTCACAGTATTTCCAGTGTCATTTTTTTAAATTTAATCTCTGTTTATAGAAAACAGACCTAATGAAGAGCCAGTTAAACAGGCATCAGAGGAGGAGGAGGAGGAGGGGTAATTCCAGCCCAGTTTCCACTGGTGCTCCCATGGAATAACCCCATCCATCACAGCAGGGTGGCTCCTCAGGGATGTGAGGATGGGCATGGGTGAGGAAGGAGCTGGAATCAGCCCAGGCTCTTCCCCCATCCCAGTATTCCCAGTGCCAGAGGGCTGGCAGGGATCCCGTGGAGGAGGATGGGGAGATGCAGCAATCCCCCCATTGTGGGGGTTCAGTTTTCCCTCTGCCTCTGGATCCGGTGTGGAACCCAACCAGGGGTGCTGGACCTGAGCCTCATCCTGCTCCACAAACCCCCAAAGGATCCCTGTGACAAGGAAAAGCTGCGCTCCCATTTGGGATGGGAAGAAAACCCAAAAGGACGTGGCAGCATCATGTGGCTCCTTCTCCTCTCCAGAGAGAGACACCATAAAAGATTTCCCTTCTCTTCCTCACAGAGACCCCATAAACATTTCTCTTCTCATCCTCACAGAGAGACCCCATAAACATTTCCCTTCTCATCATCCCAGAGACCCCACAAACATTTCCCTTCTCATCCTCCCAGAGAGACCCCACAAACATTTCCCTTTTCATCCTCCCAGAGACCCCACAAACATTTCCCTTCTCATCCTCACAGAGAGACACCCCACAAACATTTCCCTTCTCATCCTCCCAAAGAGACACCCCACAAACATTTCCCTTCTCATCCTCCCAAAGAGACACCCCACAAACATTTCCCTTCTCACCCTCACAGAGAGAACATTTCCCTTTTCATCATCCCAGAGACCCCACAAACATTTCTCCTTCATCATCCCCACAACAGAGACACAGAGAGACCCCACAAACATTTCCCTTTTCATCCTCCCGGAGACCCCACAAACATTTCCCTCTCATCCTCACAGAGACCCCACAAACATTTCCCTTCTCTTCCTCCCTCATTGTCACAGAAACCCACAAACATTTCCCTTCTCATCCTCCCAGAGAGACCCACAAACATTTCCCTTTTCAGAGACCCCCACAAACATTTCCCTTCTCATCCTCCCAGAGACCCCACAAACATTTCCCTTTCATCCTCCCAGACACCCCACAAACATTTCCCTTCTCATCCTCACAGAGAGACCCCATAAACATTTCCCTTCTCATCCTCCCAGAGACCCCACAAACATTTCCCTTCTCATCCTCCCCGTACCAACTGCAGCAAGCTGTCGGCAGGGTGTGAAACCCAAAACCTGCTCCACGAGGATCCTGTTAGGAGCAGCCCTTAGCCCAGGAGCCCCATCCCATCCTGGGGTGCCCCCTCTCCCCCCAGCCCTTGCACAGCCTCCAAAGCTCCCTCATGGAAACAACCCCATGGCTCATTTCCCACTGCGGCTCCGTGCCGGATTTCAGGCTCTCGTTTGCCTTTTCCTGACGTGTCGCCCATCACGTTCTGATTATTGAGAGTTTTCCTTTGAAGAGTTACCTGAGGTGAAGCCTAATTGGGCTGGAGGAGGATGCCAGGGCTCGGGAATGCTGCCAGCACCACCGGGGGCTCCGGCACAGACAGCAATCCCAGCCCTGAGCTCAGATCCAGGCTGTAAGGGGACACCAGAGATAAAACCTGGGAGCACAACAGAGCCACTCCAGTGCAGGCAGAACACTCAGCCTGTAGCAGAATATTTAATATTTAACGTTTAATGCATATCAAATGTCAGAGTGCAACAAAGGAGAGGTTTCACGGCTCCTCACCCCAACCCTGGAAGAGTTTCCAGGCTCTGGCTGGATTTGGGCATCCAGTAGTGGCTACCAACATTATCCCTTAATGCTTCAATAAAAATATTCTGTTTATTCTGCATTATTCTGGTATTGCTGGATGGGTTCTGCCACCCAAAACTGCCCCAAGCATGTCCCAGGGTGTGTGGGGCTGATCTTAATTTGTTTTGCTGCCCTCAGGGACTTCACATGGCTGGGAAGGGCTTGGAGCTCTAAATTATCCATGAATTTAACAATAAAACACTCTTCCCTTGTATTTCAATGCAATGTCCATGTATTTAACAATTTTGGGTGGCAGAGGGTGATCTCAATTTGCTCAGGGGGTGTGGGGCTGATCTCAGTTTGCTTTGCTGCCCTCAGGGACTTCACTGGCACTCCTGGCATGACTGGGAAGGGCTTGGAGCTCTAAATTATCCAGTATTTAACAACATTTAACAATAAAACACTCTTCCCTTGTCTTTAACAATGCCATGTCCATGTATTTAACAATAATTGACTGAAAGCAGCAGGGCTGAGCTGGGGCTGGTGTCACCACATCAATTCCCATTTGTTTTCCCTTCAGTTCCCACCTGCTTTCATCCCTTTCTGGCTGATAATGATTAAAATGTCAGGTCCAAAGTCTTGGCTCTTCCCAGTAGATCCAATTAAATGCTGGTGGAGAAATCTCTTTATTTTCCTCCCTGCCTATCAATGTAGCTACAATGGGTGTTTATTACCAGAAACACAAGGGAGGGACAGGGCTCAAATGCCACCACAATTCCCTGTCTGGACATCAAGAACTCATCTAAGACAGAATTACCAATGGTAAAACCAGTAAAATGTGTCTGCCTTGGCACTTCAGAGCACAAAAATTCAGCTGAACATTCCCATCCGGCGATTTTCAGGTTTTTTAAATGAACCATTTTATCAGGACAACAAGGAGATGATTGGGGGAAAAAAATGAAAGTGAGAACAAACAGAGCTGAAAAGGAAAAGAGAAATAAAACATCCAAACGAGTCGGATTTTCTATCTCACGACTTCTTTTCACTTCAAGCAAGCACCGGGCACATTTTGATGTGGTCTGTGGGATTGTTCCCTCAGAGATGATGAAAAACAAATTTCCTCAGCCATCAGGGCTTTTGATACCATCGTGTTTTTCCATCTAATTTGATCGGCCCCAAGGATGACTAAACTGGGGAGCAGCGCCAGGGCGACCAAGCCTCTCCCAGAGAACATTTTCCAGAGCAGAGGTGGCAAAGGCTCCTCCAGCAAACTCCGAGCTCCCGTTTTTAAGTGTCCAGCAACCCATGCACGTGTGCACTCACACAAAAAACTGAAGAAACCAAACCCTTTATTTACCATTTCTCTGCAATCAGATGGTTTAGAGATTAGGAGAAAAGGAGAAGGGGGGAGAGGAGGGGGGGAAAATCACATGGGAGGGACGAAAAAAACAAAGCCACGTTTTCTATCTCATCCTACTTTTTTTTTTTTTTTTTTGAACTTTTTTTTTTTTGCTATTTCCAGCCCCGTGTTGTGACTTTGACAAATGATGATGCAGGGAGGAGATTTATGGGGGGTCTTGGAGCATTAACACATTATCACGAGCAAAACAGAGCCCTCAGCCCTCCTCTTTGGGGAGCCATTGGAAACTTTTTGGGGAGTGATCTATGGGCCCGAGGCCATCCCGGGGAATGCTGTGGCGCTGGATGGGCTCTGGGACAATGCCCAGGGAGAAGACACCGAGCAGGGGATGAGGAATGGCTCCTGAAAACCCCTCCTGGAAAGGAAAGAGGAACCCTCTGCTCCTGGGGGAGCTGAGTGTTGAATGATTTAATGGCTACCTCTAGGAAGTGCCTTTTGCTTTATTGCTGCCTTTCTTCATTTTTTTTATCTTTTTTTCCTTTTTTTTTTTCCCTTTATTCCTTTTTTTTTATTCCTTTTTTTTTTTAAATTTAAGGGCAAGAAATTTTTCCTGGTTTTTTTTTTTTTTTTTAAATTTAAGGATCAGGATGAAATGATCATTTGCAAGAAAAATTAATTTTAAATTTCCCTGGTTTTCAGAGGGTTTCCTGGTTTTTCCATCCTCCAATAAGCCTTTTTGCCCCAGCTCATTTTTTCCCTGCTTTTTTAAAGCCACAAGAAATCCTGAGCCCCAGCTCGTCCCCTGCAAACCAAAGACCTCGTCCTCCCAAAGCTCCTCACAGAGGGTCTGATTGATCAAGATGTTCTAAACTGATCATTTGTTAAAAAATAAACAACAAAAAAAAAATTTTAAATTAGTATTTAAAAAAAAAAGCCCTAAATTAAATTTATTTGTGTTTGCTACAATTTCTGAGTTCTCTACACAGGGTTTCCAGTGCTGCCAGCTCCATCCTGGATCCCTCTTGCTCCCAGGATTAAACTGTTCACATTTTCCACAGAGGTGTCAGAAATCTCATGGAAAACGGGTGGGATTCTCGGAGCTACTGGAGGCATCAGCCCAATGCTCTTTATCCCCCTTCCCTGCCAAAACTCCTTTAAAATCCTTCCCATTCCCTGCCCAACGAACTGTGAAAAATTCAATTTGCATTGAGCTGAGTTGCTGATGATTTGTTTTCTTCCTAGAACCAAATCTTGCATTTTTAACACTTCTCTAGAATTAAAATTGTCTCAAATTTGTGGGGTGAATATCAGCATCTCAGTCACATTTCATTTTATTCTCCAATCTGCTTTGATATCCAAAAAGATCACAAAGAATTTGTAAGTTTCCTGTTTGAATTCTGGTTCATCTCTTGCTGAAACCTCAAGGCCTTGTTTCATTTTCCAGAATTTTTTGATCTGAAATTCCAGGGAAGGATTAAGTTTTCAGAATGATTTCACTTCAAACAACCAAAGAAGAGACAATTTGCAATTCCAGAAGAATTTTAGACTTTTTTCCAGGAATTTGTGCATCTTTTCTAGAGGTAAATAAGCTTTAGAAAGCACAATTGTCTCACAGAAATTATTGAGAAATTTGGGGTACCAATGAGAGAAATGCACATAAAATATTCTTACAGACATGAGAAACTGTAGAAATTCTATTTTGAGCCCCTAAAATTGGATTGATTAAACTGATTTCATTGGAAACTCCATTTTTTGGGCTAAATATTGGTAATATAGGTGCTATAACTGAAGAATTAAGCCATTAGTTTCTTACCTACAGTGGTGTGATTATTCCATGCATCTTGGAATGTCACCATTTATTTGGAGACCTAAGTAAATAAGTAACAAAAAAGCCAACAAAAAACGGAATTAGCAGAAAATAATGAAAGTTTCAAGGGGTAAACTTAACACAAGAGAGTTCTTTATCACTCTGAAATCTGCTGCACATCCATGTTTTGACCAGAAACGCCCCTGCAGGAAGAAAAAAAAAACCTCAGCCACCCTCATTTCATACACAAACCACCCAAATTAAACACATTTTATAAACAATGAGCGGGGAGAGCAGAGATTTCAGGGCTCCCCTGGAAGGTTTGAAGGTGCCCAGAGATAAAGCAAACATTTTGGAGGCAATGACTTGGATCTTTTCAGCACCATTTCCAGCGTGGCGTGGCAGGATGATGGATGAGCCTGCAGCAGCCTCGTGACAAATTGGGGAATTCTGACAGATGTTGGACGCTCCGAGGTTTTGTTTTTTTGGCACTTGAAAGGGAGCCCTGCTCTCTTCAGGTGCTCCCAAGTTCTCCGTGGAGTCTGGGAATTCAGTTATCTGGAGGACAGCGGAGTTCTGGAAAGATCATCAGAGCACCCAGCAATCCCTGGTTTCCAAATTTTTATTATGTGATGCAAGAGAAACGCAGGAGGGATGGCAGGACAAAAATCAGGGATTTAAAAAAATGGATATTGGGGATGATGGGATGGCAACAGCAGTGTGGTCCTGCTTCTCCAGGCATCTTCTTTCTGGAGATGGAGCCTTTTATTACCTTTTAAATTTTTTTTTTTTACCTATTGAATTTATTTTGTTCATTCCTGACATTTTACAGTGTGGTGGTGGCGTTCTCTGTTGGATTTTCAATTCTCTGAATTATCAAACACAAGGCCAACAGAAAACAGGGAGTTTTGGATTAAACCCCAGCATGGTACAAACCTAATCCCCAGGAACCTAATCCTTCCCTTGGAACCACCAAGAATCCCAATATTTTATCATGGATAGGGGAAAAAGAGGGAAGAAAAGGGCATTTTGCCCCAAGAATTTCCCTGCAGTTTTTTTTATTTTTGCAACCTCAGCATCTCAGGAGCATCTCAGGAGAATTCTTTTTTCCCAAGATTAAACCCTGAGTACAAACCTAATCTCCTTTCCTTCCCTTGGGGTATTGAGATAAGCCCCTCCTTTCCTTCCCTTGGTGGGTTCATGGTGGGTTTGCATAAACCCACGTGGCAGAATCGGCTCCAATATTTTATCATGGATAGGGGGAAAAAAGAGGGAAGAAAAGGGCATTTTGCCCCAAGAATGCTGCTCAGTGTTGGCTCCAGCCCAGTTTTTAAATTTTTTTTGCAACCTGTTCACTCCTGACATCTTACAGCATGGTGGTGGCATTCGCTGAGCGATTTTTAATTCTCTGAATTATCAAACACAAGGCCAACAGAAAACAGGGAGTTTTGGATTAAACCCCCAGCATGGTACAAACCTAATCTCCAGGAACCACCAATAATCCCAATTTCACCAATTTCCCTGCTTTGGGAGCAGCCTCAGCATCTCAGGAGCAGCTCAGGAGAATTTTTTCCCAGCCCCTCCTTCCCTTCCCTTGGTATTGAGATAACCTTCACCGGTGGGTTCATGGCTTTGCATAAACCCACGCGGCAGAATCAGCTCCAATATTTTATCATGGATAGGGGGAAAAAAGAGGGAAGAAAAGGGCATTTTGCCCCAAGAATGCTGCTCAGTGTTGGCTCCAGCCCGTGCCGCTGCCCTTTCCCTGCTGGACAAAAACAGAGCAGTGTTTGGAGAGAGCCCTGCTGTAATTGTGGGCAGTTCTATGGAGGGGAAAAATAATGTGGTTTGTCATCAATCTCCCGGTGTGGCACACAAGGGCTGACTTGTTGAAATTTTGTAGGCTGTATTTACAGAGAAAACAGAGGCCTGGTGCTGTGCAGGGCCCTATCAGGCCCCAGGTCTGGAAGAATCATATCGGAGCAGAAGGGAAGGCTTGAATCATAACCTTGCAGGATAAGCTAATCCAGGAGGGAACGAAAATTGCTCTGCTCCTGTGAGCAAGATCAAAACCCGGACAATTTAATTATTGGGGAGTTATTTGTGGGTAGAGACACAGACTGGTTCGAGGCAAGAGCTGCCAGATGGAAATCACTCACGTTGCTGTTTTACACAGGCAACAGGGAAAGGAAGGATGGATGGACGGATGGATGGGCCAGCATTGGGAATGCAGGATGGAGGAAAACAAGGTGATGGGATGAGGCAAAAGCACTGAAAGGGGTTGGTGCCATGAGGATTTTTTGCCTTTTCTTTTTTTATGCCTCTTATATATTCATTGTATGTATGTATATACCTTAGCATACATAGTTATCATTCTTTAAGTCAAATATCTCAACATAATCCTAATATTCTATTAAGCCAGAAAACCAAATATCCTAAAAGCCTCACAATTAAAAGCCAAAACATCTTACACTACCTTAAAAAACTAAAGCCACCTTTAGAGCACATCTTATAAACTAAAATAAATTCATCTAAAAAGTTTCTTTAAGATTGAGATGTCACACTATTCATTTAAACTTCTCATTAAAACATCCTTGTCAAATATGCTAATTTGCAAAGTCTATAAAATTATATATGCAATATATCATAAATACACATTTCTATATACTCCACCTTGACAAATTATTACACCATAAAATTCTTATTCAATACTGAAACAAAAAACTTTAATTCCTTAACCGTGTCTAAATCTTAATTTAAAGACCAAGGAAAAGGCATCAGGGTAACACAGGTCTAAGCTCAGCCACCATTCAAAGAACCTGGAATTATTGTTCTCATCCTGCTGTGAATAAAAATCAAATTAGGAGAGGATAAAACTCCTGATATTCTTCATTTCTAGGGAATGTGTGAATTTTCCAGGAGAGGAGAGCAAAGGAAAGGGAGAAAAAAGGGGGAAAAGCAGAAATCTGGGATAAGTCACATTAAATATCCTTCCAAACCAGGCAGCATGACACAGTCATTTATAAAAGCACATTTTGCTTTGGTTATCTTGTACACAGCTTTCATCAAGGCACTGCCCTTTATTTTCGCTTGCCTGTAAAAATGACCTGATGAAAAGATGGATGGGTTTTTGAATTCAGAGTATGAAATGAAACAGGAGGGCCAGGCCGGGACATTTGGGAGGGTTGCGCTGCTGGAAATTGCTCATTTGTGAACACCACTGATGGCCTCCTTCCTTCTGCTCCTCCCTCACTAGGATTTCTTGGTTTAGGGTTATTTTCCAGGCTGATGTTGAGATGTGGAAGCCCTAACGTGAAGCCTGAAGATCCTACAGCATCCAGAGCCCAGCTCCAGGTGTTTGAGACAGAGCTGCCACATCCCCCTGTGCTGAGAAAGCACAAGCACAGGACGGGGGCTGGTTTGGGTTTCATTTCTGCCCTGTAGAAATCAGAGCAATCCCTCTGTGGCTGCAGGATCCATTGCCAATCCTTGGAAAAGCAGCTCAAGAGGAAGAGCCATGCCTGGAGCAGGGTGTGGTGTCATCACCCTTCACCAAAACATGGAGAATTCCCGTTTTTCCCAGCCTGAGCTGCACCTAAAACAAGAATATCCCAGCCTGGCTCTCCCTGGAACGAGCTCTCTTTGCAGTCCATGCTGGGTATTTTCTTTCTAATCTTGTTATTCTGCAGAATTAGAAACACCAGGAAAGGTAAAACCCTCCCCGTGCATTAAACGGCCTTATCCTGCAATCTGACCATTTCTCTCTTTCACCCAAATAATTCTGGAGGAGAGTTCAAAATAAAACTGACTCTACCTCCCATTAATATCGCCAAACGAGTCACCCCCATGCATAGCCCTAATACATAAAAGGAGAATTTTCTTTTGCTTCCATAAAAATATCCAGAGGGCAGCGGCAGGGAGAGTAAATTGAGAAGAGCAAAGCTAAACAAAACCAGTCTCCAATACTTTCTGCAACTCCATTGTCTGCTTTGCCTCATGCAGGAGGGGGAAAAAACAAAAAAAATCCTTTAAGTTTGCACTGAACACGTTCTAGAGTCAAAGAAATTCTCATGAAGCCCCAGTGGCTGTTTGAGATCACTCCCAAGCCGCGCACACAGACATTTTCTGCCTCGTTCAGCCTTCAGCCCATGGCAGGGGAATTGCTTGCAGTGTCACCCCCAAATAATTTGAAATTTACCCAACTTTTATATCCAAATCCAGGGCAGGTTTATGGGGTTTGGATGGGTTCCTTTATGGGGCTGAGCTGCCTGGAGAACACAGAATTCCAGAGTGACCAGGCTGGACAGAGATGCTCTCCAAGGCCGAACCTCCCTTCCACGGAATCCCTGGAACTGGGGCTCTGATAAACCCACAGCCTCAAGAGCTTGGAAATAAAGGGGAAAAAATGACATTTCTTTTATGATTTATTCACCAAATATTGGAGTTTTCGATCTTGCATTGGGTCTTTGAAATAAATCAAAAAATCTAAAAATCCAGGGCCAGGTTCCAAATATATGGGGTTTGGATGGGTTCGTTTATGGGGCTGAGCTGTCTGGAGAACACAGAATTCCAGAGAGAATTGAGTGACCAGAGATGATGAACCTCCCTTCCACAGAATCCCTGGAAGGCTCTGTTCAACCCAAATCCTTTTATGATTTATTCCAGTTTTGGAATCCCTGGAACTGAGGGATCAAAATTATCAACACGGGTCATTAAACCCAAAAGAATCTAAATTTTCTCAATCCCAAGAGTTGGAGAACACAGAATTAAAGGGTGAAAGATGCTCTCCAAGGCCGAACCTCCCTTCCATGGAATCCCTGGAACTGGGGCTCCAATAAATCCACAGCCCCAAGAGTTTGGAAATAAAGGGGAAAAAAATGGCATTTCTTTTATGATTTATTGACCAAATATTGGAGTTTTTGATCTTGCATTGCGCTGCAGCTCCAACCATTACAAGGGAAAAACAAAAAAATCAAAATTATCAACACGGGTCATTGCTTTGATACAGAAATGCTTCAAAAGAATCTAAAATTTTCTCAACTTTTAGGTCCAAATCCAGGCCAGGTTTATGGGATTTGGAGGGGTTCATTTATGGGGCTGAGCTGCCTGGAGAACACAGAATTCCAGTGACCAGGCTGACAGAGATGCTCTCCAAGGCT
The DNA here is from genome assembly GCA_024865655.1 of Emberiza elegans. NCBI lineage: Eukaryota > Metazoa > Chordata > Aves > Passeriformes > Fringillidae > Emberiza > Emberiza elegans. The sequence goes on along the minus strand of JALJVW010000184.1, from coordinate 88,730,824 downwards.
GAACCTCCCTTCCACAGAATCCCTGGAACTGGGGCTCTGTTCAACCCAAATCCCCAAGAGTTTGGAAATAAAGGGAAAAAATGACATTTCTTTTATGATTTATTCACCAAATATTGGAGTTTTTGATCTTGCATTGCACTGCAGCTCCAACCATTACAAGGGAAAAACAAAAAAATCAAAATTATCAACACGGGTCATTGCTTTGACACAGAAATGCTTCAAGATTCAGGGTTTTTTTTCTTTCTAAAGGGTTCTACATTCATTTCGGAGAAAAAAATAAATTAAAAAGAAATTTCAAAGCAAATCTGGAATTATTTTTGTCATCCTACAAAGGAACCGAATTAGGAGAGTAATTAGTAACAGGGTTCAAATTAGGAGAGTAATTAGTAACAGGATTCAAATTAGGAGAGTAATTAGTAAACAGGGTTCAAATTAAGAGAGCATAAAGTTCAATATATTCTTCACTTTTAGAGAATGTGTGAGTTTTCCAGAAGGGAAGGGAGAAAAAAGGGAGAGAGGCAGGAAATTGGAAGAACTCACACTAAATATCTGTCTAAAACAGCCAGAATGACAAATATACAAATATCTAAAATATAAAAATATAAATATCAAAATATTTATTGGCATCATCAAATATTCACTATATAAAGCAGATTTTAGAGGACTGTGAATGACTGGAGATCTCCACTATTAATTCCAGCCCAGTTCAATTCACCCTTTTTCCTACTGGCATCATTTTGAAGAGCATTCGAATATAAAATGAGGATTTTCCTGCCTGTTTATCCAGCTCAGGATGAAAATACAAGGCACAGGACAAGGAATTTTATGAGTTTTCCCCACAGACAGAGAAATTCCTGCTCACAAGACTTTTTAAATGAACCTCAGGGGTTCTGGAATGAATTGATTCCCATTTTTAGTCCCACTGAAAGTTTCTCCACCGCTTCATCCAAAGCCCATCGGAAACAATGGAAATTTTTCATTTCCAGCGTGGGATTTTGAATAAGACCCCAAGCAGCCATGAAATTAAAGAAGCTCTATAAAATGAAGCATAAATACGCCCAGAAATCATCTTTAAACTTTACAGAATTTCATGGAGAATAAGATGGTTTTGGTTTTTTCCTACAGGATTTCGAAATGCTTTTATGGATTCACAGGCAGGAATGGGATTTCCCTTCAGATGTCTGGAGCTGGCTTGAAATATCTGCACCAAAAAAATCACATTGCTCTTCTTTCCAGTGACACAGGATTCCCATCATTCCAGAGGGAAGATAATCCTTGTGCACAACTCTAGAAAACCACCCCGAGTGATGCTGTTTGTCTTTTCCAAAAGCGCTAAAAATACATGAAAATTAACAATTTTCAGTGCATCTCCAGAAGTTCCTGACTTAGGTTCTCAGATTTAAAGAGTTTTTAGGGAGTTTTGCAGCCCTTTGTTCCAAATGCAAGGAGGCAACGTGGTGAAGGCTCAATTATTTCTCATTCTATTCAAGATTTTTTCCATTTAGCTTCTGTCTTCTCTCTGTTCTTCACATAAATAGCTACATAAATATATATAAAACTATAATTAATATATAGAAATTTTATATAATTAATATATAAATACAATAATAATTATTTCTATTGATTAATGTATAAATAAATTCACATAATATATATTAATATATAAATACAACTATAACTTATTTCTATTAATTAATATATAAATAAATTTATCTTTATTAATATATAAATAAAACCATAACTTATTTCTATTAATGAATATAGAAATAAATTTATATAATATATATTAATCTATAAATCCAAATGTATATCATTTATATTCACTAATATATAAATAATTTTATATAACATATATTAATATATGAATCCAAATATAAATCATTTATATTCATTAATATACAAATAAATTTATATAATTTTTATATTATATCTATAAATACAAGTTCTGCTATGTCTGTGCATCCATATTCTCCTTTTTTAACACTTTTCAGCTTAGAGAAACTCAGCCCCTCTTGGTTAATTCCAGCACCAGGGGCTTTGGGGATGGATTTCAGCGTCAATCCCCCAAAGCCTTGTTCCCTCACCCAAGTCAATGATTGCATTATTATTTCTCCTTCTGTCTTGGAGGGGCTGATGAGATCATTTATTGTTGTTAAGGGTTAATAGAGCCTGTCAGGGTCTTTTTGCCTCGCTGCTGCTGCAGGATCAGTAACAGCTCCCAGCTCCATGATGCTAAATCAGAGCACACTTTCCTGAAGAAAAGAAAAAGGGGCGAAAAAAGCAAATTTAGCATGGAGAGAGGAGAAGCAGTTCAGTCTGGTTTAAAGGAAGGGAGGGAGGGAGCCAGGGGGGAACAGGGACTAACTTTGGAGAGAAAATAACAAACTTTAAGTCCTGAGGTCTTTCCTCTATATTGAAAAGGCAGTTTGGAAAGGAAATTAGTAAAAACAAACAGAAGGTGCCAAGGTTTCTTTATCATACCTGGAGTAGGATATGCTGAATTCCACAAGGCCTCGAGCTGGCGCCTGGTGCTGCCTCGGAAAAAATGGTACCCACGGCTCCATAAAATGATCTATTGGGACTTCAAAGTCGTGGCAGCCCCGTGTGGCACAGGATGTGCTCAATTAATTATGTGATTTCTAAATGACAGGGGTTGGGGAAAGTAAAAATAATATAAAAAGGGCAAGGGAAAAAAAAAAAAAAAGAGAAAGAAAAAGAACGCGCTGAAGAAGGGGAAAAAAAAAGGGGGGGGTTTTAAAGAAAATAATATTAAGGGAAAAATGGGAGAAGTAAACTGAAAGGCCTTGTTGTCTGTCTGCCAAACAGCAGCAGCAGATAAGGGCCGGGGTTGCCGTGGAAACTCAGGCCCGTAGGAGACAGAATCCAATTTCAGAAACCACAAAATCAACATAAACGTGTGCAAAAATAAAAAGGTTTGTTTGGCAAGTAATGAGGAGAAGGCTCCCAATGTATAAAGCAGATGAACCGGGGTGACCTCGGCCAACGTTGAGCCGTAAGAATGACGATGGCCCACGCGGCCGTGGCACCTCTGCACGGAGCAGGGACCAACCCCTGCCATCCAGTGCCACCCAACGCTCTGGAATACCCAGCCCCACTCCTCCCTCTCCCTTTGCCCCTCTGCCCTGAAAAAGGAGTGAGGAGGAGGAGGAATATTCATCAAAGCACTGGGAATAATCCCATTTTAGACCTGCAAAGAGGATTCACAGCTGATGCTTTTAATTTGGTTTTCACCATTGCCCACTAACAGTGTACAAAACCATTATATATGAAAAGAATTCCACTTTTTTGGCCTTCAATGTGGCCAAGGAAAGAACTTACATTAATTTCAAGTCAGGGAAACTTGGAAATTTCAACTTCTGCATTTTCCTGGGAAAAATGTTATAGTGGCTCTCACAATACAAAATTTACATCACTGAAAGGAGCAGGGACCAACTCCTGCCATCCAGTGCCACCCAACTGCTCTGGAACATCCAGCCCCACTCCTCCCTCTCCCTTTGCCCCTCTGCCCTGAAAAAGGAGGGAGGAGGAGGAGGAATATTCATCAAAGCACTGGGAGTGATCCCATTTTAAACCTGCGAAGAGGATTCACAGCTGATGCTTTTAATTTGGTTTTCACCATTGCCCACTAACAGTGTACAAAATCATTATTTATGAAAAGAATTCCTCCTTTTTGCCCTCAATGTGGCCAGGGAAACACCTTAACCTAATTTCAAGTTAGGGAGACTTGGCAATTACAACTTTTGCCATTTTCCTGGGATAAAATGTTATAGTGGCTATCACAATACAAAATTTACATCACGGAAAGGAGCAGGGACCAACCCCTGCCATCCAGTGCCACCCAACTGCTCTGGAACATCCAGCCCCACTCCTCCCTCTCCCTTTGCCCCTCTGCCCTGAAAAAGGAGTGAGGAGGAGGAGGAATATTCATTAAAGCACTGGGAATAATCCCATTTTAAAAGAGGATTCAGAGGTGATGATTTAATTTGGTTTCCACCTTGGTATTGCCCACTAACAGTGTACAAAATAATTATATATGAAAAGAATTACACTTTTTTGGCCCTCAGTGTGGCCAAGGAAAGACCTTAATCTATTTTCAAGTTAGGAAGACTTGGCAATTACAACTTTTGCCATTTTCCTGAGAAAAAATGTTGTAGTGGCTAACACAATACAAAATTTACATCATTTAGGGACCAACTCCTGCCATCCATATTTATAAATATTTCTGGAACATCCATTCCCATTGCCCTCTGCCCCTGAAAAAGGAGTGAGGAGGAGGAGGAGGAATATTCATTAAAGTACTGGGAATAATCCCATTTTAAACCCGCAAAGTGGATTCACAGCTGATGCTTTTAATTCGGTTTTCACCATTGCCCACTAGCAGTGTACAAAAAAATTATATATGAAAAGAATTGGGGTTTTTTGGCCTTCAACCTGCCAAGGAAAGAACTTACATTAATTTCAAGTCAGGGAAACTTGGAAAATTCAACTTCTGGGCCTGGGAAAAATGTTATAGTGGCTCTCACAATACAAAATTTACATCACTGAAAGGAGCAGGGACCAACTCCTGCCATCCAGTGCCACCCAACTGCTCTGGAATATCCAGCCCCACTCCTCCCTCTCCCTTTGCCCCTCTGCCCTGAGAAAGGAGTGAGGAGGAGGAGGAATATTCATCAAAGCACTGGGAGTGATCCCATTTTAAAAGAGAATTCAGAGGTGATGATTTAATTTGGTTTTCACCTTGGTATTGCCCACTAACAGTGCACAAGATAATTATATATTAAGAGAATTCCTCTTTTTTTGCCCTCAATGTGGCCAGGGAAACACCTTACCCTAATTTCAAGTTAGGGAGATGTGGAAATTACAACTTTTGCCATTTTCCTGAGAAAAAATGTTATAGTGACTATCACAATATAAAATTTACATTTATTTACATTATATATAATTTTATATATTTATAAATATTTATTATATTTATTTACATTATATTTACTGAAAGGAGCAGGGACACGACCAACTCCTGCCACCCAACTGCTCTGGAATATCCAGTCCCACACCTCCCTCTCCCTTTGCTGCTCTCCCCAAAAAAGGAGTGAGGAGGAGGGGAATATTCATCAAAGCACTGGGAGTGATCTCATTTTAAACCTGCAAAGGTTTAGAGCTGAATCTTTTAATTCGGGGGAAATAAAATTAAATTGGGCCTCCAGAGGCCTGGATAAGAGAATTTCTCCTTCTTTCCTGCATATTTCCACCAGGATGGGATTCAACTCCCCAAAACTGAGCTCCTTACCCACAAAAAGACACCAAAAATCAGTGCTAGACCCTAAACCGAGCTCCAGAGACCTGGAAAATGCAATTTCTCCTTCTTTCCTGCACATTTCCACCAGGATGGGACTCAACTCCCCAAAACTGAGCTCCTTACCCACAAAAAGACGCCAAAAATCGGCTCCAGTCCCTCTGTCGAGCTCAGAGACCTGGATAAGAGAATTTCTCCTTCTCTCCCACACTTCTCCACAAGGATGGGACTCAGCTCCCCAAAAATGAGCTCCTAACCCACAGGCAGACACCAAAAATCAGTGCTAGACTTCCACCAAACTCCAGAGACCTGGAAAATTGAATTTCTCCTGCATATTTCCACCAGGATGGTTCTCAGCTTCCCAAAAATGAGCTCCTTACACACAAAAAGACACCAAAAATCAGCTCCAGTCCCTAAACTGAGCTCCAGAAGTTGAGGAAAGAGAATTTCTCCTTTTCTCCTGCACATTTCCATCAGGATGGGACTCAACTCCCCAATAAGGAGCTCCTAACTCACAGATAGACCACCAAGCTCCAGAGACCCGGAAAATCGAATTTCTCCTTTTCTCCTGCATATTTCCACCATGATAGTTCTCAGCTCCCCAAAAATGAGCTCCTTACACACAAAAAGACACCAAAAATCAGCTCCAGTCCCTAAACTGAGCTCCAGAAGTTGAGGAAAGAGAATTTCTCCTTTTCTCCTGCATATTCCCACCAGGATGGGACTCAACTCCCCAAAATTGAGCTCCTAACCCACAGCAGACACCAAAAATCAGCGCCAGCCCCTCTGCCAAACTCCAGAGGCCTGGAAAAGAGAATTGCTCCTTCTCTCCTGCACATTTCCACCAGGCCAAGCATAATGAGGGCCTATATTTTAATGGGCAGCAATGTTTAATATTTGACATTAGGTAAATAACGCTCTCCACGCCACCAGAATAATTTCACCCAGCTCCAGGGTGGAGCTTTGAAAAGCTGCTGGGTAATGGAGTTCAAACTCTCAAGGCTGGGACTGTTTGGAAAGTCCCACCCTTAATCTGGGATCGTTGCAAACCTTTCCCAGCCTGTAAATCTTTGGGTTTTGCGAGAATGGTTCCACCGAAAAAAAAAAAAAATCCAACACCTGAGGTCACATCTTGGGAGGGTGGGGGGTGCTCCTGAGGACAAGCAGCGATGTCACAGCAAGGAAAATTTCTATTTCTGCAAAAAAATTAAAAAAAAAAAATATAATTTTTAAAAAAGAGAAAAGCCTTGGCAATGCAGAGCCATGGAAAAGGACATAAAGAGCAAAAATATAGAGCTGAAATGTAAATAGGTTTTATGAAATATGGCTCTGGGTTTGTCCATGCCCCACAAAAGGGCTTGAAGGATCTGGATATATTGTAAAGTTTTTTTTTTTTTTTATCATTTTTTAAGTACTTTAGCAGCCTATCTAGGGCAGTTCAGTGGATGTGAGCAGCAGGGCTGGGTTTAAAATGATGGATATTTTAGAATGGAGCTATAAATCTTTCCAGGCTCACAATCTACTTCCTTTTGAAAAATGGGTGATGGCAAATGGAAATTTACAGTTGTAAGGAATCGTGTTTGGTACAGCAAACATGGAACCGCTCCTTTTGAGAGGGGATTCTCCTCACTGGCCTCAAATCAGATGGGAAAGATCCACAAAAATGTTTTTGGAGAGGATGCACCGATCCAGCAGGGATCAACACCTTAAAAATGCATTTTTGTACACAGGAGAACTAATTAATTAATTCAATGAAACAATGAAGAATTTATTAAATAGGGCAAACTTTAGGACAAACATGGAACTGCTCCTTTTGAGAGGGCATTCTCCTCACTGGCCTCAAATCAGATGGGAAAGATCCACAAAATATTTTTGGAGAGGATGCACTGATCCAGCAGGGATCAGCACCTTTAAAATGCTTTTTTATGCACAGGAGAACTTCAAATTAATTCAAAAAACAAAGAAGAATTTATTGAATAGGGGAAACTTTAGGGCAAACATGGAACCGCTCATTTTGAGGGGAGATTCTCCTCACTGGCCTCAAATCAGATGGGAAAGATCCACAAAATATTTTTGGAGAGGATGCACCGATCCAGCAGGGATCAACACCTCCAAAACGCTGCTCAGTGCACAGGAGAGCTTCAGATTAATTCAATGAAACAATGAAGAATTTATTAAATAGGGCAAACTTTAGGGGGAAAAAATGGAAATGATGGGGGATTTTCGAGCAGCAAATCAGCTTTGCTGAAGTGGTGCCCCCGGACTGCAGCAATTTCAAGGTCTGGGTTTGGTGGGATCAGAGTGAATCCAAATTCCTGCCGTTCCTCTTTTTCTGAGAGTGCTCACCGACATCCCCTGGGTTTTCCTGGGGCTCTGATGGGAGGGAAGAGGCAAAATGTGGGATAAACAGGGCAGGGAAAGCAGCTCTGAGCTTCACCCAGCTCGGAACCAGCACCGGGGCCTTTTGGGGTGCGAGCCCTGAGGATGGCTCTGCTCCCAAACGCTGACCCTGGGACCCCTCCAGTGCTTCCTGAGATGCCTCCTCCGCTGTTTTCCTGTACCAGATGATAATAACGTAATCAATTCTCCTGAAACAGAATAACAGAGCCTCCTCAAACCACAACATTGAGAACCGGACTTGTTTTTCAGAAGAAAATTAAAGAGCCCGTTCTGTGATTTATTCTCTCTTGCTGCCCCTGCAAGGCAGAGCTCATTTTTCCATTAAAATTCAGCTGCTCTCCCGGCACAAGGAAGAAAAATGCCTGCAAACAGCACATTTGTTAGGGCTGCTTGAGCTGGAATCAGCTCCAAGTTGCACCTTTTTCTATTTCATCCATCTCCCAGGGCTGTGCTGTCTCATTAGGGGGATTTTTCAGGAACAGAACAGCGAACAGAGGCGCTCAGCTCTCCCTGACTTTGGGTGATGGAGTTGGGGACATTTTCTGCCCAATGTCTCACCCAGAACAGCTCTAAGCTGAAAGCCAGGCGGTGAAATGAGCTCTGCTTTTCGGTGAGGTTGATTAAGCAAGACAAAATCAATTAATGTCTGAGACCTCACAGGTTCCTGAAGGCAAATTGTTCCAATTACCAGCACCTGAGAGAAAATTAGGAGCAATTAAAAGGAGCAGCTGGGGTTTCACTGAGTTACTCTTGTCACTGTCGTCTCTGTCCCATTTCAGGCTCATTAAAAGGTATTTTGCCCATTACATTTTTCTTTAAGGGTGGCATTTTTCATTTTAAATAGTTCCAACCACACTTTGTACATTTGGAAATATTCCCTCAAGTGGAGATGGGTGAGGGATGTGAGTGTTTGGTACTGAGTGGGGTTCAGTTCTGTAGGGGCTGGTACAAGTTCCAAGAGCTGATTTGCCTGAGAAGGCTCTGGAAAATCCAGAGTTCTATGCACAGCTTTGGCCTTCCTCAGAAAAACAAAGAAAAATCCATTTTCTCTCCATCATCTTCCCTGAAACAAAGCAGCAGGGGCTGGTTTTATTGGGAAAAAAAAACCAAACAACAAACCCACAAAACCACACCTGAGTCCATGGAAATCTTTGGCTGAGGATCGTTGAAATATGAATTAATCCCACCTCACTCCAGTTCTCACACAGAACTTGGGAATTTAGATTTTGATTCCTCAGCATCACACAGCAAACAGGAATCCCAGTTTATGATATTCCCTTAGAGACTTCACCACCCATAATTTGTTCCAACCAAAAGACAAATCCGCTCTCCGTGGCCTGGCTCTGCCAAATCCAACTTTCCCCACCTGCCCTTTCCTTCCTGTCACCAGCCATGCTGCTCCAGGCCTTCTCCCACCTGCATTCCCAAATCTTTTGGCTGTTCCCCATCGCCTGCACCCTCAGTCTCATCCCAGCGCTTTGGGTGGTGGGATTTCCATGGAGCTGTTCATGGTGCAAGGGTTCCTGCCCAGCAGGGAACGTTCCTGGGCAGGGGGAGCTGGGATCAGCCCCAGGAGTGGGCAGAACAAAGGCTTTTCTTGGATTTTCCGCATGGATTGATCCAGCTCAGCTCTTCACCCAGTCCCCACCGCTGCTGAATCCCAGCCCCTTTGTGAAAATGGAGGCAAATCCCACCAGCAGCAAAGTTGAGCACAAATGTCCACAGTGAGGGGTTTTTTTTGGCAAGAGAGGCATTTGCCAAATCACTGCCCAAATCCATCCTGTTGGGGACTAGGCAAAGAGGAATAGGTGGAGATCATGGAACCATGGAATTATTAATGTTGGAAAAGACCTTTAAGATCATGGAGTCTATCCAGCACCACCATGGTCACCATTAATCACATCCTCAGGTGCCACCTGCACAGGTTTTTTGGGACACTTCTGGGGATGGTGACTCCACCACTTTCCTGGGCAGCCCATTCCAAATCCTGACAATCCGTTTGGTGAGGAAATTCTGGGAGATGGGGCTCTGGGATTTCTGAATTCTGGGAATTCCTGTCTGGAACTGGAGCAGGAACACGTTCCTGTGTAAAGGAAAATGGGAGTTCGGCAAGACCCCTGCCCAGGGAAATGAGAAGCAGAGACCAGGCTGCAGTTCCCAGCAGGATTAAGGAAAAGACAGGGAGAATCCAAGCCACACTTTTCAGGGAGTCAGGGCTGCGTTTGTTGCTGGACATTTCAAAGGTTAAGAGTGTCCCTGGGCAGCCCATTCCAAATCCTGACAATCCGTTTGGTGAAGAAATTCTGGGAGACGGGGCTCTGGGATTTCTGAATTCTGGGAATTCCTGTCTGGAACTGGAGCAGGGACACGTTCCTGTGTACAGGAAAATGGCAGTTTGGCAAGACCCCTCCCCAGGGAAATGAGAAGGAGAGACATCCTCAGGTGCCACCTGCACAGGTTTTTTGGGACATTCTGGGGATGGTGACTCCACCGCTTCCCTGGGCAGCCCATTCCAAATCCTGACAATCCATTTGGTGAAGAAATTCTGGGAGATGGGGCTCTGGGATTTCTGAATTCTGGGAATTCCGGTCTGGAACTGGAGCAGGAACACGTTCCTGTGTAAAAGAAAATGGGAGTTCGGCAAGACCCCTCCCCAGGGAAATGAGAAGGAGAGACATCCTCAGGTGCCACATCCACAGGTTTTTTGGGACATTCTGGGGATGGTGAGTCCACCATTTCCCTGGGCAGCCCATTCCAAAGCCTGACAATCCATTTGGTGAAGAAATTCTGGGAGATGGGGCTTTGTTACAGGCAGATGGAGAGGGGATGGGAATTCCTGTCTGGAACTGGAGCAGGAACACGTTCCTGTGTACAGGAAAATGGGATTTGGGCAAGACCCCTGCCCAGGGAATTGAGAAGCGGAGACCAGGCTGCAGTTCCCAGCAGGATTAAGGAAAAGACAGGGAGAATCCAAGCCACACTTTTCAGGGAGTCAGGGCTGCGTTTGTTGTTGGACATTTCAAAGGTTAAGAGTGTCCCCAGTGAAACACCGGCTCTTAGACTGGGAGGTACCACCCAAGGCAAAAAAAGCAAATTAAAAAATAAGCCTCACACCCACCAGTCTGCCACCAAATGTGCCCTGTCATGCCGAGGGACTGCTGGAGAGGAGAGGAGAGGAGAGGAAAGCAGCTCGTTCCAGCCCTAATAATTCTGATGATTCATCGCTCTGAGTTACCCGAGCTCTTTGGGGACAGCAGCAGCAGGATCCCGCTGCTGCCTTTGGGATAATAAACACTCCTGGTAAACACTCCTTCCCCAGCCCCTAAATATCCACCTCACCCCAAAAATGAGTCACAGCTCCCAGCCAGCTCCCCCGTGCTGGCCATGCCACCCTGCGCCGTGCCCGTGAAATCCTTTGGGATTTGCTGGACAAATAAATAACTTTGGGATTTATCTGTTGGGATGGGGATGCCCAGACACACACACACACACGCGTGTGCACACTCGCACTCACCCACGTTTCGGGGGGAGAAAAAAGGGGTTTTTTTGGTCGGAGGGAGCAGGGAGGGCTTGGTGCCAAGGAAACGCCAGTGAGCGGCGCGTTCCACCGGAGGTGTTGACAGTGGATAATAAATCCCGGCCTTACCTAACATTTACAGGAACATTAGAAAATAAAGTGAAACGGCGTGAGCTGGTTCCCAGGGCAACCAGACAAACACAATAAACAGGCCTCAGAGGCAAGAGTAACTTACACCATCCTCCTGGGGCTCAAATATATCACTTTACATTAGCCTTCTGCTGGGGCTGCTCCTGAAAGCTCTTTGTTTTATTATTATCTAAAAAAAAAAAAAAAAAAAAAAACAGAAAAAAAAAAAGTATTTTCTTAGTGCAGATCGGCGTGAAATCGAAGAGTTCCTTTGGTTGCTGGTCTTTATAGGTCTTTTACTGCACATTAAAGCTCCTGTGCAAATAATAATGACTATTAATAAATCTTTATAAAGAACTGCGTCCCTCTCCTGCAGAAGAATATTATTAATAAGGTGCCCAGAAGCCAGAGCTTTTGCTGGCCCAATAAAAACCAGTTTTCTGGGGTGTTTTTCCTCAATACAGATACAAAATTAACTGTCAAATATATGGGGTGGCTAAGCCAGATTATTTTCCTGATTCAACAGCCTTCCTCCAACTCTGCCTGTAACCAGAGCTTGGGTTTGGATCTTGCTGTCACTAATTTTAGGGGAATGTCCTGGACCCAGCCAGGTCATAGGAGCTCAGGCTCATTAAACCCCAGCACAATCTGTACAAAATCATGACATTTAGTTCTAAAAGGCAGCCAGTAAATCTCTCTTCACCTGCCTACGGTGGGCCTGTGCACGTATTCCATCACTATTTTCAGATACAATCCCTAAACACATAATTTTCGGGATGGCACCATCCAAGAGCACGGAGATGGGAGCAGGAAGGTGAGATTTCGAGAGGCAAAGCACTTGTGATCAGTTTGGGGAGGATGTGACAGCTTTGGGAATGCGACCGTAGGAGTTCCTCAGACTTTGTGAGACCACCCAGGTGTGATTTACCCTCTGATGCTCCACCAGTGCTGAAGGCACCAATTTTGGCCATTTTTCCCCAGTCCTGCCCACCCACTGCTGCAAATGTTGTGCTCCAGGCTCTTCTTATTTATCCTCGTTGAGCCACCTTTTTGTGGTTTTCTGGGATTGTTTGTGCTTGTGCTGTCCCAGGACGGACAAACACGGGGAGGCTCCAGCCTGGAGCAGCGTCCTGGTCCTTCTGACTGGGATAAACTGGGTGAGTCAAAGGCAGCACACGGAACATGTGAATCTGGGGATCCTAAAAGAGGCAGCAGGACTCACTCAGCTCCTTTTCCTCCACTCCTGAGGGAAGAGCAAGATGGGAATTGCCTGGGAACAAAGGGGGTGCCAGTGAGGAGCCCCAGTGTCGCAGACATCTTTTATGGAAAATCCTTTCCTTAGGATTTTTCCTCCTGAGAAGCTGAGAGGCCTCAGGAACAAAATGCAAACAATGGTTATCTGCTGCTGTGGGATGCAACAGGTGCATCTGGGATTGGTCTCGTGTGGTTGTTTCTAATTAATGGCCAATCACAGTCAGCTGGCTCGGACAGAGAGTCTGAGGCAGCTGCCTTTGTTATCATTCTTTGCTATTCTATTCTTAGCCAGCCTTCTGAGATGAAACCTTTTTCTTGTATTCTTTTCAGCATAGTTTTAATGTAATATATATATCACAAAATAATAAATCAAACCTTCTGACCATAGAGTCAACATTCCCGTCTCTTCCCTCACCTGAAAACCCCTGTGAGCACCGGCACACCCCAGATTTCCAGCAGCCTCCTCCCTGTGCTCTCCAAGGTTTTCTGCCCAGGAATGACGCTTGGGAGGGTGGATGCCAGCCTGGCTGACAAGGGCAGGGCGGGGTGATCACGAGTTCCTGATTTCTTTGCCACATTTAGCTCCATCCTCTCCAGACTTGCTCTGGGGTGGAGTGGCCCTGCCAAAAGCAGAGCTGCTGCTGGGAGCACATCCTCCCGTCCAGCCTGGTGGGGAAGAGCTCAGTAAAGGCTGAGCTGACAGAGTGGAGGCGGCTTTTTTCCCCTCTTTTTCATGATTAAATCACTGCCTGTCTCAGACATCTTTTATGAAAAATCCTTTCTTTAGGGTTTTTCCTCCTGAGAAGCTGAGAGGCCTCAGGAACAAAATGTAAACAATGGTTATCTGCTGCTGTGGGATGCAACAGGTGCATCTGGGATTGGTCTCATGTGGTTGTTTCTAATTAATGGCAAATCACAGCCCAGCTGGCTCGGACAGAGAGTCTGAGGCAGCTGCCTTTGTTATCATTCTTTCTATTCTATTCTTAGCTACCCTTCTGAAGTGAAACCTTTTCTTCTATTCCTTTAGTATAGTTTTAATGTAATATATATCATAAAACAATAAATCAGCCTTCTGAAACACGGAGTCAGATCCTCGTCTCTTCCCCAATCCAAGAACCCCAGTGAACACGGTCACAACTGCCCTATTGATGACTAATTAAATGAATGAGGTCCAGACGGCAGAACCTTTAATGAGGCCAATTAAGGATCTGAATGTTTTCATAAGTGTGCCCGTTTTCCTAGAAAGACCAAGCAGCAATGCAGGTCCCACCTCCTGCTCCAGGGCCAGGCCAGCAACTCGATCCTGCAGGACTTATTAAATAAAAGGTCAGCTGTGATAAGGAAGAGCCCAGAGCAGTGTTATGTTTGCTTAATTATCTTATCATAAAAAAAAAAACCCCTAAACAATATCATAGGCATTAGCAATTTTAATTGAATGGTTAAAAAATTATAAAATTGGATACAATCGTTGGATACAATACATATGATTAAAATAAAGGATAATTTGGTTTTAATAATAGCGTATAAGCAAAAAAAAACCTGCGGGGTACGGAGTGCAGGGCAGGTTTGCAGCAGGGAGGATTCGTGTCCTGCCTCAGCCTCCCAGATTTCTGCCAAGGTTCACCCCAAACCCCTTAAAGCCCTTTATTGGGAGGGGTGTCCAGCTCCCCTGGCTCCATCTGATCAGGGTTTGGTTTTTTTTTTGCTGCTCTCCTGAGTCATGGTCATGAGGAGAGGAGCTGTAACACCGTGAAGCAGAATTTCCTATTTCTAACCTGGCCACGGAGCAGCTCCCCAGGTTTCCACCCTTGTTTTGCAGGTTTGCAGGAGGGTGTCCAAGCAACTGCCCTGGAGTGTTTATTTGAGCTCCAGGAGCTTCCTGAGGCTCTGTTGGCCCAAGGGCCATTTCTGTCTGGCCACCTGAGGTTTGCAGGGCCCCCATTCCTGCCGTCCAACACCACCTGAGCGCCTCTGGAGTTTTTAGCCAGTTGTTTTTAAACAAAACTGCTGTGAAAACATTTGGATTTTACAGGTGGGGAATGCAAGGGGAGAGGGACTTCTTGTGTTGCACAGAAGGCAGGAAATAAAAGAGAAGATCCCAGATTTCCCAATTCTGGCTGGAATTTGCTGCCAAATCAATCCACTTGCTCCTTCATGAGAGAGGCAAACAGAATCCAATTCTTTTAAGGGTCAAGTATCTGCGCCTTCACTCTGATCATGAAATGCTCTTGGACAAAGAAAACCTGATTAAAATGCTTCCAGTGGGGATGTTCAGATGAAAAACTCAGACTTGCAGCCACTTCTGCTTCCAAATGACTTGAGGGATGCAAAATTTCTCTCAGTCCTGGACTGGTCTGCAGGCACAGAATTTAAACATTGTTCTGTTTGATGAATGAAAACCCCAATTTTTTAAAAATCCTTCTATTCCAAACCATCTTATTTTTTTTTAACCAGCAGATTTTTTTTTTTATTTTAATAATCCAAAGGGCTGGATAAAGAGTCCATTTTATCATTTCCAATCTCAGAGTAACTCCACCTGATCCTCAGTTGGGTTTCAGGGTAGCTGAGGTGCTGCGGGGCTCCTCAGGTGAGCGAGGTCTCTCCCCTGGGAAGGGCAGCTCAGGAATTTTGTGCATTCCACAGTGTCCAAGGGCTGCTTGGAAAGGAATTGGAAAGGAACACGTCTGCGTGCGCTGGGCTGGATCAACCACAGGCTCTGTGAGGTTTGTGGTGTGTCTGAGTGGAACAATGGCAGCCCCAGTGCGTGGGAGATTTCCCGGATCTGGAGGGTTTATATGGATTATATACATTCCATGAAACGCTCCGTGGGCTCCAGGAGAGCTGCAGGGCACTGGGATCCTGGGATGGGTGGGAAATCCCAGCAGTGCTGACAGAATTCCTGCAAACCTCCCCTTCCCAAATGGCCCAGGAGGTTGGGTCCCCTGCAGTGACCACGCTGCAGAAAACAACAATTCTTGTGATGAAAGACCTGGGCTGTTTGGTTTTTCCCCCTCAAAAATCACAGGAATACCAGGCTTTAGGAAAACTGGTGCTCTAAAATGTCCACCTTGGCTGGTAAAACTCCCAAGCTGTTCCAGAATTTTGATTCCCTACTGGAAGCATCGCTGTAGTTCTCAGCATTTGAGGGGCAGGGAATATCTGGGACAATGAACCCAAATGAACAGGAATAAAAAGTCTGGAGAGAAACACCTGGGGTGAGGAGGGGACGCCAAATTCTCTTCCTGATGCTGAGGGGAGATTGCTTTCCTTCAGGACAGAAAAATGGGAATGAAGGGACAAATTTCATAGAATTTCATGCAAAAAATGCACCTGGCTAGGGGGTAGAGTGAATATCTGAGAGCAAATGGCTGCCTGGGGTGTGTTCCTGGGGAAATGGGGATTTGCAGGGAGCAGAAACCCTCAGAGCTGAGGATGAGGGAGCAGGCAGAGGCCATTCCAGGGCAGAAAAGTCTCCTGGGAGTCTCTGACGTATTTTGGGGCTAAGCTGAGGCAAACAGGAAAAGGACTTAGGGCAGGGGAGAGACAGCCTAAAACCCCAAGGCTGGGCTCCCTTTGTAGTTATTTGTGGTTATTTGGGGTGCTTTCACTCGTGGTTTCTATTCTTTCCCCTCATCCTTGAAAAATGTGACAAATTCCATAAGGTTTCTGACCAGTCCAGCCCTGCAAAACCATTCCCACATCCCAGCTCCAAACTGGGCTTTCCATGCTGGACATCCAGTGCCTCGGGGTTGCCCAGCTGGTGGAAAGCTACCAGGCCTATTGCTCCACTTCTTTCATTTTTCCCTGATTTATTTGGGTATTTATTCCTTGATTTATTTCTTGATTTATTTATTATTCCACCAGAGAGGTCCTTGGTCAGGCTGATTTTTGTGATGTTCTCTCTCAGGTTGCTTTTGATGCCTCAGGTTTGAGCTTTTCTATTTTTCAGGTTCTGTGCTGCTTCAGTGTGCGGGGCTGGGTTCACATCAGGGGATGCTGAGCTCTGTGCACAGAGCAGGGAGACAAAACAATTCCTGCTCCAGCTGGGCACCAAGGACAAATGATCCAAATCTCAGCCCAGGAGCACAAACCCCGTGGGCTGGAGAGAGAAAAACAAGCAGGGTGGGACTGGATGGGCTAAAGCTGGGATGGGACAATGAACTGGGGATGGTGCAAATGGGGGATGATTTTTGGGAGAGTGGGATTGTGTGGATTTTGGGACCATTTTGGATTTTGGTTCATTTTGGGGCCATTTTGGTTCATCTTGGGTGCAGCCCTGGCTGGGCTCTTGTGCTGCCCAAGGAGGATCCATGGAGGAGATGCTTTGAATCAATCCCTGCTTTATTCTGTGACTCTGCCCAGCCTCTGCTCCAGCTCAGCCTTCCCAAGGCATCAATTGGGTGGTGGTAAACTCTGAGCACAGAGCAGGGAGACAAAACAATTCCTGCTCCAGCTGGGCACCAAGGACAAATGATCCAAATCTCAGCCCAGGAGCACAAACCCCGTGGGCTGGAGAGAGAAAAACAAGCAGGGTGGGACTGCAGGGGCTAAAGCTGGGTGTGGAGGTGGGGATGGTGGGGATTGGGGGGGATATTTTTGGATTTTGTGGGATTGTGTGGATTGTGTGGATGGTGTGGATTGTGTGGGATCGTGTGGGGTTGTGTGGATTCTGTGGATTGTGTGAATTTTGTGGATTGTGTAGATTTTGTGGATGATGTGGATGGTGTGTGTTTGTGTGGACTTGTGTGAATTTTTTGGATTTTGTGAAGGATGTGGATGGTGTGGGCCATGTGGAATTGTGTAGATGGTGCGGATCGTGTGAATTTTATGGATTGTGTGGACTGTGCGAATTTTTTTCATTGTGTAACCTCCACAAAGTTTCTCCTTTGCCAGGCAGCCAAAACCCAGTGTCTTTTACACTCCATGGCCAAAACCCACCCTGCTCCCACCAAAATGGGCTAAAATCCGGTGATTTCCAGGACCAGGGGGTCTCTATGAGGAATTCTTCACATCTCCAGCAGATTAAAGTTTTCCTCCACCAAACAAACCCTCCTCCCCCAAAGGGACCCTGCAGGCCAGGAGCCCCAAATCCTCTCGGAGCATGCTCAGCCTGGCGTGATTTTAATCTGAATTTGACATTGAATTGAATGGGATCGGAATTGTGGGAATCAGAGCCCTGGTTCCATGGCAGCTCGAGCTGGGCTGCTTTTACAGACCTGCAATGGAATTCATGAGCCACTCGCTCCCAGAATTTCCAACAAATGTCACCAAGGTTTGTTTGTTTTATAGGAGGAAAACTTCAGGCTGGGTTTTCAACAATAAAAGCTGTTTTAGTGCCTTTCCCCCGTTTCCAGATTAGTGCTGAGTGTGCTTTGCTTTGCTGCTCTGTTTTGCTTTTAAAGTGCCTGAGTTTCCTAAAAAATAAAGGGGAAGGAGCACAGAGGGAACATGGAGTTTTTTCCAACAAAAGTGACGAATCCTAATGATAAATAGAAGTGAAGGATCTGTTCTTTGGGATGCCACAGGAGAGCAAGATGTTCCTACAAATTTATAGCAGAATAAAAGGAGGAAAAATAACTTTCTATCAACTTCCATCAGATTTATTCAAAGAGGAATTAATGAATAAATAAATAGCTGATTAAGCTGCCCTGAAGTGTTCTTTAGAACTGATTCAAGGAACATTGAGAGCAAAGTCAGAGCTAAGATCTGATCCCATTAAGCTTCCCCAGAACTCTTTGGCTTCTTTTCCACTAAACAACCAGGGCTGGTCTTTGACAGAAACACTGTAGCTTGAGAAAATTAAAACATTCCAGAAAAATGTTTGGCTTGCTGCAGAAAATCAGGTTTTTCTTAAATAAAGGTACATCCTGGAAAACATTAAAGGTTTCTTGTCTTTACTGAAAGCTAAAACATTTCATTAAATGCCTGAAAAGTCTCTGTTTGGAAGGAAAATCTCCACAGATCTTGGAAAAGTGTTTCAGCTGTCTCCTTTTTGGTCTGTGGGTGCCTGGGATGGGAAACTGGCGCTCCCAGGAAGGGAAACCCCAAGATAAGGTGGGAAAATTGGGCTTTAATTCATCCCAACTGCAGCTCCCCAAACTCAACACCACCAACCTTTCACCTTTTCCAAGTTAAAATTCAGTTTTAAGCCAGCTAACATTCAAGAATGTTCTTTTCCCTTCCCCTTCCATGACCCCCACCAAACCCCGGGATTTTTGGAGCCTGGGGAACATTTGCCATGAGGGAATGGCACGGAGCTGGCCTTGGGATTGGAGCTGGAGAATTTATGGCTAAATTAACATTACAAATGGAAACTGTCCTCGCAGAGCCCTCGGAGCTCTGACAGCACAGGCAGCACATCCAAGTGGGGCTGGAAAAAACTCCCTCATTCCCTCGATCCCTGAGGGTTGTTTTGATCTTCCCTGGAGTTTCTGAGTCCCAGAAATCATCTGTTCTCTCAATGATCCCCTGCATGTTCTGCAGCTTCCACGTTTTCTCAGCCCTTGCTTCTTGTAACCAGGTTATTTTTGGGGGATCCCTGGATTTTCCTACTGAATTTTCAATTTTGAATTTTGGATTTTTCCCTGCCTGCCCTCAGCTGTCCCATGGTGTCCCGGTTTGGAAAGACAGGTGCGTGCTAGGGAAGGCAGGAGCCTCCCCTGAAATGGAGGGAATTAATCCCCCCCCCTACCAAATTGCTATAAATTTGAAATTAAGGGGCTCTCAGGCAACAAAATTATGGGAGCAGGAATAACAGTTTTTAATGGGGAAGAAAATAAAAGGATAAAATAAACAATGCAGTAAACAAAACAACCCTGACAGAGTCAGAACCCAGCCTGACACCCTGTGGGTCAGGGTGCTGGCAGCAGTGCCATTGGAATTGTGGCTGCAGCCCTCCTGCAGTGTCAGGGGTGGCTCTGCTGGAGCAGGGATCCTGGAGAAGGGTGGAGTCTTCCTCTGAAGATCCAGGGGAAGAGGCAGCTGCTGTTCCTCTGGGAAATCCAGTGGAGAAGCCATGCTGGTGTTCCAGAATCTCCAGATTCTATCCAGGTAGGAATGCTTGGCTGGTGTTCCAGAATCTCCGGATTATATCCAGGTAGGAATGCTTGGCTGGTGTTCCAGAATCTCCAGATTCTATCCAGGTAGGAATGCTTGGCTGGTGTTCCAGAATCTCCAGATTCTATCCAGGTAGGAATGCTTGGCTGGTGTTCCAGAATCTCCAGATTCTATCCAGGTAGGAATGCTTGGCTGGTGTTCCAGAATCTCCAGATTCTATCCAGGTAGGAATGTTTGGTGCTCCAGAATCCCCAGATTATATCCGTGTAGGAATGCTTGGCTGGTGTTCCAGAATCAGATTCTATCCAGGTAGGAATGCTTGCTGGTGTTCCAGAATTCAGATTATATCCAGGTAGGAATGCTTGGCTCCTCCTCTGGGTCATCTCCCAATGGGATGTTATCGTTCTTATCAGCCATCAGGGACATTCCATAGCTGTCCCCAGATTGTGGAGGGAGGATGATTGTGAAAACTGAGAGAGTGAGGCAAACTGACAAAAAGACAACTGCCATGCAGATGATAACAGAATCCATCTTGCCTGGCAATCTGGAACACATGGTTACCCCTGAGCAGTGGCTTCCAGAGCAGTTGGGTTCACCCTGCATTAAATTCTCTGTATAAACATAAGATCATTCCCATTTAACATTCCCATTTTTAATTCCATGTTTACAGGGCATCCCCACTGTTATTTTTTGTTCAAATCGGGGTGCTGACAATCTGTGGGCATGGATATTTTTTGGGTATCTGTGCAGAATTCCAGCACTGGCTGAAATTTTTGGAGGAATCCCAGGGTTTACTCATTATCACTTTAACCACGATCCACAAAGGAGGGGGCACAGGGGGAAACATCCAAGGAAAATAGATAAAATCTTATTCCCAATGTTTTGACAGGGTTTGCCTGGTGTTTACAGGATGGGGCTCCTGCTGTGCAAGAGAAAGAAAGTTATGATTTTTATTTTTTCTTCCCAAAAAGAGGAGGAATTGGCTTTCTAGGACAGTTTTCTTTATGGATTCTCCAGAAGGAAATTCTGCACTGTGGGGAGAGGGAGGCTGGAGCAGAGCAGGAGGTTGGGATGATGCCCTGAAGGGGTTGTAACTCCCTGACCACACATTCCCAAAGCTCCTGAACCCTTCCACCCAAAGAAAGGAAAACTTGACATCAAAATCCCCCCAAAAACTCCACTTTGGGAAGTTGGGACTGGGGCTCGGTGCCGGCTCGTCTCCCCTGTCCCAGCTGGACCCACTGCTGAATCCTGAGGATAAACAGAAGGGAAGGATCTGTTCTTTGGGAGAGCAAGATGTTCTTACAAATTTATAACAAAATAAAGAGGAGGAAAAATAACTTTCTATCAACGTCCATCAGATTTATTTGAAATATCCCTGTAAATCCTTAAATAACTCCATGAGTAGTCAGTACCCATTAAGTTCCCTCATTCTCTCAATCCTTGAGGGTTGTTTTGATCTTCCTTGGAGTTTCTGTGTCCCAGAAATCATCCCCTGCTCGTTCTGTAAATGATCCCCTGCCCATTCTGCAGCTTCCATGCTTTCTCAGCCCTTGTTTCTTATAAACAGGTTATTTTTGGGGATCCCTGGATTTTCCTACTGAATTTTCAATTTTGAATTTTTGATTTTTCCCCTGCCTGCCCTCAGTTGTCCCATGGTTATCCATGAGCAGTGGCTTCCAGAGCAGTTGTCCACCTGGATGAAAAGTTCTTTAATCTGATAAAATAAACAATGCAGTAAACAAAACAACCCTGACAGAGTCAGAACCAGCCCTGACACCCTGTGGGTCAGGGTGCTGGCAGCAATGCCATTGGAATTGTGGCTGCAGCCCTCCTGCAGTGTCAGGGTGGCTCTGCTGGAGCAGGGATCCTGGAGAAGGGTGGAGTCTTCCTCTGAAGATCCAGGGGAAGAGGCAGCTGCTGTTCCTCTGGGAAATCCAGTGGAGAAGCCATGCTGGTGTTCCAGAATCTCCAGATTCTATCCAGGTAGGAATGCTTGGCTGGTGTTCCAGAATCTCCGGATTATATCCAGGTAGGAATGCTTGGCTGGTGTTCCAGAATCTCCAGATTCTATCCAGGTAGGAATGCTTGGCTGGTGTTCCAGAATCTCCAGATTCTATCCAGGTAGGAATGCTTGGCTGGTGTTCCAGAATCTCCAGATTCTATCCAGGTAGGAATGCTTGGCTGGTGTTCCAGAATCTCCAGATTCTATCCAGGTAGGAATGCTTGGCTGGTGCTCCAGAATCCCCAGATTATATCCGTGTAGGAATGCTTGGCTGGTGTTCCAGAATCTCCAGATTCTATCCAGGTAGGAATGCTTGGCTGGTGTTCCAGAATCTCCAGATTATATCCAGGTAGGAATGCTTGGCTCCTCCCTCTGGGCTCACATCTCCCAATGGGATGTTATCGTTCTTATCAGCCATGCAGGGACATTCCATAGCTGTTATCAGCAGATGTCCCCTCCCGAGGGAGGAGTGATTGTGATCACTCGGAGAGAGATAAGGCAAACTGACAAAAGACAACTGCCATGCAGATGATAACAGAATCCATCTTGCCTGGCAATCTGGAACACATGGTTACCCCTGAGCAGTGGTTTCCAGAGCAGTTGGGTTCACCCTGCATTAAATTCTCTGTATAAACATAAGATCATTCCCATTTAACATTCCCATTTTTAATTCCATGTTTACAGGGCATCCCCACTGTTATTTTTTGTTCAAATTGGGGTGCTGACAATCTGTGGGCATGGATCTTTTTTTGGGTATCTGTGCACAATTCCAGCACTGGCTGAAATTTTTGGAGGAATCCCAGGGTTTACTCATTATCACTTTAACCACGATCCACAAAGGAGGGGGCACAGGGGGAAACATCCAAGGAAAACAGATAAAATCTTTTTCCCAATGTTTTGACAGGGTTTGCCTGGTGTTTACAGGATGGGGCTCCTGCTGTGCAAGAGAAAGAAAGTTATGATTTTTATTTTTTCTTCCCAAAAAGAGGAGGAATTGGCTTTCTAGGACAGTTTTCTTTATGGATTCTCCAGAAGGAAATTCTGCACTGTGGGGAGAGGGAGGCTGGAGCAGAGCAGGAGGTTGGGATGATGCCCTGAAGGGGTTGTAGCTTCCTGACCACACATTCCCAAAGCTCCTGAACCCTTCCACCCAAAGAAAGGAAAACTTGACATCAAAATCCCCCCAAAAACTCCACTTTGGGAAGTTGGGGCTGGGGCTCGGTGCCGGCTCGTCTCCCCTGTCCCAGCTGGACCCACTGCTGAATCCTGAGGATAAACAGAAGGGAAGGATCTGTTCTTTGGGAGAGCAAGATGTTCTTACAAATTTATAACAGAATAAAGAGGAGGAAAAATAACTTTCTATCAACGTCCATCAGATTTATTTGAAATATCCCTGTAAATCCTTAAATAACTCCATGAGTAGTCAGTACCCATTAAGTTCCCTCATTCTCTCAATCCTTGAGGGTTGTTTTGATCTTCCTTGGAGTTTCTGTGTCCCAGAAATCATCCCCTGCTCGTTCTGTAAATGATCCCCTGCCCATTCTGCAGCTTCCATGCTTTCTCAGCCCTTGTTTCTTATAAACAGGTTATTTTTGGAGGATCCCTGGATTTTCCTACTGAATTTTCAATTTTGAATTTTTGAATTTTTCCCCTGCCTGCCCTCAGTTGTCCCATGGTTATCCATGAGCAGTGGCTTCCAGAGCAGTTGGCTTCCCTGGATGAAAAGCTCTGTAGAAACATAAAAAGGAGGAAAAAGAACTTTCTATCAACTTCCATCAGATTTCTTTAAAATATCCCTTTAAATCTTTAAATAACACCATGAGTAGTCAGTACCCATCAAGTTCCCTTAGATGATCAAGATTATTTAGATATTTAAATATTAAGTATTTAAATACTGAATATTTATTTAGTTACATATCTAAATTTTAATTATTTAAATATTTAACTATCTACATGTTGAAATATTTTATTATTTACACACCCACATACTTAAATATATGAATATTTACATATCTAAAGAATTAATTATTTAAATATCTAAATATTTCAATATTTCAATCTCCTCCCCATGGCCCAGCCAACATCCCAAGGTTTTCCTGACCCTGGGATCCCTTTGGAAAAGGCAGAGCTGGAGCTGGGAGGGATCCCAGGTGCTGCAGATGAGCTGCTGCCATCCCGGCTCCTGTGCAGCCCCTCTGCTCTGAGCCCCAATCCCACCCCTGGAATTACCACCAGGAGCTGTTGCCTGCCCATCATCACTGCTCCCACACTCCGTAACTCCCCACACCAAATCCCACCTCCCAAATTCCCAGACTGGCCCCAAAATGCTGGGAAAAGAATTGGCCAGTCAGTTCAGGAAGGCTTGAAAAAACAAAAAAGAAAGGTTCCAGCAATCAGGGCTTTTTGTCCCCTCTCAAATCCCGCTTTTCTGGTTTATTTTTTTGATTTATTTCCAGAGGAAGCTGAGGACATGGATTCTTCCCTGTCTGGCAGTGAGACACTGAACTGTATCGGATTCTCTGATTTATTCACAGATAAATCCTGCAGAAAAATTTCATGTGCTCACTTCAAACTGTCAAGGCTTTAGACACAAAATTCAAAATATCTAAAATAGTGGCCATATCCATATTAAAATGCTGGATTTTGGCAGTGCCTTAATAGGTAAAAATATCAGTAATTTAAAAATAGCAATGTGGGCTTCACCCTTGATTGGAAAATGATTATAAAGGACAAATATTGCTAAATAATCAGCAATATTTGTCCTAGGAATGCTGCACATGTTAATATTTCAGATGAATATGTCAGTGTTAAAAAGGATACAGTTTGGAACATGCCCTCCCTTTAAGAATGAATGTAAAATTTGATTTTTAGGTTTGAGGAAAGGAGACCAGAGCAAACCTGTTCATCCTCTCACAGCAAAAGCAATTCATAAATTAATATTCTGCCGTGGTACAGCTGTAAAATGGTTCCCCACCCCACAGGACTTACCAGGCCAGTTAATCCCTGAAATCTTTCTGGAAAATGATCCTGATTGCCCAAGAGGAGCCCAGGTTTAGTCAGGACTCCAGGTCATGGCACATCCCAGAGCAAAAGGCTCCCCTTGCCCAATATTCACCGACAGCACTGAGTTTGCATTTCATTTGGCAAAGCCATGGATCTGATAATTCATAAATATCTGTAAGAAAACACGGGATTATCAAACAAATGCTTTGCTCTGGATTTCCTCCCTTCTGGTCCTTGCAGCATGGGGAGAGGCTGAGGGCTCCTGCTGGGATTTCCCTGCTGGCTGAGCAAGTGCCAGCCTGAGAACACAGGGCTGCACCTCCCCAAATGGACCTCATGGTGCCAAAAATCCGTGTGGATTGGGGCTGGTGGTGAGATTTGAAGCAATTCCCACCTTTGACTGCCAGGATTGCTCCCACAGCAGGAGTGGCTGCTCTCCCTGAGCAGGAGGAGGATCCTGAACACCCCACTGGACCCTGGATTTCAGCACAGGTTTCTCTCCTCTGCTTGTGAGGCCTTGGGAAGGCTGAGCTGGAGCAGAGGCTGGGCAGAGTCACAGAATAAAGCAGGGATTGATTCAAAGCATCTCCTCCATGGATCCACCTTGGGCACCACCAGAGCCCAGCCAGGGCTGCACCCAAGATGAACCAAAATGGTCCTAAAAGGGACCCAAAATGAACCAAAAGGGTCCCAAAATGCACGGCCGGGCACGGGGTCTCTCCCTTGGATCAGCTCTGCTCCATTTGCACCTTGCAGTTCATTGTCCCATCCCAGCTTTAGCCCATCCAGTCCCACCCTGCTTGTTTTTCTCTCTCCAGCCCACGGGGTTTGTGCTCCTGGGCTGAGATTTGGATCATTTGTCCTTGGTGCCCAGCTGGAGCAGGAATTGTTTTGTCTCCCTGCTCTGTGCACAGAGCTCAGCATCCCCTGATGTGAACCCAGCCCCGCACACTGAAGCAGCACAGAACCTGAAACATAGAAAAGCCAAACCTGAGGCATCACATGGCTTCAATTTGTGTGATTGGTTAATTCATTAAATTCTCCATTGAACTGGACAAAACCCCATTTTCCCACTGCAGACTAAGATTAAAGTAATGCTCAATAAAGCAAGACTGGGAGCTGTAGCACACCTGGAAGGTGAGATCTGGCTGTGAGCTGCAGCAGCAGATCGGGAACTCAAATCCTCATTGAGCCAAAACAAAAGCTGGAGAGGGAGATTGGCACCTCCCTCCTGGCCCCGGGATTTTGGAGGACTCCCGAAATCCACAGCTCCGCAATCACTTTCCAGCCAATAAAAGGCAGAGACACAGATCCATAAAAAAACTTTCTGCATCTCATAAAACATAACATGCAGTTGCTAAATTAGAAATTCAGATCTTCCATGTACTTGGCTGGCTGGAAATGGAGACTGCAAATTGCTTGTTAGAAACCACAGCGTGCTGAGCTGCTTTGGGTTTATTTTCCCCCCAAACTCCCTCTTCCCTCTCTGACATCTTTTCTCTTTTTCAGACCAATCTTTCAACCACGGATCCCGAGTCAGAGGCAGATTTGGGTTTCAGTCTCAGGTCTCCTGCCCATTCTCTTACTCGCATAAAATGCTGCAATTAATTTATTGCAGTCTGGCCACAGTTGTTTTATTCATCACCACAGTGGAGCTCCCGTGAATGACGCCCAGGAGAGGCAATATCATCTCAACAAAACCATCCTGATGAAAGAAAGCTGAGAATTTGGGGAGAAAAAAACCAGCTCAGGTACCTGCAGTGTGTTTCTGAGGTGATATTTCTCCCAGTAAAACATGATTTCATGTGATAACGAGGATACAGCCTGTGCAGGGGAGAAGCTGGGCAGCAAACACGTGTGGGAAATGTCAGGGAGGGAAAACACCACTGGAAAATCCTGGAATTGAGCTAATCAAGCTGTGGCTGATCCACGGATTTATCAATTTAATCACGCAAGGGGCTGGGGTGAAATCACTGCCTTGAAAGGAGGGGCACATCCAGCAGGGAAATGGTCCCTGCTCTTTCCTGGGGGATAAAATGCAGGAGAGGATAAAATGCAGCTTTATCCTGGGGGATAAAATGCAGGAGAGGATGAGGAAGAGGGAAATGACCCTGTTGAAGGAGCTCTGGGGCAGCCACAGGGTTCCTGATCCCCTCCTGGGACGAGCACTGTCCAGCCACAGGAAAAGGCAGATCTGGGGTTCCCCCAGCCTGATTTTACAATTTAATTCTGATCAGCAAAGGGAATTGATGGGTACTGACTATTCATGGTGTTATTTAAGGATTTACAAGGAAAAAAAAAGATGGATCAGCCCTACAAGGCAGAGCTCTGGGCAAGCTGAGCCGGGGCAGTCGGCCTTTTTCAGGAGTCTGAGCTGTGTTTTGTTTTAGAAACATGTACACATGTCATTGGGGTTTATGGGCTGCAGGTATTCACCTAATTTGACTTTTTCCATCTAAACTGGTCTGTGTGAGGCTAAATCATGGCCTAGCCCTGGTCTCACTCAGTGATTTCTTTCTGCCAAGCTGAAGTGCTGAAATGGGCTCTCATATATTTTTATTCTCTTTTTTTTTTTTTTTTTTTCAGTCAATACCTGCAACCCTCTGAAGTTCCAGCAGCCTGGGCCACTGACAAAACCCTCTTGTGGTGCTCCCAGCCCGTCAGTTTTCCTGCCAGCTCTCCTTAATGGCCGTGCAGAACATGGAAAGGCTTTGCATGTTCAGGAAGGACTCACCAAAAGTGAGACACCGAGCTGGGCTGTGGCCCCATGACACAGAGCCATGAGGTTCCCAGACTGCTGCTCAGAAAATCCAGCTCCGTGCCCCTGCCCAGCTCTGCCTGCTGTGCCAGGAGATGTTGAAATTGGGCCTTTATTTACCACAGTGGCACTGACTTCATGCACCACGGCCCTTTCCACTGGGGCTGCCTCAGCCAAGGTCAGCATTGCGTAAAGCAGGAGCCCACAAATAGCAATTTCTTGCTATTTCTGAGGAGAATTACCAGTTCTGTTTGCATCAAGGAATCCCTGCTACACTCGGGACGTGGCAGAGCTGACTTAGTCAGAGTTTCTTGGATTAGGCAGCAATAAAAAAAATAAAAAAAAGAGAGAGAGAGAGAACGATGAGTCAGTGCTGAGTGAAAATGTGCTCTGAAGCTTCTCATGGAAATAAAACCTCCTGAAAAATCATCTGCTGGGCTCCCACCCCCATTTGGGCTGTATGTTGGTGTAGACATGGGAATAAACACGTACATGTAAAGATTCAAGCAGGAACGAAGCCAGAAATGTTTGTGCCTAAAACAAAAACAGCACCAAATTCTGGGTGGAGGTGAGCACAGAGCCCAGGAATAAAACCTCAGTCTGCTGAAGGGCCCACACAGCAAAGCAGCACGTGCCCTTGTGCCCACTTTGCACCAGAATTGATGCTTTGGGAAAGTCAATTCTCAGGAAGAAATTATTCTCTGGTCCAGGTTTGAAAACTGTTTGGATGGCCCAGCTCTGGGTGGAATCACAGGCAGATGTTCTGCCCATCTTCTGTCCCGTGCCCGGGGCAATGCAGGGACTCAGAGACGTTGTCCAGGTGGGAACTTCTGACTGCTGAGCACTTTTGAGCCTTTTCTTCATGGTTTGACTCAGAAAAGCAGCTTCGCCGGAAAACCTCCTGGATCCACAGCACAAGGGAGCAGCACGGCCATTCAGTAAGGCCTGAATCCTGGAATCATGGAATCCATCATGGAATCCATCATGGAATCATGGAATCAGTCATGGAATCATGGAATCCATCATGGAACCAATCGTGGAATCATAGAATCAGTCGTGGAATCATGGAATCATGGAATCTATCATGGACTCAATCATGGAATCATGGAATCAGTCATGGACTCAATCATGGAATCATGGAATCAGTCATGGAATCATGGAATCCATCATGGAACCAATCATGGAATCATAGAATCAGTCGTGGAATCATGGAATCCATCATGGAACCAATCGTGGAATCATAGAATCAGTCGTGGAATCACGGAATCAATCATGGGATCATGGAACCATGGAATTGGAATGGTTCGGGTTGGGTTGGAACCTCAAAACTCATCCAGTTCCATCCTCATCTTCCACTGTCCCAGGCTGCTCCAAGCCCTTCCAGCCTGGCCTTGGGCACTGCCAGGGATCCAGGGGCAGCCGCAGCTGCTCTGGGCACCTGTGCCAGGGCCTGCCCACCCTCATTAAACCACTTTAATCCTTTAACTAATTATCATCTGCTCATTGCATCGGTAACAGGAAATAAACATTGCTGTTCCTTTTTCCTGATGGAGTTAATTCAATAATTAATTCCAGCTGAAGAGGCTGACTGGTGGTTATTTCTTCAGGTTGTCCTTATAGTTGTTTTGCCTTAGAAGGTAAAAGATGAGTGGGCAAAGAGCACAAAAACCATCCCAGAAACAGAAATGATCCAGAAATAGAAATTATCCAGAAACAACCAATCTAGAAACAAAGACTATCTAGAAACAGGGATCCAGAAACAGAAATTATCCAGAAACATAAATTGTCCAGAAACTGAACCAGTCCAGAAACTGAGATGCTTCAGAAACAGAACCAATCCAGAAACATAAACCATCTAGAAACAGGAATCCAGAAACAGAAATTATCCACAAACAGAAATTATCCAGAAAAACCAATCTAGAAACAAAAACTATTTAGAAACGGGGATCTAGAAAGAGAGATTATCCAGAAAAAGAAACCATCTAAAAACTGAAATTATACAGAAACAAGGATCTAGAAACTGGAATGATCCAGAAACAGAACCAATCCATAAATAGAACCAATCCAGAAACTGAAATTATCCAGAAGCAGAGACAATCTAGAAACAAAGACAATCTAGAAACAGGGATCCAGGAACAGACCCAATCCAGAAATATAAACAATCTAGAAATAGAAATGATCCAGAAACTGAAATGATCCAGAAACAGAATCAATCCGGAAACAAAAACCATCCAGAAACAGAAACTTCCACGCATTTTGGTTTCTCCTGCTTTGCCACGTCCACTGGAGGTTTTCCAAGATGCTGCCAGCCCCGGTCCCTCTGCACCCCCAGAGCCCCCTCCTGCAGGGTCCCCCCCATGCCAAAGAGCCACCCCCAGCTGAACAGAGCTGCCAACCCCACAGACACTCTGCAGCCTCAGGGACCACATCCACGCAGAGGTCCTGCAGCAGGGAGACCCCAAATGTCAGCCCCTGGTGGTGGAATGTCATTAATCAGAGGATAATGGACAGGAAGGTGGGTGGCTGCTGATAGTTTTGGCTCATTTGAGATGGTTTTGGGAGGCCGCCAGGTTGTGTGGAGAATTTTTGAAATGTTTGAAACAATAAAGTCTTTACAATGTTATAAAATACCGGGGTGGCTCGAGTGGGTTTCAAAACTGGCTGGGGGCCAGTAAAACCTCAGGATTCCAGTCAGCTGTAAGCTGGACTCCAGTCTGGGCTGGCTGAGGTCACTGACACCCCTGGAACCCTCCCTGGTGTTTGTGCACCCCACAAAGGCCACGATTCCCATTCCACTGGAGCTCCTGCACAACGCCAAAGCTCCACCTTGGCTCTTCAAGCCGTTCCTGCTGCTGATGGAGATGCCCTTTCCTTCAAGCCCTGTGCAATTCTGAAATTAAATATTCCACTGATGATGGGTAGGAATGAAGATTGCATCACATTCCAGGCTGGAGTCCAAAACGTGTCTTGTCACAAAGGGAGACACGAGGGACAGACAGAGGCCTGCAGGGATGTGGAGAGTGGAATCATGGAATCCTGGAATCATGGAGTGGTTTGGGCTGGAGGGGACTTTTAGAGTCTTCTAGTCCAACCCCACATGCCCCATGGAGCCTTAACCTGGAGAAGACATCATAGGGTTCAGTGGGAACATCAGGATTCAGCCAAAGGTTGGACTTGATGATCTTGGAGGTCTTTTCCAACCCTTAATTACCCTAAGAATTCTCTAAGAGCAAGGGCTGCAGTCAGATAAAAATTCTCCCTGGCTTTGGCTCCTCAGCTGGAGATGGCCTTTGCATTTGATGGAGATGCCCTTTCCTTCAAGCCCTGTGCAATTCTGAAATTAAATATTCCACTGATGATGGGATGAAGCTTCAGTCACATTCCAGGCTGGAGTCCAAAACATGTTTTGTCACAAAGGGAGGAGATGAAGGGACAGACAGAGGCCTGCAGGGATGTGGAGAGTGGAATCATGGAATCACTGAGTGGTTTGGGCTGGAGGGGACTTTCAGAGGTCCTCTTGCCCAACCCCATGGAGCCTTAACCTGGAGAAGACATCATGGGGTTCAGTGGGAACATCGGGATTCAGCCAAAGGTTGGACTTGATGATCTTGGAGGTCTTTTCCAACCCTAATTACCCTAAGAATTCTCTAAGAGGGAGGGCTGCAGTCAGATAAAAATTCCTCCCTGGCTTTGGCTCCTCAGCTGGGGCAGGACCCCCTCGTGCCATGTCCCTCCCAGCCCCTTCCCAACCACAGCTGCAATTCCCAATCCCAGGTGGAAAAAGCTGCACCACATTTAGGACCAGTAAGGCCAAGCCAAGATCAGAGGGTTCGTAAATAATTTCTGGGTTTGTTTCTGGGGGCCACCCCTGCATTGCACAAAGGGTGAATTATTTGTGTTCATGTGAGAAAAATGTCCTAAATCACAGAGCAGGCTCCTGATCCTTATCCACAGGAGGTTATCACTCTTCCATTAAAATTAAAGAAAATTTTGTGCTCTCTTGAGAGCCCTAACACTGAGCTATTTCAGCTTTTTAAGAGTAAAAGTTTCCCATTCTGGTAAAAGTGGTATTATTTAATTTTATTAATTTAATATTGTTTTGTTTCAATTTGATTTTGGTACAATATCACTCTGGTTTTTTTATTATTCTTATTTTTATTGCAGAAAATCATTCCGTTCCCAAACACAACGCAGTTCAGGTGGTTTTATTTATAGGAAAGTAAAACCCAAACCTGAAGGTATGGTTCCCTCCCTTCTGTGTTTCCATAAACATGATTTGTCCCAATAGAAAAAAAGGGAGAAGTAACTTGTCATAATATCAGGCATCAAAAGGAATCTGATAATCCCAGACACTGGAAGCCACATTTGCAAACAAAACACCCTAAATGGAAACAGAAGAATTAAGAATCAACCAATTTCACTGCTTTTGCTTGAAAAAAACCCTTTCATGGTGGAAGGTTCTTGGTGTGTTTTGATGTTCTGTAAATCTAAAGCAAAATAATCAAGGATGGAAGCCCAAGCTCTCCTTCTGTGGGACTCTGCAAAAATCCTCCTCCAGAGGCAGAATTCCCTTCTGTAGAGCCCCACAGAAGGAGAGCTTGGGCTTCCATCCTTGATTATTTTGCTTTGGATTTACAGAACATCAAAACACACCAAGAACCTTCCACCATGAAAGGGGTTTTTTTCAAGCAAAAGCAGTGAAATTGGTTAATTCTTAATTCTTCTGTTTCCATTTAGGGTGTCTTGTTTGCAAATGATCAGATTTGCAAAAGAGAGACCTAAAATGTGATCACTGAAGGGAAGAGGTGGAAAACTTTTGGAGATCTGAAGAAACAGGAGGGAAGTGGAAAAGCAGGAGAATCCCTAAGAGTGTGTGTGTGTGGTGAAAAGGTCAGCGCAGCCCCACCAAATGGCTCAAGGAACAGAGATTCACCTTAAACCTGCATTTCCAGTCAGGTTTAAACCTGCCAGGGCAGCTCTGATGCGCCTCCAGAGCATCTCAGCCCTCAGAGCCTCATGCTCAGCCCCAGCCCCTGCGTGGCTCTCAGGGTATAAAATCTTTTTGTTAATAAAAATTGCCCCGCGATTATAGAGCAGCTTAAAGAGCAGTAACGTTAGAAGCCTTTTGAAAATTCCCATAATACTTAAATAAAATATATGGTATTTGGAATTCCCAGAAATGTAATCTGTTCTTGGAAGCAAACTGCTGGTGTATAATCACACGCTCCTCCCAGCCCTGATTCACCTTCGTGTTGTGAGTGGCTTTTAATGGCAGAACAGGGGAATATATTGTGGTTTCACACATCCACAGATTTTATGGTCACTTATTCCTAACTAGGAGATAGAGAGACACAGCAGAGAAGGATTCTTTCTCTCTTTCAAGAGACAGAAGGTGGTTCCACGTCGTTGTAATGTAATAGCTTGGAAGCAGTTTTATATCAAGGAGGAGAAAGATAAAAACAAATAATCCCAGGGGTTGGGTGATGGGAAATTGTTAGAGGAGAATTCATTTCAGCCCTAATACCTGGGATCTGGGGTAACTGAGCACTGGCTTCCTTCCCTCACCACTATAATTTATTGAATTACCGCTCTTGCACTTCTCAGAGGGCCTGAAGGACGTTGCCTCATTTCGGTGTGTGCGAGCGGGTAATTAACATGATTAAAGCAAATGAGCACAGTTTTATTCTGCCTTGCTGATGTGACTGCCCTGCTGCCTCTCAGCTGCCAGGGCTGTTCTTTGGCCCAGGGCTTGTGCACATGTCTCACCTGGCTGTGACAAGTCCCACCTTCTTGGGAGAAGGGCTGAGAAATACAGAGGGGATGTGCTAAATCTGGGCTCAGTGACGAGCAGCACAGGGCAGATAATCACTGAGAGGACAAGAAACTTGGGGTTTTAAATACTGACCCCCACTTGATTCCCACTCGTGATGATGCCTTCACCTGGTTTGTGGAGTTACCCACACCTGGACGTTCCTCCTTGTTCATTTTAATTTCCATCCTTTCCTTCCTTCCTTCCCATTAAACTTATGGTTCTCTGTGACACTGGAATTCAGCTCAGTGACCAGTGTTAGGGGTGTATTTATTGCTTTTTATGTGCAAGCTCATTGACTAAACCTTAGCCCTACTCTGTGTCTCATTTTACCCATCCAAATTTGAGAAGATTGTTCTAAATATATTTTTTGAGTCAATTAAGTCTCATCTTTCCATGCCCTCCCCAACATTACTACATTACAGGAATTTGCCTTAAAAAAGGCAACAAAAAACATATTTTTGAAGTAAACACTCCCTAATTTGGCTCAGCTTTTGATTGGCATTTCAAATTTTCTTCTTTTTTTCCCTTTTTTTTTTTTCTTTTTTACAACCAGGATATTAGTAGCTCCTTTACAAGCTGCAAAAATAAACAAGAAAAAAATAAATGTGAAGCTTTGTTTAGGAAGTTTTTGGGGTTTTTTTTTTTTTTTTTTTTTTTTGCTTTGGGTTTCCAAAGGGCCGTCTGGGGTGAATCAAGGCTGATCCTGGTGCAAAACTCTTCTCCAAGAGATAGCCAAGCTTCTGGAACAACTGGTTTGTGTTAGCCGGAGAGAGAGACCCTGAATCTAAACCATGTGCTTCTGGCTCTTGTGGTTTCGAGCTGAACCACAAGCACTCAGGCAAGCTGTCAGTCTCGAGTCACAATTCCAACCAACCTTGCAGAGAACAGGGGGGCCGTGCCCACCGATCGTGGCTTTAACCCTTCTGTGATACGTGGGGTGGGTTAGTGCTCGGCCTGGACTGGAGTTTTCTGGTCCTTAACAGGGGAAAGGCACACTGAGGGCTTGGGAAAGAATTAAAGGCAAGTTTTGGGTGCAAAAAGGGTGAAAATAGGGATGGCCAGGATTCTGTGAGATTGGGCTTGGAGGGGACTCAAGGAACCAGCCAGTCCCAAACCCTTCCAAGAGCCAAAATCACCCAGCCCAGCCCCCTCCTGGCAGGTGCCTCGCCCTCTGCCCTGCCAGTCTCATCTTTCCATGCCCTCCCAACATTACTACATTACAGGAATTTGCCTTAAAAAAGGCAACAAAAAACATATTTTTGAAGTAAACACTCCCTAATTTGGCTCTGCTTTTGATTGGCATTTCAAATTTTCTTCTTTTTTTCCCTTTTTTTTTTTTCTTTTTTACAACCGGGATATTAGTAGCTCCTTTACAAGCTGCAAAAATAAACAAGAAAAAAATAAATGTGAAGCTTTGTTTAGGAAGTTTTTGGGGTTTTTTTTTATTTTTTTTTTTTTGCTTTGGGTTTCCAAAGGGCCGTCTGGGGTGAATCAAGGCTGATCCTGGTGCAAAACCCTTCTCCAAGAGATAGCCAAGCTTCTGGAACAACTGGTTTGTGTTAGACGGAGAGAGAGACCCTGAATCTAAACCATGTGCTTCTGGCTCTTGTGGTTTCGAGCTGAACCACAAGCACTCAGGCAAGCTGTCAGTCTCGAGTCACAATTCCAACCAACCTTGCAGAGAACAGGGGGGCCGTGCCCACCGATCGTGGCTTTAACCCTTCTGTGATACGTGGGGTGGGTTAGTGCTCGGCCTGGACTGGAGTTTTCTGGTCCTTAGCAGGGATAAGCACACTGAGGGCTTGGGAAAGAATTAAAGGCAAGTTTTGGGTGCAAAAAGGGTGAAAATAGGGATGGTCAGGATTCTGTGAGATTGGGCTTGGAGGGGACTCAAGGAACCAGCCAGTCCAAAACCCTTCCAAGAGCCAAAATCACCCAGCCCAGCCCTCCTGGCAGGTGCCTCGCCCTCTGCCCTGCCGAGCAGCTTGAACAGCTCCTTCCAGAGCAGCTAATTCACGAAATGCTCCATTTTTGCCGCTGAGCAGCTGGGGAAGGGCTGCTGTGGCACAAAGTCACCCATGAGAGCGAGCCTGGGACGTTCCCAGCAATGTGCTGCCGCCACCTGAGACAGGGAACCACCACTGCGGCTTGGGCTGGACTCGCTGCTCCCGCCAGAGCTCTGGGGTGCAGGCTCTGAGCTAAATGCCCTCTTTGCTCCCAGTGCTGTTGGCTGGGATCACCCAAAAGTGAGCTCAGAGGGTGCCACAGCCTTAATCCTTCCGTTCCCACCGCTCTGTCAAAATAGCTGGAGCACAGGTAACACAGTCTGCACATTCCCAACCCTGGAGACAGCCAGGCCAAGAAATCCAAGAGAAACATCTCAGGGAAGATGCCTGTGTGTTTTGGAGGACATGAGGTGAGCTATTTGCAGGTTTTTTTCCAGCATGGAGGTGACCTACGTGCAAGGCAAGAACTGCTTGTCCAGGAACTGAGGCTGCTGGAGAAAACACACGGGGATAAAGCTGCATTCTAATTCCAGGAACCACGCTGGGTAAAAACCCTGCTGCACAGAGCTCAGACACACCTGGTTGCAAGCCCAAAATGGAAATGTGCAAGGGTTGAATATTTTGTGAGGACATGTTGTATAACAGCATTGTTTGGGGGGCTGAAAAATCCCCCCTGGCTGTAAGGCCTCGGTAAATCAATCTCTCCCACCCCAGCACTCCTGAAATGCCATAGGAATGTTTGTCTCCTGAAGTGCTGTATCATATTTGGGACTGCTGGAGGACTGAGGGCTGGAGAAGGGAAAAGGAGGGAAGGGTTGGAAGTTGTGACTTTGGATCTCGTTAGTGGCTGATGTCTTAAAAGGAATCTTTTCCCTCCGTCCTCTTTCCTTCTCTTCCTACACCTGGCTGGGATCTACTCAGGGACCCCACAAAAGTTGTAATGAATCACTTTGTACACAAAACCTTCTCATGTTTTCATCTTCATTTAGAATTAAAACTTTTTTTTGTTTTTTTTTGTAATCTGGAAAAACCCCCAATGTGAATCTTATCCCATGGAACAGGGCTGATATCAGCACCTGAGGATTTACCCAGGTAAATCAAATTCAATACCAAGGTATTGAATGGAAGAAATAATGTCAGTGTAAACTGAGAGTTTTAAGTATTAAAGAAGGGCTGGGTGAAGATCTGAGAATGGCTCCTATGTTGTAGGAAACTTAAGGATTAAGGGTGAGGGTGAGCAGATTTGGGTACATTGGGCAGATAAGAATGTTTGGAAAAAGCTAAAATTGCTGCTTTGCCGACCAAGCTGCTGAGGGGACAAAGCTGCCCTTGTTGGAGAGGTTTCTCCCATTCCAACTTTTCCACAGGGAGACACCATTAATGAGAATCTGAGGGAATTATCCTGGTTTCTTCCAGCTCAACTCCAATTCACTCACAAGGCAGAGAGTCCTGGGGCTGTGGCAGACCCCACTCAGCACCCCCTGAGCAAATCCTGGGGGTCCTGTGCCCTCCTTGGGCATCCACCTCATTTTAAAGCTGTAAATGGCAAAAGTGGCTTGGGGTGATGCCTTGGGATGGCTGAGCTGGAGCAGAGGCTGGGCAGAGTCCCAGAATAAAGCAGGGATTGATTCAAAACATCTCCTCCATGGATCCACCTTGGGCAGCACCAGGGCCCAGCCAGGGGTGCACCCAAGATGAACCAAAATGGTCCCAAAATGAACCCAAGATGAACCAAAATGGTCCCAAAATGCACGGCCGGGCACGGGGTCTCTCCCTTGGATCAGCTCTGCTCCATTTGCACCTTGCAGTTCATTGTCCCATTCCAGCTTTAGCCCATCCAGTCCCACCCTGCTTGTTTTTCTCTCTCCAGCCCACGGGGTTTGTGCTCCTGGGCTGAGATTTGGATCATTTGTCCTTGGTGCCCAGCTGGAGCAGGAATTGTTTTGTCTCCCTGCTCTGTGCACAGAGCTCAGCATCCCCTGATGTGAACCCAGCCCCGCACACTGAAGCAGCACAGAACCTGAAAAATAGAAAAGCCTAAACCTGAGCTATCATGGGGATAAAGTGGGACCCAGTTCCAGCACCTCTGGCACCAACTCAAGCATTTTCACCAACAGTGATGAAATCTTTTCTGTGTCCTGCACCAGTCAGAAGGGAGGGAAATGGGAACTGGGTTTGGGTGGAACAATGGGAGAACATTGCTCACCCTCTCCCACTTCCCACAGCCCTGAGGGATCCCGGGTGATGTCCCACTGCTGAGTGGTTCTGAGGGATGTCTGGGCAGGGTTCCCATCCCTTGGGCTCGGCTCTTGCTCTTCCCTGCATTTCCACAGCCTCCCCTTCTCATCTGCAGAGCTCTGGTGAGTCCAAACCCAACTTTGTGCAGCCCAGTCCAGTCCTGGATGAACACGGCTGCCTCAGACTGATACAGTTCCAAATGAGGGCCACAGCTCCTTCAAATCCAGCCCTTTCCAGCTTTGCATGAAGGTTACATGATCCCCTACTTAATATGCACATGAACTGGGATGCCACAAACTTCCCTGGGGTTTCCTGAGGGCTGAAGTAAAACTTAATTATCCCAATTGGTTAGACAGACTGTTAAAACTTTTGTTTCACATACACTTTTTATTCCCTTCCCTCCATCTTCTCCCATTTGCCAAAACCTCCTGAAGAGAAAATAGAGATTATTTTACTTTTTACCTTAAAGAGCTCCTTGTGTGCCTTGGCCTTATTAAATAACTGCCAGAATATCTAATATTCCATGGACAGCGCTGATGAAAATGAAGCATAACATTGGTCAAACGAGCAAGTTTCATGTACAGCATTGTCCCTAATTTGGTCTCCAGCCAATGAAAACTCTCTTTCCATGCATCTGTTGGCTCTGGATGAGTCTTTGCATTTAAAATGGTCTTAAGAAAGAAATTATTTCTCTCTCTTTTTTTTTTTTTGGTCACTCTCATTTTGGGCATAATCACAACCCTTTTATGCCTCACCTAGGTTTTGTCAGCCACGCTTCAGTTGTCTCTGACTCTTCCTTCTCTCCTTGGTGCTGGTTTTTCTCCCAGCCGTGCTCAGAGGAGCTGGCACGGGTTGGGTAGAGCAGAGCTAAGCTCAGCAGCAGATATTATCCCTGATCCCACCAGCCTGTGGACTTCAGCAGCTCTGAACTCCAGGGAAATGCAGTTATTCCATCTCCAACAAGTCTGGGAAGGCTGTGGAGGAAATGGGGAGCTCCAGTGTCTGCAGAGCAGCCACCCAAGAGCCCCGTGTGCATCTGGCCTGAGCACGCTGATGCACCATTAAGTTCTGCTGCAATGATTTAAAGGGGAAAAGGCCTTTTGCTGGGTTTCCACAGAAGGTTGATTTTCCCTTTTGCTGGCAGATCTGCGAGGCCCTTAATGGTGGCTGGAAGGAAACGGCGCTACCTTTCTACACAGCCCCTTCTGTGCTTACACCACTCTTGTGAGGACCACCAGATTCTGCTGCCTTACCCTGAGAAATTAAACACCAGCCATTAATAAGTTACCTACTGACGGCAGCTCAATCCCTTTCCTGTAGGCCTGCCAGTTGTTAACCAGGAGGTTCCATTCCCTGCCTTCAGACAGGGATTTCTTCCTGCACGGTAAAACATCGCCTACCTGAGGCACCGGGATCTTGTTCAGCGTCTCGGTCCAGAAACAGCAAACAGAATCTAGCTGTGGCAAGCAGTGGGAAAACTGGAATGCCAAGGGCAGGATGGGAATCCAAACCACGATCTGCTGGAAATAAGGCCGGCTCCTGGAGAAGCCAAGAATTTCCAGCCTGTTTGTTTGAAAAGATTTCATTTGTCTGTGCACACGGACGGGCTCGAGTACGGAGAGCTCTGAGCAGCCTCCCTGAAACCGCGTTAGACTTGGTGGGTTCAATTTCATGTTTTAAACTTCACATGTTAAACTTCATGTTTTAAACTTCACATGTTAAACTTTGCACGTTAAACTTCATGTTTTAAACTTCATGTGTTAAACGTCATGTGTTAAACTTCATGTTTTAAACTTCATGTGTTAAACTTCACAAGTTAAACTTCACACATTAAGGTTCACATGTGAAACTTCATGTTTTAAACTTCATATGTTAAACTTCACAAGTTAAACTTCCCATGTCAAACTTCAGATATTAAACTTAACGTTAAATTTCATGTGTTAAACTTCACATGATACATTTCCCATTAAACTTTACATATTAAACTTCACATGTTAAACTTCATGTTTTAAATTTCATGTGTTAAACCTCACAAGTTAAACTTCACGTGTTACACTTTTTATGTTAAACTTCACAAGTTAAACTTCATGTTTTAAATTTCATGTGTTAAACCTCACAAGTTAAACTTCATGTTTTAAACTTCACATATTAAACTGTGCATGTTAAACTTCATATTTGAAACTTCACATGTTAAACTTCATATTTTAAACTTGATATTTTAAACTTCACATTTTAAACTTCACATGTTAAACTTCACAAGTTAAACATCACACGTTAAAGTTCACACGTGAAACTTCACGTGTTGCACTTTATATGTTAAACTTCCCAAGTTAAACTTCCCACGTCAAACTTCAGATGTTAAACTTGACATTAAACTTCACGTGTTAAGCTTCATGTGTTGAATTTCACATTAAACTTTACATATTAAACTTTACAGGTAAAATTTCACATGT
Source organism: Emberiza elegans (assembly GCA_024865655.1). Taxonomy (NCBI): domain Eukaryota; kingdom Metazoa; phylum Chordata; class Aves; order Passeriformes; family Fringillidae; genus Emberiza; species Emberiza elegans. Next base: position 88,690,879 of record JALJVW010000184.1, on the reverse strand, counting down.
TAAATTTCATGTGTTAAACTTCAAATGTTGAATTTCACGTTAAATTTTACATATTAAACTTTACATGTTAAACTTTACATGTTAAACTTCGCATGTTAAGTTTCCCACGTTAAACTTCAGATGTTAAATTTCACATTGAACTTCACACATTAAAATTCATGTTAAACTTCCCATGTTAAACTTCACATGGATGAGGAGCTAAAACAGATTTCCCACGTGTCCAGTGCTGTCAGAACATAAACCTGGATTGCTTTCAGCCTTTCAGAAGCAAATCTTGCTGTTTAGGTTTGTAATTCTCCTCAGAGATGGGGATAACAAGAAGCTGGGATGATGATGATAAAGAGAAGACATCTCCAAACAGTTTTCAACAGCTCTCTGCCTTCAAAAATGTTTTAATTTAAATTGTCTTTGCCTGACTCTGCAGCCAGAGTACGTCAGACAAGGGAACCATCCCTCCTTTTTTCCATTTCTTTCCCTCTTCAGTTTCTAAATGACTCCCCACCAAGTCACACAATTTATATCACTCTGCAGCAAAGAGAGGATTTAAACCAGGTCTAGCTCTGCAGAGCAGGGGTGGAATGAATTACCCATTCAGAGGAAAATGACCCATTAAAAGAAAATTGGACACACAAGCGGGAATAATCCATCCGTGTGGATTTGTCAGCATTGCAGACGAATTCATTGGAATACTGAGTGGAGATGGAGAATCACACTTAAATTAACAAACCAGAGGGAGGGTGGGGGTTCCATAAAGTCAGGACTGAGGATCTGGATCAAACACTTGGGGCTGGAATAATTCAGAAAATCCTTTCAGATACACAGCTCAAATTTGGTATTTGTTTTAAAAAGTTTTAATTAGTCAAACCAGTAGCAATGATAACAATATTTATTTGATAATTCATAGAATGACTGGAAAATTTATTCCTGAAAAATAAATACTGCAACATTTCTATCAGAGTTACAGATAATATTTTAGGCTAAAACAAATGAATAAAGATGGCAAAGTGGGGTTTAAAAGCTTTTGATCTTGCATGAATTTTATGCATTAAAATTTTTACTTAGAGAACCAAAGTGCTTCAGAAAGATTGGAAATAGGAACGTGGCACATTTTACTGCTTTTCCTGGAAATAAATGAGGGTTTGTTCATTTAGAAATAATGTATTTTGCTAGCCCTGATTGCTGAAAGGAAAGTCGCCTGTAGGACTGGTACAGAACCAAAAGTTCACCAAAATTTGGGGAGGCAGAGAAAAATGTTCAGAGCCAGGCCCATAAAAATGTCACTTTTATTGTCAAATAAAAGCCCAACTCCTCTCTCACTGTGCTCCAAGTGCTCAGCAATTCTTACGAGGAGATAGTGATGGGTGACACCAAAATTCAGGGTATTGACTCCTCTGAGCCTTTGGGGGGCAAAGAGAACTCAAAATCTTCTGAATTTTAAGCTCCCTTTCCTCTCAGATTTCCATCTAACCGGGCAGCACAAGCACAATATAAAACTCTCCTTCCAGCTCTACTTAGAATGAATTATTTTCTTTCTTTATGCAGCCTCCTGTCTCTTGGCTGAGGGTGTATTTTGATTATAAATTATTTTGGATTGACATCCTCTCTGTATCCACACATCCAAATACAAATCTCTCTCTCTCCACTTCTATTTCTCAGTGCACTGCCAGCAGGCCTTCAGTTTGGATTAAGCTGGGAAATGCAACATTTTTCTACCAAAAATTAACAGAAATCATTTTCAAACTGAACCGAAGCCTTCTCCGCCTTCATCAGGGAGATGGCAAAAATAGAAAATAACCCAAAAGAGCCACAGATTTGCAAATCAGCTTCCCCTGGGACGTGCTGCTGCCCAGAGGAGTGGAAGGTCCCTGGCAGTGCCCAAGGCCAGGCTGGACAGGGCTTGGACAGGCCTGGGACAGTGGAAGGTGGCCCTGCCATGGCAGGGGTGGAATTAAATGGGATTTCATGTCCCAAACCATCCTGGGATTCTGTGATCTCAGAATTCACCACAGCAGCACCTCTGGAGAATTAACCCCTTTAATCTGGGTGAGACACAATGATCCATCCAAGAACAAGTCCAAGTGGCATTTAGGAATCAAAACTGAAACTGAGTGTTCAGTGCAAAAAAAAAAAATAGACATTTATATACTCTACCTAGAGATTATTTTTTCCACTATGGAACTGTTTAAGTTTACTTTTTTTTTTGTTTAACTGCAGCTCTGGGAAGCATTTTAGACCATTTTTCGCTACACCTGCTAGCTCCATTTCATTTGTTTAAACACATTTTATAACTGCAGTTTATATATTTTTCCAAGAAAATAAAAATGCTAAAAATATAATGTGGTGTTTGGGAGAGCTGTAGGTGGGGGACTGGAAGGAACAGGAGGGCCCCAACATTGGCACGGGTTCCACTTTATGCCAAGGGCAGCACATTCATCATCCCGCTCTGGCTGGGCAGCACCTCGGAGCTCTCATTCCCACTCACACACACGTTCCCCCCGGCACCGGGAGCACAGGGGGACGTGGGGACAATGGCCCCATTGGCCATGGGTGCTGCGCTGGCGCTAATTGCAGCCCCTGCCCTGCTGAGGTGCTGCTGCCGGAGCCTTGAAGCAATTTTCTGCTCCGTTGGTAGGAGATGCAGGAGCCCCTCTGGTGCGGTCATGGCTCTGGAGCAGAGCCAGCACGGAGGGATTGCTGGATTTTCCCCCATGGAAAAGTCTGGAAGGGGGCACACAGGTGGAGGGCACAGAGGAGCTGGGGGTTGTTCCTTAATGAGGGAACTGTGGTGGGTTTGTCCTTTAAATGGTTTTGTTTTCAGCAGAATTAGGGCTGGGGTGTTCATGAGCTTGTGGGTATGAAGAAGTGGTTATTGTACAGCTGCATTGCAGCATTTATAGAAATAGAACAATATATTTTTATATATTATATATTATATGTTATATGTTATATATATATATATTATATGTTATATGTTATATATTATGTATATTATATATATATATATATTTAAATATATTATATATTATAAGTTATATAATATATATTATATATATATATATATATATATTATATATTATATATATATATTATATATTATATATTATATATTATATACTATATAATATATATCATATATCATATATATAATATAATATATATTTATATAATATATATTATATATTATATAATATATATTATATATTATATATTTTATATTTTATATATTTATGTATTTTGTATATTATACATTATATTTTATATATTATACATATTATGTATCCTATAAAAGATACATAATATATATAAATATAAAAAATACATTATCTATAAAATACCTAAAATATATACACAAAAATACATAATATATGTATAAAAATATTATACATATATACATTATATATATAAAATTTAACATACATAAATGCGTTTTTATATATACTTTATATATATTATATAAATACAAATATGCTTTAATGCAGCTGCACAATAACCACTTTTTATATATATATATGTGTGTATGTAGATATATGTGCATGTATGTATATATATCTATATAGATATCTATATATCTATATATATATATTTGTGTGTGTATAATATATATAATGCAGTTGTTATTCATGATATGCAAATAGGAAAAATAAAGATGCTTCAGGCCTGACCTCCAACTCTTCTCCTCTTGAAAAACACAGAGTTTGGAAAGTTATTTTTCCCCTCCTAGCAGCTGCTGGACTGTGTTTATCCCAAACCTTTACCTGGTTGTAGGAATACAGAAGAGCAGAGGAGCTCTGGAGCCTTTACCAGGTCCTCTGTTGTCACATGGAGCACATCACCTTCCAGAAATTCATTGCACCAATGTCAGACTTATCACAGAATCCCAGCATGGCTGGAGTTGGGAGTGACCTCAAATCCCATCCCATCGCACCCGTGCCATGGCAGGGACACCTCCCACTGTCCCAGGGGGCTCCAAGCGCTGCCCAGCCTGGCCTTGGGCACTGCCAGGGATGCAGAGGCAGCCCCAGCTGCTCTGGGCACCTGTGCCAGGGCCTGCCCACCCTGCCAGGGAACAAATTCTTTGTAATATCTCATCTAATCCTGCTGGTTTGGTTCCAGCTGCATTATCTGCATTTTACAGCGCTGAGCATCATCACTGAAGGGATCTAAAGGCTTGAAATGAGCTTTACAAGACTGGGGACAGAAATGCACGGCAGCTCTCTGCTGTCTGAGCAGGGCCCACCTGGACTGGCCATAAATAAGAAACCTGTTCCTGTTCTAGAAAAGGGAACAGCTTTTATGTGTATAACTCTTTTTAGGAGTTATGTGAAGATTCAGGAACCATTGTGAACCTCCTTATCTCTCAATATGAAAAAGCTTCCTGAGCACTGCCTGTGTGCCTTAAACAATGACATCAGCCCAGCACAGAACATGTTCCCTGGCTCCAGGAGCTCTTTTCCCTTCTCAGGGAGTTGCTGTTCTTTGCCTCGAGCTCCTGCCTGCAGCAGCCAGGCTGATTCAGAGCTGCCAAGCGACACATTAGCAAAACGCAGAGAGAGAGAGAGAGAGAGAGGAGTCTCCAGGCCCAGCTAACACTGATTTAGCTTGGCATTAATGCTCCCTCCCCCAGTAAAATACACCACCTCTGATTTCTTTTTCACTTCTCCCCTTCCAGAATACATTGGTTCTTTCCCTCCTGACCATTTTTATACATTGTGGGAGGTGTCCCACACCTGAGTCCCACCTGAGTCTTCTCCTGCTGCCACTGAGGTGAAAGACAAACCCAGATGAACCCAACCCAAAGCAGAGCATGTTCTGCCTCCTCTCCTCGCAGAGGAAAAAGAATAGCCTCGAGACAAGGAGACTCCCCTAGGGCCAAGGAGACTGACAAATTCTTGTGGTTTTCTCCAAAAGTCAACCCCAAAGGCAGCTGCCAGCCAAGGCAGGCCTGGCGAGGCCGCGCTGCCTGGAAATGAGCGCAATCGAAGCCTAATGGCTGTTTGGATAATTGTCCCTGCGAGTGATCTGCCAAGCAAGGCTGGAAACAAGGCTTTATTACAAATATAGCATGAAGGCTAATCTGGAATACATTAAAATGTTATTTCTGTAGCTGCCTTTTCCCAAACTTTAAATAATGGCTAAACCATTTATCAGCTCTGGAGGAGAAAGGTTGTGTATACTGGGCTTTTCGAGCAGAGGTGAGGATAAAAAAAGAAAGCCTTCAATAAAAATATTCTCCACTAAAACTCTATAATTTCTGGTCCCTTTTTAAAAATTATTACAAACCCGTTTCAGATTTGCTGAGAAGGGCAGGGTCTGAATTTAATGTAACAACTGAAGTGTCTTTGAGGCACCTGCTGCAGAGCTCTGGTATCACCAGGAGCTGCAATTGGTCACAGCAGCCAGAGCCACCCACGTGTTGTAAAGTGTGTGTAAATAACACACAATAAATTAACTGTGTGTAAATAACACAAAATAAATTACTGTGTGTAAATAATGCACGATAAATAAAGTATAAGTAAATAATACACAATACACTGTGTGTAAATAACTCCATGAAATAAACTGTGAGTAAATAATACACAATAAACTGTGTGTAAATAACAATAAATAGACTGTGAGTAAATAATACACAATAAACTGTGTAAATAACTCACAATAAATCAACTGTGAGTAAATAATACACAATAAACTGTGTGTAAATAACAATAAATAAACTGTGAGTAAATAATACACAATAAACTGTGTGTAAATAACAATAAATAGACTGTGAGTAAATAATACACAATAAACTGTGTGTAAATAAGTCCCAGCCTCAGGCACAGGTGAAGAAGGAAGGAATCCTTCCCTGAGAGGTTGCCCAGAGCAGCTGTGGCTGCCCCTGGATCCCTGGCAGTGCCCAAGGCCAGGCTGGAGCCCCTGGGACAGTGGAAGGTGTCCCTGCCATGGCAGGGGTGGCACTGGCTGAGCTTTAAGGTCCCTCCCAACCCAACCCATTCCACGATTCTACAAATGTGATCATCCCCAGCACCATAATTTGGAGAAAATCTCCAAATGGGGTTTTTATAGCTCAATCTGACTGGCACCTTGAGCATCAGAGCACCTCTAGCACCGCCCCAGTTCTGCACTTTGTTTCACTGCAGAGTCCTCCTGTTCCTCAAGAAGAGCATTCCGTGTTTGATGGATGTGCTGGGCCTGCTGGATTTCAGTCCCTTCATTCCTCTGCCTTCTCTTTTTTTTTCTTCTTGCTGTATCTATTAAAGTGATTTACCACTTTTTCATTGTTCTGCCTGGAGCTCGTCCAACTCTTGAGATCAAAATCCCCCCCAAAAAAACTTCTCCTCGACAAAACATGAGGGTGATCAGAATGAAACAGGACCTGTGGAAAAGATTTGAATTGTGGGAAAGGAAATCACCCCATCTCCATGGAAACGCATTCACGTTTTCCAGTTGCTCCTGAATAAATGAAGTTTGTGTTCTCTAATTCCTGCACTTCAATTTCAAGCACACCTAGCCCCAAAGTACCTGGGAATGCTGCTAAAGGCATCAAGGTTTCTCTGAGCAGCTCTGCACTTTCACAGCAAGGCTTTTTCTTTCCCTATTTTCATTTTTTTCATCAGGAAATCACCATCCAAGTCCTTCAGCAAACGTCTGTGAAAGGCACACACGACCCACAAGGTGCTTATAAGAATTAGCTGGAGTGCCTAAGGTTTTACTCCAAAATTGCAATTCCTCCTAAATCCTTAAGAACCTCTGGAGCACTCGGTGCTCCCTAACGAGCCCCACGTGTGAGGCAATATTAAAAAAAATACTTAAAGCTTTCAAACTTGAATTTCCACAATGTGAGCATCCAGTCAAGGCTTTGGGGCTGCCCCTGGATCTCTGGAAGTGCCCAAGGCCAGGCTGGAAGGGGTTTGGAGAACCCTGGGATGGGGCAAGGTGTGGGTGGAATGGGATGGATTTAAGGCATCTCCCAACCCAACCATTCCATGATTTTGTGGTTCCATTCCTGTCCCTGGATTTCCTGCTGTGTGCTGTTGGATAAACTCCTGCTTGGCATCAAAGGAGGTTAGGATTATTCCTGACTTCCAGCAGGTCATGGGAAGGAAAATCATCAAATCTCAGCCGATCTTTGGTAGAGGTTGGTTATTCTGTGGTGTCATCTCAGAACCAGGATCTATCCTCATTACAGCATTCTGCATTAATTATAGTTCTCAGGGCTTTTAGGACACACAGGGCTGCTTTATTGAAGTGTTTGGTTCCTGTAGCTAAACTGAGAGATTTCATTTTCATGTTTTCAGTCTCCCCCTTTGCACAGCTCCTCCACATTCCCCACTGCTCAGCTAGCAGCTCTCTCTCAGAGCTGTCAGCCTTCCCAGGGCTCGTTTACCAGAGGAAAAGAAAATCTGAGCCCCAGAACCTTTGAGGGGAGGCAACACTTTATAATTTCCTCACAGAGGTGAATTGGTACCTGCAAATCCACTGACACACAGGGAAATTGCTGCCAGTGCTGTGATCCACGTGTGGCCACGGCCACATTCCATAGAGATTTTTTGTGGCATTTAATTGGGATGAAGAGCAGACCCTCTGAATTGATTTTCTCTCAACATCTACACAGATCTGAGAATGTTTGAGTTGTTTGTACCACCAGCAATCCCCCAGCCTGAAGCTTCTTTCTATTCACAGCAAAATTTTTAGTGCAAGATTGGGAGTTTCCTTTTATTCTGTGTCCTTACCTACAGACCATCCCCAAATCTATCAAATTAAATAACACAACCATTACATTCTGAGAAAATTATGGTTCTGTTCTGCCTCTAAATTCTTTCCTGAGCTTCAATAAAGAACTTTGGGCCTTATGTGTCCTGGTATAAATGTAAAGGTCCAGGTGAAGGAATGGGTCACTTTCCTGATGAAGATGTGAGCTCTCCACTCAAGGGCAGGGATCCCACAGATTTCCAGACAATGGATCATAACCTAAAATGCAAACCCTCCTTGATGAGGTTAAACTGGTTAAAACTCCTCCTGGGGGGCACATTCTGGGCTCTGGACAGGGCTTTTCCATATCATGGCCTTGTCAGGACAGGAAGATTTCCAGGGATGCTTGGCATGAATCTTCCCTGTGGGTTAGAGGACACCAAGGATGCCCAGCAGTGCCAGGGAATTACTGGGGTCACCTCAACCCTGGAGTCCTCTCCTTGCAACCCCCACTGACATTTCTTGCTGTCAGGGCCTATAGAATAATTTCAGTTTGCTCTGCAGGGCCACTTCCACTTTTCCAACACTTTTTGGCTTTTCCAAGGGATTCAACAGAGCTGGATTGTGCCTGGCTGCAGAAGGCAGCAGGTAGAAGGGGTTTGGTGCTCCTCAGGCTGGGGAAGGCCCGATGGCTGAGGGGATCAATAATCCCTGTGTTTCCAGGCCCTGCTTATTAAAGGTGGTGCATGGAAAAAAAAAAATAAGAACCTTTCCCTATTTATATCTGGAACTTAATGAAGTGAAATTATCACAGCCGACAGGCGCTGGGGCTGTAATTCAGAGACACGGCTTGGCTTGGAGGGATCTGCAGGCTGTTTTTATTCCAAATAATAAAAAAAAAAGAGTGAAACCTAATCCTCTAATCAGTTCCAATTTACATATTCACGGCTCTTATTTCCAGCCTGCTCGGAGGGGAAAAAAAAAAAGATAAGTGTTGGAGTCACGAAGCGATTATTTGATTAAGTAATTATTAATCCCAGGGTGCTCTGATTAATTCCCAGCATGTTAAACAAACGGATTGGAGCTGGGCTGGTCACCTTCTCACCATTGTCACACACAGGGGGAAAAATCCTGCAGAGATATTTTTACCTGCTCCACACTGAGGAGTTTTGTTCACTGAAGGGCTCCCCTGCGCTCCCCAGGGGTTAATACCCTGCTAAATGAAGTGTTACATGTTGGAATTTTATCTGTGCCTGACTCCAAGACCAAATGCTGATCTGTGTTTTCAGGCTGGAAACTCCAGGCTGGATCTGTGAGCAAGTTGTTTTTTAAATGTTTAAATAAATAAAAAATAAAAAATAAAATTAAAAAAAAAAAAGACGACAAAAAAACTCTGAATGTGGATTTTTAACAACTTTTTACTGACTGCACTGCTCTGTTGTGGAGATAATGTCATGGCTGAGAGTCCTTGAGAGCAGGGGCTACCCACTGATTTCAAGAGAACTGAGATAGATGCTTCAAAATATCATCTGTCTTCAGAAAAAGAGAGAAAACAAACCTGGAACTGATGTTTTCCAGTTTTATTGGAGTTTTTTATCCTAACAGGCTAAAACCTCTTGTAGCTGGTGGCACAAGCAAACACACCAAACCCTCAAGTGCTGCTCGCTTGGCCTAGAAGCTGCCCTGAAACGAGCCTGTCCCAGTCTCTCCATTCCCCCTCTCATCCCTTACCCAGGAAAAAGCCCAGGAAAATAGGAAGGTGATGTGGAAGCCACAATAAATAAATTGGAATTGCAATTTATTTATTTATTTATTTATTTATTTATTTATTTATTTATTTATTCATATTGCGTGAAGGGAAAAGGTGGGAAACACACACCCAAGCCTCCCTGTGAGCATCTTTTTGCCACGAGTGAAGTGAATTCATGGCACAGGGATACGCTGGACTGAAAAGCAGAGGTAATTTAATATCTTGGATGTTCTAAAAGTGCTGATAAAAGCAGCCAGTTACTGAGCAGGGACCTTCAGCTGGTGGCTGTGTCAGATCAGTCAATTCTGGAAGTGCATTTTTAATTCCTTGTCCATTCTTTTACTGCTTAACCAGATCTTCTCCTCTGCTCCCAGGTCCAGATCCACCCCATCAACCCCCAGGGATGAATATTGGGGTCAGGACTGGACAGGGAGCCTGGCCTCCAGAGGATTTGTTAATTAAATACATTATCCTTAACAAACAATTCTTCCTGCTGGCATTCGCAATGACCCAACCTTTCCATCTGCAATAATTCCTAGTGCCAATCTCAAATCTCCTGATTAAAATGAGGCTTTAAATTCCTTTAAAATTTTTGAAGTTGAAAAATGTAAACTCTCTCTGCCGAAGATGAGTTTGATATTTTTGGTTTGGGTTTTGTTATTTTGGGGGGATTTCATTAAAGAGCTCCAAGCACAGTTTGAATCTTCATCACCCAGCCTGGCAGTGGGATGAAATCCTTGGTTAATCTTAATGGACAAAACTTACTAAGAGACTTCAAAAATACTGAGCAAAGCCCATGCGTTCCATGGATGGGAAAATGTCGCATTTCCCATGGGTGTGAGGCCTTGGGAAGGCTGGGCTGGAGCAGAGGCTGGGCAGAGTCACAGAATAAAGCAGGGATTTATTCAAAGCATCTCCTCCATGGATCCACCTTGGGCAGCACAAGAGCCCAGCCAGGGCTGCACCCAAGATGAACCAAAATGGCCCCAAAATGAACCCAAAATGGTCACAAAATGAACCCAAAATTAACCAAAATGGTGCCAAGAGGAACCAAAATGGCCCCAAAATGCACGGCCGGGCACGGGGTCTCTCCCTTGGATCAGCTCTGCTCCATTTGCACCTTGCAGTTCATTGTCCCATCCCAGCTTTAGCCCATCCAGTCCCACCCTGCTTGTTTTTCTCTCTCCAGCCCACGGGGTTTGTGCTCCTGGGCTGAGATTTGGATCATTTGTCCTTGGTGCCCAGCTGGAGCAGGAATTGTTTTGTCTCCCTGCTCTGTGCACAGAGCTCAGCATCCCCTGATGTGAACCCAGCCCCGCACACTGAAGCAGCACAGAACCTGAAAAATAGAAAAGCTCAAACCTGAGGCATCAGATGCAGCAGCAGAGGATGAGACAGAGCCAGGGCTAAAGTGAAGGAGCTCCCCAGGCATGAGGAGCAGAGTGATGATGGTAAATGACACAGCCATGAGTAATGGGCACCATCCAGCTCTTCCCTGTCTTTCATGAGCTTGGGAACAGCTCAGCTTTTGAGGCAAGAAAATATTCTGAGGTTTGGGTTGAGGGAGATGAAAGCTTTTGTTGTGAGTGAAATGGAAAGTTTTGCTTCTCCTCTGTTCCAGTGACGTTACTGGGATAAAGACAAGGCCCTCTGAATTAATTTTCACTCAACATTGACACAGATCTGAGAACATTTATCTTTAGGAGTTGCTCACAGCACCAGCAGTCCCCCACCCTGAAGCTTCTTTTTATTCATGGCAAAATTTTTAGTCACATCATCTGTGTGGTGTCTCAGCATCTTCCAGCAAAGCCTTAACCAAAGGCAACCAGAAGCTGCTCCCAGAGCCAGATTTATTCATCAAAAACTAGCCTGAATGCCTTAGAAATGGCAATAAAACACAAAATCAACCTTCTTCCTGGAAGATGCTAGTGTTGATTTCTCTTTCTCCCTCCAAACCTTTGGAGCAGCTCTCTGTGGGACTGCTGCCTCTGCCTGAGCCTTCACCAGCAGGCTCCTGAAGGAAATCCTTGGACTCAGGAAGGTTGCAGGGGATGGGGTTTGGGGCTCACGCTCCAGAATCTGTCTGCAGCACCCCAGAGGATGTGTGAGGAGGGCTGCAAGAACGCAACCAACAACCTCACTGCCTTTCAAACCTTTCCAAGTTGAAAAGAAACCACCAGGCCACGCAGAGATCTCCAGGAAGAAAACCACTACTGAAAATGGGGTTTGATGGTTTTGTTGTGAGACCACGAAATGATTCTGCTCCTCTGACTCGCTGTCACACTCAGGAGGCGCCATCAAAGTCGGGCAAGGAACCTCTGGGCCGATATTTCATCCTGGAAATGAAAGGCAAATCAGGGGGCAGTTGAAAAGCTTTTCCAGGAGATCTGGAATATTGGCTGCCTGCTCCAAGCCGAGCCTGGCCCAGCTCCAGGGCTGTGTCATCCCAGCCATACGTGTCCCACGCTGGCTGGGACCACCCAGCATCTCCTGTAGCTCTCCAAATGCAAAACTTCCCTTTCTATAGCATTTGAAAAGATGGTTTTCAAGTTATTACCCAGCAATGGCTGCCTTGATTTATTCAGCACAAGCTCCTCTGTGTTTGATAAGCAAAGGTGGCCAAGTAACACAGATAGTGGCTGGTAAATATTTTCCTAAAAGAGGAACACGGAGCACCGTGTGTTTTGTTAACCACTGGGTCAGATAATTGAGTGTTCAACAACATTTGAAAGCCCTGTGAGTTTTAAGTAAACTCTAGAACTGAGATAAGCCTTGGAAAATGCAGGTAGAACAACCAGTACTCACTGAAGTGATAAAAGGGTTGAAAATTCCACTGAAACTGGGATGTGATACCCCAAAGTCTCATGGAATAACACTGAGCCAAAGAAGGATGACAGAAACCCAAGGAGCTGGGCACAGGAACCATCCCAGTGTGTGCCACCTCGGGATGAGATCATGGGAGCTGCAGGCCTGGAGAAATCAGATGAGCAAAGATCTGTATTTGTGTGGTGCCCCAGGATGAGCAGAGCTTGGGACTTTCAAAGCTTGGGACTTTCAAAGCTTGGGACTTTCAAAGCACCCTTGGGACTTTCAAAGCCACCACCAGGGTGGTGGCAGCATAAAGGGTAAAAAGGGTTGAAAATTCCACTGCAAGTGGGATGTGATACCCCAAAGTCTCATGGAATAACACTGAGCCAAAGAAGGATGAGACAAACCCAAGGAGCTGGGCACAGGAACCATCCCAGTGTGTACCACCTTGGGATGAGATCATGGGAGCTGCAGGCCTTGAGAAATCAGATGAGCAAAGATCTGTATTTGTGTGGTGCCCCAGGATGAGCAGAGTTTGGGACTTTCAAAGCAGCCTGAGTTTGGGGTGGTGGCAGCTTAAAGGGTAAAAAGGGCTTAAAATGTCACTGAAACTGGGATGTGATACCCCAAAGTCTCATGGAATAACGCTGAGCCAAAGAAGGATGACAGAAACCCAAGGAGCTGGGCACAGGAACCATCCCAGTGTGTGCCACCTTGGGATGAGATCATGGGAGCTGCAGGCCTTGGGAAATCAGATGAGCAAAGATCTGTTTGTGTGGTGCCCCAGGATGGGCAGAGCTTGGGACTTTCAAAGCTTGGGACTTTCAAAGCAGCCTTTCAAAGCACCCTTGGGACTTTCAAAGCCACCACCAGGGTGGTGGCAGCTTAAAGGGTAAAAAGGGCTTAAAATGTCACTGAAACTGGGATATGATACCCCAAAGTCTCATGGAATAACACTGAGCCAAAGAAGGATGACAGAAACCCAAGGAGCTGGGCACAGGTACTGCCCCATCCCAACGTGTGCCACCTCGGGATGAGATCATGGGAGCTGCAGGCCTGGAGAAATCAGATGAGCAAAGATCTATATTTGTGTGGTGCCCCTGGACGGACAGAGATTGGGACTTTCAATGCTTGGGACTTTCAAAGCACCCTTGGGACTTTCAAAGCCACCACCAGGGTGGTGGCAGCTTAAAGGGTAAAAAGGGCTTAAAATGTCACTGAAACTGGGATGTGATACCCTGAAGTCTCATGGAATAACACTGAGCCAAAGAAGGATGAGACAAACCCAAGGAGCCGGGCACAGGTACTGCCCCATCCCAACGTGTGCCACCTTGGGATGAGATCATGGGAGCTGCAGGCCTGGAGAAATCAGATGAGCAAAGATCTGTATTCAGATGAGGAAAGATCTGTATTTGTGTGGTGCCCCAGGATGAGCAGAGTTTGGGACTTTCAAAGCAGCCTGAGTTTGGGGTGGTGGCAGCTTAAAGGGTAAAAAGGGCTTAAAATGTCACTGAAACTGGGATGTGATACCCTGAAGTCTCATGGAATAACACTGAGCCAAGGAAGGATGAGACAAACCCAAGGAGCTGGGCACAGGTACTGCCCCATCCCAACATGTGCCACCTCGGGATGAGATCATGGGAGCTGCAGGCCTTGGAAAATCAGATGAGCAAAGATCTGTATTTGTGTGGTGCCCCAGGATGGGTAGAGCTTGGGACTTTCAAAGTTTGAGACTTTCAAAAGGACTTTCAAAAGCCTTTCAAAGCACCCTTGGGATCTGTGCCTGACTCCAAGACCAAATGCTGATCTGTGTTTTCAGGCTGGAAACTCCAGGCTGGATCTGTGAGCAAGTTGTTTTTAAATGTTTAAATAAATAAAAAATAAAAATAAAAAAAAAAAAAAAAAGACGACAAAAAAACTCTGAATGTGGATTTTTAACAACTTTTTACTGACTGCACTGCTCTGTTGTGGAGATAATGTCATGGCTGAGAGTCCTTGAGAGCAGGGGCTACCCACTGATTTCAAGAGAACTGAGATAGATGCTTCAAAATATCATCTGTCTTCAGAAAAAGAGAGAAAACAAACATGGAACTGATGTTTTCCAGTTTAATTGGAGTTTTTTACCCTAACAGGCTAAAACCTCTTGTAGCTGGTGGCGCAAGCAAACACACCAAACCCTCAAGTGCTGCTCGCTTGGCCTAGAAGCTGCCCTGAAACGAGCCTGTCCCAGTCTCTCCATTCCCCCTCTCATCCCTTACCCAGGAAAAAGCCCAGGAAAATAGGAAGGTGATGTGGAAGCCACAATTAATAAATTGGAATTGCTATTTATTTATTTATTTATTTATTTATTTATTCATATTGCATGAAGGGAAAAGGTAGGAAACACACACCCAAGCCTCCCTGTGAGCATCTTTTTGCCACGAGTGAAGTGAATTCATGGCACAGGGATAGGCTGGACTGAAAAATAGAGTTAATTTAATATCTTGGATGTTCTAAAAGTGCTGATAAAAGCACCCAGTTACTGAGCAGGGACCTTCAGCTGGTGGCTGTGTCAGATCAGTCAATTCTGGAAGTGCATTTTTAATTCCTTGTCCATTCTTTTACTGCTTAACCAGATCTTCTCCTCTGCTCCCACGTCCAGATCCACCCCATCAACCCCCAGGGATGAATACTGGGGTCAGGACGGGACAGGGAGCCTGGCCTCAGGAGGATTTGTTAATTAAATACAATATTCTTAATGAGCAATCCTTCCTGCTGCCATTCGCAATGACCCAACCTTTCCATCTGCAATAATTCCTAGTGCCAATCTCAAATCTCCTGATTAAAATGAGGCTTTAAATTCCTTTAAAAATTTTGAAGTTGAAAAACGTAAATTGTCTCTGCCGAAGATGAGTTTGATATTTTTGGTTTGGGTTTTGTTATTTTGGGGGGATTTCATTAAAGAGCTCCAAGCACAGTTTGAATCTTCATCACCCAGCCTGGCAGTGGGATGAAATCCTTGGTCAATCTGCATGGATAAAACTTCCTAAGAGGCTTCAAAAATACTGAGCAAAGCCCGTGTGTTCCATGGATGGGAAAATGTCACATTTCCCATGGGTGTGAGGCCTTGGGAAGGCTGAGCTGGAGCGGAGGCTGGGCAGAGTCACAGAATAAAGCAGGGATTTATTCAAAGCATCTCCTCCATGGATCCACCTTGGGCAGCACAAGAGCCCAGCCAGGGCTGCACCCGAGATGAACCAAAATGGCCCCAAAATGAACCCAAAATAGTCACAAAATGAAACCAAAATGAACCAAAATGGTCCCAAAATGAACCCAAGATGAACCAAAAATGGCCCCAAAATGCACGGCCGGGCACGGGGTCTCTCCCTTGGATCAGCTCTGCTCCATTTGCACCTTGCAGTTCATTGTCCCATTCCAGCTTTAGCCCATCCAGTCCCACCCTGCTTGTTTTTCTCTCTCCAGCCCACGGGGTTTGTGCTCCTGGGCTGAGATTTGGATCATTTGTCCTTGGTGCCCAGCTGGAGCAGGAATTGTTTTGTCTCCCTGCTCTGTGCACAGAGCTCAGCATCCCCTGATGTGAACCCAGCCCCGCACACTGAAGCAGCTCAGAACCTGAAAAACAGAAAAGCTCAAACCTGAGGCATCAGATGCAGCAGCAGAGGATGAGACAGAGCCAGGGCTAAAGTGAAGGAGCTCCTCAGGCATGAGGAGCAGAATGATGATGGTAAATGACACAGCCATGAGTAATGGGCACCATCCAGCTCTTCCCTGTCTTTCATGAGCTTGGGAACAGCTCAGCTTTTGAGGCAAGAAAATATTCTGAGGTTTGGGTTGAGGGAGATGAAAGCTTTTGTTGTGAGTGAAATGGAAAGTTTTGCTTCTCCTCTGTTCCAGTGACGTTACTGGGATAAAGACAAGGCCCTCTGAATTAATTTTCACTCAACATTGACACAGATCTGAGAACATTTATCTTTAGGAGTTGCTCACAGCACCAGCAGTCCCCCACCCTGAAGCTTCTTTTTATTCATGGCAAAATTTTTAGTCACGTCATCTGTGTGGTGTCTCAGCATCTTCCAGCACAGCCTTAACCAAAGGCAACCAGAAGCTGCTCCCAGAGCCAGATTTATTCATCAAAAACTAGCCTGAATGCCTTAGAAATGGCAATAAAGCACAAAATCGACCTTCTTCCTGGAAGATGCTGGTGTTGATTTCTCTTTCTCCCTCCAAACCTTTGGAGCAGCTCTCTGTGGGACTGTTGCCTCTGCCTGAGCCTTCACCACCAGGCTCCTGAAGGAAATCCTTGGACTCAGGAAGGTTGCAGGGGATGGGGTTTGGGGCTCACGCGCCCAGAATCTGTCTGCAGCACCCCAGAGGATGTGAGGAGGGCTGCAAGAATGCAACCAACAACCTCACTGCCTTTCAAACCTTTCCAAGTTGAAAAGAAACCACCAGGCCACGCAGAGATCTCCAGGAAGAAAACCACTACTGAAAATGGGGTTTGATGGTTTTGTTGTGAGACCACGAAATGATTCTGCTCCTCTGACTCGCTGTCACACCTCAGGAGGCGCCATCAAAGTCGGGCAAGGAACCTCTGGGCCGATATTTCATCCTGGAAATGAAAGGCAAATCAGGGGGCAGTTGAAAAGCTTTTCCAGGAGATCTGGAATATTGGCTGCCTGCTCCAAGCCGAGCCTGGCCCAGCTCCAGGGCTGTGTCATCCCAGCCATACGTGTCCCACGCTGGCTGGGACCACCCAGCATCTCCTGTAGCTCTCCAAATGCAAAACTTCCCTTTCTATAGCATTTGAAAAGATGGTTTTCAAGTTATTACCCAGCAATGGCTGCCTTGATTTATTCAGCACAAGCTCCTCTGTGTTTGATAAGCAAAGGTGGCCAAGTAACACAGATAGTGGCTGGTAAATATTTTCCCAAAGAGGAACACGGAGCACCGTGTGTTTTGTTAACCACTGGGTCAGATAATTGAGTGTTCAACAACATTTGAAAGCCCTGTGAGTTTTTAAGTAAACTCTAGAGCTGAGATAAGCCTTGGAAAATGCAGGTAGAACAAGCAGTACTCACTGAAGTGATAAAAGGGTTGAAAATTCCACTGAAACTGGGATGTGATACCCCAAAGTCTCATGGAATAACACTGAGCCAAAGAAGGATGACACAAACCCAAGGAGCTGGGCACAGGAACCATCCCAGTGTGTGCCACCTTGGGATGAGATCATGGGAGCTGCAGGCCTGGAGAAATCAGATGAGCAAAGATCTGTATTGTGGATGAGCCAGGATGAGCATCTTGGGACTTTCAAAGCTTGGGACTGCCCAAGGCTTGGGAGCTGGGAGGGTCCTTGGGACTTTCAGGGCCACCACCAGGGTGGTGTGCTGCTTTAACCTTTCTGAATTTCAAACCACCTCCTACCTAATGGACCAAAAAGAACAACACTAAGCCAAAGAAGGATGAGAAAATCTGTCAGCCAGGAACCATCCCAGTGTACCACCTTGGGATGAGATCAGTATCCAGGCCTTGAGAAATCAGATGAGCAAAGATCTGTATTTGTGTGGTTAGTTGGGATAATAAAAGTTTGGGACTTTCAACCTGAGTTTGGGGTGTAACATCTCGGCCTGGCAAAAGGGATTTAAATGTCATTGAAATGGGATTTGATACCCCTCTGTCCCATGGAATGAATCTGACTGAGCCAAAAAATGAAGAAACTCTGATGAGCTGGGAACCATCCCAGTGTGTGCCAGGATGGGATGAGATCATGGGAGCTCAGGCCTTGGGAATTCCAGATGAGCAAAGATCTGTTTGTGTGGTGCCCCCTAAATGGGCAGAGCTTGGGACTTTCAAAGGGGACTTTAAAACTCCTTTCAAAGGGTTTGGGACTTTCAAAGCCACCACTTTTGGTGGCAGCTAAAGGGCAAAAGGCTTAAAATGTCTAGAAACTTTATTTTACCCCAAAGTCTCATGGAATAACACTTTATTTTTGTATTTGACAGAAACCCCATTAGTTTATTAGCTTGACAGCCCCATTAACGTGTGCCACCTCGGGATGAGATCATGGGAGCAAGCAGGAGGCTCCCAAATGCACATCAAAATTTAGTGGTGCCCTGGACGGACAGAGATTGGGACTGCTGCTTGGGACTTCTCAAAACAAATAAAAAGATTTCAAAGCCACCACCAAGCATGGTGGCATAATTAAAGTGCAAAAGGGCTTAAAATGTCACTGAAACTGGGATGTGATACCCTGAAGTCTCATGGAAGGAACACTGAGCCAAATCAGGCTGTTACAAACCAGAGGGAGCCGGGCACAGGAGCTGCCCCATCCCCCCAGCCCTTGGGATGAGACATTAGATCCCAGGCCTGGAGAAATGGATGTGGCAAAGATCTGTATGGAGATGAGGAAAGATCTGTATTGAAGGCCCAAGGATATCTATAGATGGGACTTTCAAACATGCTGAGTTTGGGGTGCTATAGTTCTTCAGGGCTTAAAAAAAAAAAATTAAAACTGGGATTGATAAAAAAAGTCTCAGTGGAAAACACTCCCAGAAATGAGACAAACCCCGTGCACAGGTATGTAAATGACTCTGGAGTCTCGCTGTCCACCACCTCAATCAATTACAAGGTTATTCAAGATAAAACAAACACCATTTCAATTAACTGCATATACAGCAGTGGTTCAAGAGTTTGAGACAGGGAAGCAGGAAAAGCACCCTTGGGAATTTTCAAAAAATGGAACTTTTCAAAACACCTTTGGGATATGCACAAAACAGAGGACTTTCAAAGCCACTTGACCAGGGTGGTGGAGCCGTGAATGGTCTTAAAAACTCCCAACCTAAAGCTGTCATGGTCTGAACTAAAAGCAAAATAAGGGGATGAAAATAAAACCAAAAAAAAGAGTGAATGAACATTTAAACATCTGTTTAGTTTGTGCTGGCTCAGAACAACCATTTGCAAGAGTCAGTGGGAGCAGAAATTGGAAGGGATGCTGGAGGAGCATTGGTTTGTTGGAGACAGCGTGGAGAGCAGAAATTGGAAGGGATGCAAAGGAGCACTGGGTTTACCTAATGGACCAAAAGGCAGAGCAGAAATTGAAGGATGCTGGAGAAAACACTGGGTTTGTTGGGGACCATCAGGGCCCAGAGCAGAAATTGGAAGGGTTGGAAGGATGCTGGAGGAGCACTGGGTTTGTTGGACCTTAGTAAGGATGCAGCCTGGCAAAGAGAAAATTTGGAGGGGATGCTGGAGGAGCACTGGGTTTGTTGGAGAAGGAGGCAGAGAGCAAAAAATTGAGGGGATGCTGGAGGAGCATTGGAATTGGTTTCTGGGCAGGATGGGAAAAGAAATTGGAGGGGACTCATGGAGGAGATCACTGGGTTTGGTGGAGACAGGGTGCAGAGCAGAAATGAAGGGATACTCCCTCCACTGGGGTTCTGGGCTGGGGACACCTTTTCAGAGCAGAAAGCACAAGGATGCATGTCTAGTCACTTTATTTTTCCCCATCATGGGGACAGGATTTTTTTTGTATTTGTTTAAGCTCTCCATTAGGGATTAGCTTGGAGGAGTTACTGGGTTTGTTGGAGAGAGGCTCCCCAAATGCACACAAAATTTAGTGCTGCTGCTGCTGCTGCTGCTGCTGGGGCACTTCTCAAAACAAATAAAAGATTTGCAAAGGCCAATGCAACATAATTAAACTGGGTTTGTTACTTTGGTGGCGGTGCAGAGCAGAAATTGGAAGAGATGCTGGAGGAGCACTCCCCAAATCAGGCTGTTTTTCTTTCAGAGCAGAAACTGGAGGGGTGCAGGAGCCCTGGGTAACATTAGATCCCAGGATGCAAATGGACAGTGGAAGGGTTGGAATGGACTGTGAGGAGATCTACTGGGTTTATCTATAGATATATGCAAACATGCACAGACAGGGAGCTATAGTTCTTCAGGGGGAAAAAAAAAATTTAAAAAATTAAAAAAAAAAGTGGAAAGGGTTGAAAAGGATGCTGGAGGATGTAAATGGGTTTGTTGGGGACAGTCCACCACCTCAATCAATTACAAGGTTATTCAAGATAAAACAAACACCATTTCAATTAACTGCATATACAGCAGTGGTTAGAGGCACACGCAGGGAAGAGGAAGTGGGAGGAATTTTTGGAAAATGGAACTTTTTTCCTGCTGCTTCTGGAGATATGCACAAATAGAGGTTGTGGTGCTGCTTGAGGTTTGTTGGGGACAGGATGCAGTCTTAAAAATCCCAACCTAATGCTGGATGGCACTGAACTAAAAGCAAAATGAGGGGACAAAAATAAAACAAAAAAAAAAGAGTGAATGAACATTTAAACATCTGTTTAGTTTGTGCTGGCTCAGAACAACCATTTGCAAGAGTCAGTGGGAGCAGAAATTGGAAGGGATGCTGGAGGAGCACTGGGTTTGTTGGGTGGCGATGCAGAGCAGAAATTGGAGGGGATGCTGGAGGAGCACTGGGTTTGTTGGAGACAGGATGCAGAGCAGAAACTGGAGGGGATGATGGATGAACAGTGGGTTTGGTGGGGACAGGAGGCAGAGCAGAAATTGGAGGGGATGCTGGAGGAGCACTGGGTTTGTTGGAGATGGTGCAGAGCAGAAATTGGAGGGGATGCTGGAGGAGCACTGGGTTTGTTGGGGACAGGGTGCAGAGCAGAAATTGGAAGGGTTGGAAGGGATGCTGGAGGAGCACTGGGTTTGTTGGGGACAGGATGCAGAGCAGAAATTGGAAGGGATGATGGATGAGCCCTGGGTTTGGTGCAGAGAAGCCCTCAGCAGCTCGGTGTGAGTGCAGCTCCCTGCTCCCCATCCCAGCAGGATTCCCAGGCTGGCAGTGCTGAGAACACACAGCTGGGGGACAGAATCTCACAACAACCTACGAATTCAGTAGGGGCTTGAGAAGCCAGGGCAGGAATGATGACAGGGACTGGGCAAACATCACCAGGGATGGTTTTCCACCTGTGCCACAGATTTTTGCACAACACTGAGCAAACCATTCTATCTCCTTTCCTCATTTTTCACACTTGTGTGCAAAAGTTCCCGGTCAAGAGGCCTTGCCCACTGCTCACCTGCAATCAATACAATATTCAACAGGAGTTTTAGACATTTTTCAACTTTTTGGCTGATGCAGTAAAACTAAAGATCAACTAATGTTTTGAGAAAAAAAAAATATTATTAATCAAAAATTTCTGAATGAAATACACCCAGACCAGGAGATAGGACCAAAATTTATAGGCACACCACCATAAATCACCATCCAGTCTCGTGCAGCTACACTCGTGGTCATAAGCAATAAATTTATTGCAGTTGCCCAGTTTAACTTGGTGACTTCAGCCACAAAAGCTGACTGTGAGCCTGCTCCTGAGAGCAACAAGCAAAAGCAGGTGTATTTGAAACACCCTCATGTTAGTTTTGGTGACCCTCATTTGCAAGGGATTGGGATCTGTCACACTTCCATGTGTCCTTTCACAGCTCGGATTTGTATTTGTGACAGAGCAGAAACACTGAGTTTGTCATTTATTGTGGAACTTCCTGGGGGCAAGCTCCACACTTAATCCGTGTCAACCTTCTCTTTGCTGGCTACAAGAACTAAATAAAATCTTCAGTTTGGGGAGGAATCAAACCCAGCACTTATTCTATAATGATTCCAACCTCAAACCCCTGACATTTAGAGAAAGATGAGGTCCAAATGGCCTTGCTTCAATGCCCAATTAAATTCACCAAAATCAACCTTTCCTGAGCCTTCATTGCAAAAATGGTTTTTCCTTTTCTGTGCTCACTGGCTGCCAAGGGCCACCCTAAACATGCAGAGATCCCCGCTGAGCTCGGACACAGCTCTGGGGTTTTTGTGCATTTCCCAGGACTATTAACAGAGTAATATAATGAGAAATGAACTGAGGTTAAAGAATTCAGTGCCTCGTGTATTTTCACTAAAAACACTGGCTGCATCAGGGGACCTGCCAAGAGGAGAGTTTAATATCGTATGAAAAGGAAGAATTTTCATAATGACACTTGGCAGGGGCTGCATCCCCCCCATGAATGGAGCTGCTGGGGCTTTCTCTCCTCCTCTCTCCAATTCTTTCCCCACAGCCCAATGGCAGCACAAGGGATTTTCATTTTTAAGGGATTTGGAAGTACTGGAACCAAGCTTTGGGCAACTCTTCACGCTGCCTATATTTAAGCACCTCAGTTTAGGAGGTATTTTGGGAAAGAAGTTTCCAGGCTACGCAGTTTCTTTGCAGTCAAAAGGTAAAAAGTGGACCCAGAATGCTCAGAATTTCCTAAATTGCCTAAAAATTTTGTTCCACGTGAAGCTTTCTCCTCGTTTTTCAGATTTATCTAGGGGCCAAAACAACTACTTCCTTTGTAAATGAGATTGAGACCTTTTAAATGAAAATGATGCAGAAGAATCACCCGAACCACTAAAACCCCCAGCTGTAAGGATAAAGCAAATCCCAGATTTTGCCTTCCACCCTTTTATATCTGGTGGCTCTTTTGAATTTCCTAATTCTGACTGTATTCACACCAGCACTCCCATCGTGGTTGGTGTTTTAAGTTCTCTCCCAGCGCTGCTTGTTCCCTTTTTCCTCACTCCCATCTATTTGGAAACGTTGTGCCACGAAAAAAAAAGAGCAAATAAACCAGAAATGAATGCCTGAACAGGGATAATAATGTTGTCTACTACAGAGATCAAACATTCTTGATAAATTCTGTTTTACCGTGCAGCTGACGCTGGTTCTCAGCACAAAGCTGAAGCTGGCCCCGCTCCCCAACGATGGACTGGTTTCAAACGGTTTTATCATTTTTACTAAAACTCTGGAGTCAAAACTTTGTCTGACTCAAATCAAACCTCAACCTGCCAGGCTGGCCCAGCACGGTTGTAGGTGGAACAAATACAATAAAACTCTGCTCTGAGAAAGGCCAAACATCAGGGAAAACAATTCCTGGTGGGGACATGGAAGAGCAGCGGTGGAATTCTGCTCGTTCAGGTGATGTGTGCAAATTAAAACAATCCCACCGAGATTTGGGGGGCTCCAAATCCACCCCCGGGGAGCCACTCCAACCCTGCAGCAATAAAACTGAGCACAGGGAGCTCATTTTCCCCGAGACTCCGGGTATAAAGTCAGCAGAAAAATACCCTGCAATGAGCATTACAGAATGTAACTCTCCTTCGGAGGTGACGGCAGGGCCCTCATTTGCAAGTGATAAATGTCACTGCTCTTCCATCTGCAGCCTTTTAAAACCATTTTGGAGGGATGTAATGAGGCCGCACAGCCTTGGAGGGACGGGCAGGGGACAGCGAGGCCATTTGAGCTTTGCTGAGTGTGTCACGGGGGAGTTGTCCATTTTTTTTTCCCTTTTTTTTCTTTTTTTTTAACCAAAATGAGGTGCCCCAGGGGAAAGTCAGCAGCTCGAAGCAGCCCCACCTGAGTGTGTCTTGGGAGGAAGCCTACTGCCTCATATTTTTTAAAAGGGAAAAAAAAAATTTATAATAATAGAGCCGAGCCAAAAATATCAAGCAGTTCATAGCTGTGAAAAAGCCAGGGAAAGCTGAGTCGCCGCCGGCCAGTGTTGTTCTTCCAAACAAGCTGACCACCCTCCCTTCATAACATTTTATTTATTAAAGCAAAATTGGCCCACTGGAATAAAATTATGCGCTATTCATACACATATGTATATGTATGAACGTATGGTTATTAATGACTGTGTTTCCATACAGCCACAAGGTCCCTATAGATTCTTTTGGGGGGTGAGCTACTGAATTCGTTAGTAAGGGAAAAATTGAAACGGTGTGGACGGGACGGAGCAACAATTCAGTTATAAGCCAGTTGTAGCTGTTATAACTCAGGTATAATTCGGTTATAATTCGGGTAGAACTGGTTTTAAGCGTTATAATTCACATTTAATTCCTCAGAACGCCGCGCAGGATGCGGGGCCGCTCTCGCACGCCGTTGCCGTGGCAACGGCGAGCTCGCCTCCCATTGGTCGGTGCGCGGCGCAGCAGCCAATCAGCGTGCGGCATTTCACCGCCGCCAAGATGGCGGCGGCGAGGCGCCAGCGGGCGGAGGAGCGGGGCCGGGCGCGGGGCTGGTTTTAAGGAATAAAATCCCTGCAAATTTCTCCATCCCTGAGCAACTCCGTCCTTAACCAGTCCTCCCAAGCGCCCTTCTCACGGAGCAAATAATCCTCAGGGACCTTCTGGCTGAGCATTCACAGAAACACCCTCCTAAATTGACCAAGCGCTGCAGAGGCTCAGGGCAGCAGGAGCAACTCCTTCGCTATTTTCCGCTATTTACCTTTTTTTTTTTTTTACATCCCATTTTAAAGTCCCCCGTATTTACCTGCTGCCCAGTCTAGACAGCTAATGAAATAGCAAGAACCCAGTGGGTTTTCAGAAGAACGTCAACAAAAAGAGAATCAGAAATAAATGGATTTAAGAATGAGATGGGTGCTGAGCGGGGTGTCCCGGGTTTATTTGGTTTATTTGGTTTATTCTTGCCATTCCTAAAATCCCCACAGGAATCACCCGGTTGTTCTGAGGGCTGCGAGGAGCAGCAGGTCACATTTACAAAATGTGCTTAAAGATGCAGTGGGATCCCAGAGGGATTTTTCCAGACAGTTCATAAAACCAGCTTGTGAGTCACCACTGGAAGCTAATGGGAGTAAGGCCTGGAACTTATCTAGGTGCTTTTAATAAATCCTACTCTTTCCATATCGACATGATTAAATGCATAATGTGGCTTTTTTTTTAACTGTGACCCAGTGTTTATCCAGTGCCAAGAGCAGCAAGCTGAGCACTAAAATACTCTGTACTTCTGGAAAATAGTGCCTGCTCTGGAGAATCCAAAATATTAACGAGCAGGTAGGAGTGCAGTCAGAGACAGAAATGCAACTTCTCCCTCAGCGCCTCACAGCAGGGTTTTGTCTTTTCATTTCTGTGCAGGTTCTGAATTTCAGAAGTTACTTCTGAGTTATCAAGGCCAGATTTTCTGCTGATTTTTGTTTCTCCCAGCGAACATCCCCAGAGTTGTTGTGTTTTACGTGAAACACACTCCTGACGTGATTTTCAGAAAGAAAGAAAAAAGAAAAAAGAAAATCAGCTGTGATTTTCTTTCAGTGTTAATGGTTTATTTATCATTCCCTTCCATGGATGCAGTTGGATAAAAATCCTTTTGGTTCAGGAGCATCCTGAAAGCTGCAGGAGCAGTGAGAACTCCTCATACACTGAATAAAACACATTAAATGAAATTGAAATTATAAAATTCAGAGCCAGAAGGACATTAAATAGGTGGTGTCATTTTCTCATGCTACACCTGAGTTTGGATGTTTTCCTGATGTTTATTTATCATTCCCTTCCACGGATGCAGTTGGATAAAAATCCTTTTGGTTCAGGAGCATCCTGAAAGCTGCAGGAGGAACAGGGAAAATTCCTCATACACTGAATAAAACACATTCAGTGATATTGAAATTATAAAATTCAGAGCCAGAAGGACATTAAATAGGTGGTGTCATTTTCTCCTGCTACACCTGAGTTTGGATGTTTTCCTGACACATTCCTGGATGTTTTGAGCACCTTCAGGTATCACCTGTGCCATTGTGAGGTGGAGCCTCTCAATGTTCCACCTCTGTGACACTGAGCAAACTCCAAAACTCCAAAATCGAGCCTGGAGCAAACTGAAATTGCCCTGAAGTGCCTCCCTTTGGTTTAAACAGCTTAGAAATAAATTTGTCTTTTAGGGAAATGGAAGAAGCCCGGAGTGTTGTTTTTCCTGAGGTGTTTTCTGCTTTTGTTTGGGAAGTCCAGACCGAGAATTTAGTGTGGCACTGGTGTGTTGGTTCCATGCTGCATTCCTGGGGGATAACTGGGATCAGGAAGTGGCTGCATCATAAAAAGAGTTGAGCAATTCCCTGTGGTGGAATTTTGGGTGACAGGATTATTCCCTGAATGTCTGAAGCTGCACACAGGGGAAGAATCCAGGCTCAAAAATAAAACCTTCCTTACCTGAGCTGGACATTTTTCACTCTCACATGGAAGTTGTTGCATCAAACTCGATGGAGACGCAGTTGATATTCCATAAGTGGCCAGGAGAGGAAATCCCAGTTGAAATGAGTCACCCTTTTTGTGCAAATATTAACTTTGGCTGGTGGACATTTCTCTGATATCTCTTTTCCAGATCTGTCTCACTGTACATTGTCTTGGCTGCATTGAGCTGGAGCCTTTGGTTCTTTGAATAACTTTCCTTTTTCACTCTTTTATCTATTTATTGTATCTGAAAGGTAAAGAAAACACAATTTTCCCCATGATTCCACTTCCAGAGATGCAGTATTAAATTCTGTACCGGTGGAAAACTTTGATTTAATAATGGCAAAAAGCACAATGCTGAGGATTTGGGCTTCTATTGCTAAAATGAGTGGAAAATCCAAGAAGCTGGCAAGTTCTGCTTCCCAGGATCTCCCTGCCCTTCCATCCCCATGCTCTGACTGGTTTATTTTAGAAATAAAAATCATTTATTAGAATTATTTAGAATTTATTAGAATTATTTAGAATTCATTATAATTATTTAGAATTTATTTTATGTGGTGGACACTGGAATTTATCTTTCATTTTGAAAAATCTTCATATTGCCCAGCAAAACACTCTTCAAGGTTGTGCCCACCAACTGTTCAGAATTAATTACAGATAATAAGAAAGGAGGAAATTAATTAAATATTGCTCATTCCTGGTTCCTGATCCTACAAACCTCCATGTCTGTGATGGGAATGCAGAGCTGGAATCCACAGCTCCAGGGATCTGGAGGAGATGTGGAATTTTGAGCATTACGGGGGGAAAACAGGACTGAAGTTGGGGCTGTTAAACGCATGAAAAGTCTAGGATTGAAACAAATCCCTTTTTAATTTGTTCTTGGTCAGTCTCTCTTCATTGTGTGGGCGTTCAGGTGCTTCTGCAAGGTGATAAAGGCGATTTCTCCTCCCTGGATCCTGCAGCCCTGGGGGCCGCTGCTCCCATGGTGCTGCAGGCAGAACACAAAATTAACTTTTCCAAGCAATATTAATTAACTTTTCCAAGCAATATTTTATGGAGAGTGGCCATAAATACCCCGGGTTTGGACAATGTCCCAGGGCTGACACCCCCAGCCTTGCAAATTGTGCCCCTGGATCTCCCACAGGTGGCCGGGGGTTGGGGTTTGGCATCCTCCAGTGATGTGTTTTCATCCTGACCTCAGCCCCGGTGTCCCCTGTGGTGCCACCTTCCCCTGCAGGCTGGCAGCTGGGACTTGGGGACACTGCACATAGCCAACATTTGTTTCACCCTCTCTGTCATTCCTGTAAAATGAGCTGCTGCCCAGATAAGGGACAGCCAGCAGGGAAAGGAGCTGGGAAAGGTTCCATGAGCCGATTAAGGGAGGGAGGCAGAATTCCAGAACCATCCGGGAGCTCTGCCTCGCTTTGCTGCTTTGTTTGACATTGTCAGGTTTGTGTTGTTTCATTTTGGGTCCTTGTTTCATCTTATTTTTGGGCTTCTGGGCTGCTGCAAGTTGCAGAGTTACCGAGTCCCTTTGCCCTTATCTTATCTGGGTTTCCTCATTTCCACTATTAGGTGATGTCTGACACCTTTTGGGTCCAGCCTGATTGTCTGGACATGCAGTGAGTCACTCCCTGTCCATTTTCCGACCTCCCCTCACCCCTGCTTTGAGGGGAAAGTGTTTTCAGCAGGTTATCCCGGTCCTTTGATGGGCACAGCCACATCTGGAGGAGGGTTCGGATGGAAATCTCGCAGAAAAAAAAAGGTGTTCTGGTCATTGTTCAGGAGGGAATGAAGTCGGAGGATGTGAGAAGCTTTCAAATTGTTGTGCAGCAAAACCTCTGCTCTGAGTGCTCCTCGCTGCCTCCAGAAGGAGGGAATGACCCCAAACGTTAAACAAAGAGCTGTGACAACGGGAGGGCACAAATGCTCTGGTTTCACAGAAATTTATCTGCTCTGATTCCTGGAGATTGCTGGCTCAGCCCCGAGGCCCTGGACGCTCAGCTGACTCTCACTTTTGCTCTCCAGCATCCCAGAAGAGGCTGATCCAAGCTGGGCCCGGATGAATGCCGATTATTAATGCTGATTATTAATGCCAATTACTAATACCGATTATTAATGCTGATTATTAATGCCAATTATTGCTCAACAGCAGCATTGACCGGCCCTGGCTGATCCCATGACAGCCTGGGGTTTGTCATGGTATTCCAGCAGGTGGGTATCCCTAATTCCTGATCCCATGGCAGCCCGGGGTCTGTAATGACATTCCAGGGAGTGTCCCTAATTCCTGATCCCATTGCATTTGTAATGGCATTCCAATGGATATCCCCAATTCCTGATCCCATGGCATTTATAATGGCATTCCAATGGATATCCCCAATTCCTGATCCCATGGCATTTGTAATGGCATTCCAATGGGTATCCCCAATTCCTGATGGGGTTTGTCATGGCATTCCAGCGGGTGGGTATCCCTAATTCCTGTTCCCATGGCAGCCCGGGCTCTGTAATGGCATTTCATTAGGTATTCCTAATTCCTGATCCCATGGCATTTGTAATGGCATTCCATTGGGTATCCCTGATTCCTGATCCATGGCAGCCTGGGGTTTGTAGTCGCATTCCAGCGGGTATCCCTAATTCCTGATGGGGTCTGTAATGGCATTCCAGCAGGTGGGTATCCCTAATTCCTGATCCCATGGCATTTGTAATGGCATTCCATTGGGTATCCCTAATTCCTGATCCCATGGCAGCCCGGGTTTGTCACGGCCTTCCAGCGGGTATCCCTAATTCCTGATGGGGTCTGTAATGCCATTCCATTGGGTGGGTATCCCTAATTCCTGATCCCATGGCATTTGTAATGCCATTCCATTGGGTATCCCTAATTCCCCATCCCATGGCAGCCCGGGTTTGTCACGGCCTTCCAGCGGGTATCCCTAATTCCTGATGGGGTCTGTAATGGCATTCCAGCGGGTGGGTATCCCTAATTCCCGATCCCATGGCAGCCCGGGTTTGTCACGGCATTCCAGCGGGTATCCCGGGTTCCCCCGGCGTGCAGGACAATCCCCTGGAGCCAGGCTGCTTCCTCTGCACCGCAGCTGCTGGCGGGTGCCCAGCGCTTACCGACTCCTCTGAGTCATTTGTGACGCTTGGCTAAAAAAAAACCCCTGTTTCCAAGAGCCCTCTCCTCATTAATCGTTAATTAACGCGGTTGCCCGCGGCTGGGAGCGAGCAGGTGCCTCGGGCCGGGCTGGGCGGTCCGGGCTGTCCCCGTCCCATCCCTGCCCTCGGAGGGATCCCAGTCGCTCCGCAGCGGCAGCACCGGGCGTTTTTCCCTGCCCAAAGGAGTTCGCAGTTTGAAGAAGCGCTGCTTTCTTCCTCCTGCCCTCCGAGCCGCTCCCACGTCGGTCAGCGGGATGAATTCCCGAATTGCGTTCATGGAAATGGAAATGAGGGCGCTCAGGGCTTCACCTGACCTGCGGGAGGGAAGCTCCGCCGCAGGGAGTGCCAGGGGTGCGTTCGGGGCTCCGTTCTTCCAGCTTCCACCCTTGGAATGTGCTGGAATTATGGTCTGGGGACTGAAATGGGGAGGGAAAAGGGGTTTGGGGGAGCTGACAAACGCCAGAACTCAAATGTTGAGGCACGATGCCGGAGTGGGGAGAAGTGGGGGCAAGAAATCATTGTGAGGGACAGGGGCGGGTGACAGGGTCACGGGGAGGGGGGTTCAGAGTCAGGATCCAAAGCAGAGCGGCACATCTGGACCAGGTGAAGGATCCGAATCAGAGATGCACATCTGGACCAGGTAAAGGATCCAAAGCAGAGCTGCACATCTGGCTGAGGTAGAGGATCCAAATCACAACTGCACATCTGGATCAGGGGAAGGATCCAAAGCAGATGTGCACATCTGGCTGAGGTGAAGGATCCAAATCACAGCTGCACATCCAGCTGAGGTGGAGGATCCAAAGCAGAGCTGCACATCTGGATCAGGTAAAGGATCCAAAGCAGATGTGCACATCTGGCTGAGGTGGAGGATCCAAATCACAGCTGCACATCTGGATCAGGTAAAGGATCCAAAGCAGATGCGCACATCTGGCTCAGGTGAAGGATCCAAAGCAGATGTGCACATCTGGCTGAGGTAGAAGGATCCAAATCACAGCTGCACATCTGAATCAGGTAAAAGATCCAACTCAGAGCTGCACATCTGGATCAGGTAAAGGATCCAACTCAGAGCTGCACATCTGGATCAGGTAAAGGATCCAAAGCAGATGTGCACATCTGGCTGAGGTAGAGGATCCAAAGCAGAGCTGCACATCTGGATCAGGTAAAGGAGCCAAATCAGAGCTGCACATCTGGCTGAGAGGAAGGATCCAAATCACAGCTGCACATCTGGATCAGGTAAAGGATCCAAAGCAGATGTGCACATCTGGCTGAGGTAGAGGATCCAAATCACAGCTGCACATCTGGCTGAGGTGAAGGATCCAAAGCAGATGTGCACATCTGGATCAGGTAAAGGATCCAAATCCCCGCTGCACATCTGGCTGAGGGGAACGATCCCCCCTAACGCCGCTGCCAGGACCTGCTGGTGGCTCTCAGTGAGGATGTGAGTAACAGCTCCCAGTTCCTCAGCGAGGGCTGCGAAGTGCTCAGTTAAAATGTGATGGGTTTACTGGGGATGAGACAATCAGGAATGAGTTGTGGATTGCTGCTGCTGCTGGATTTGAGAGCCCCACAGGCCCTGTGTTCTGAAGTCCCTCCCAGCATTTCTCACTTCGCTGTTAGACCAGAAATAAAAGAAACTTTTGCAATATAATGCACATCTCTAAACTATTTCCATTTTATTTATTGAGCAAAAAGAAAATAACAATAAACTATTCGTAATGTCAGCCTTTTAAAACGTTTTTACCCCAGTACCAAGGGTGATAAAAACATCTTCCAGAGCAAAAGAAAGAGCAAGAGAGTGATGGGAGCCTTTAGTTCTCATAAATTTAATTCCTATAAAGTCTGGACACCCTGGGCGGATGCCTTGGCTCAGAAAGGACCTCCTGGCTCCTCCTTTTTGTCTTGGTTTTTAATTGGAGCCAGGAGAAGGAGCCCAGCATTTGCCAGGTGAATGCGAGCTGTGCCCTGGCAGGACGCCCTCGGAGCCATTGCTGGTTTGTAGA
This sequence comes from Emberiza elegans, assembly GCA_024865655.1. Classification (NCBI taxonomy): domain Eukaryota; kingdom Metazoa; phylum Chordata; class Aves; order Passeriformes; family Fringillidae; genus Emberiza; species Emberiza elegans. The sequence goes on along the minus strand of JALJVW010000184.1, from coordinate 88,659,438 downwards.
TTAAAATAAGAACAGGGAAAGGGGTGGAGAGGGAGGAGGAGGAAACCCGAGAGAGAAGAGCAAAACACTTTGTTCTAATTCAGGTGAAAAAGTTCATCTGGGTGTCCCCACAAAGCGTCTGCCACGTACAGGGTGGAGGAGGAACAAATTCCTTTTGGACTTGTGCTGTATTCCCGAATTATCCCAATGTGCCAGGCTCTGGGAACAGCCCAGGCTCTCCCTGCTCTGCCAGCACTGCCAGCGGGAGGCTCTGGGAGCAGCTTGGACTCAGGGCTGGTTTTTTCTTGGGGCTTTGGCTGCTCAGAGTGACTCTGAGATGCGTTGGAAAGTCTCTGTTCCCATCCCAGCAGTCAAAGGAGGAATCAGAACTCCTCATTTCTTGATCTCAAGGTTGCTCATTGTTTCTTATCTATAAAAAACAGCAGCCGAGGTTCCCTCAGCAGGACAGACAGAGGCACTCTGTGTGTTACCTTTTTATACTAAAAACTACATGTACAACATTTACCATAACTTCCCAGAAATTCCGCGTTAAACATCGCGGCAGAACTCAGGGGTTGTTTATGCACACGAGGGCTGAGCGTGGGCAGCAGCTGCTCAACTTTCCACTGTCAGGATCTCTGCTGCTCAGCGTGACCCCGAGATGTGTTGGAAATTCTCTTTTCTCATCCTGATGGTTGAAGAAGGAGTCAGAACTCCTCATTTCTTGATATCAAGGTTGTTCATTGTTTCTCATCTATAAAATTCTTTCTCCTGTGCAGCCGAGGTTCCCTCAGCAGGACAGACAGAGGCACTATGTATGTTATCTTTTTATACTAAAAACTACATGTACAACATTTACCATAACTTCCCAGAAATTCTGCATTAAACATCGTGGTAGAACTCGGGGGTTTTTATGCACACCAGGGACTGAGCGTGGGCAGCAGCTCAGTGAAAACTCGCAGGATCTCTGCTGCTCAGCGTGACCCCGAGATGTGTTGGAAATTCTCTTTTCTCAGCCTGGTGGTTGAAGAAGGAGTCAGAACTCCTCATTTCTCGGTCTCAAGGTTGTTCATTGTTTCTCATTTATAAAATTCTTTCTCCTGTCCAGCCGAGGTCCGTTCAGCAGGACAGACAGAGGCACTCTGGTGTTATCTTTTTATACCAAAAACTACGTGTACAATATTTACCATAACTTCCCAATACCGATCACCTATGTCAGACACTGAGCTTCTACTCTAAACCAATCCCAAAGTGCCAACATCACCCAGAAGATGGAGGCCAAGAAGAAGAAGGAGAAAGGCTGGACACACCCAGATTCCTCCATCTTGCCCCCTGAACCCCCATTCTAAAACCCTAAAATCGATTTTCCACCCGCTGACAAACTAATTATTGTTATTCTACTTAGACTCTCTTGACTTGTAATTCTTCATACAAAAGTTGGCAATTTTTTCCACGGGTCATAATCAAAACCCGTGGTGTGTCTTGGGCTCTGTGCCGGGGTCTCTGCGCCCCCTGGCAGGGGTTTGGGCAATCCAGGACAGACAGAGGGATGTTCTGGATTCTGACAATTCCTGGGCGCTGTTTGTGGTGTTGGGAACGAACCACTGCAGCTCTGGCTGGGTTTGATCCCCGACTCTCTCTCCTCAGCCTGAAGATGTGCGCGGTCCCGGTAGGAGCACGAGGAGCTCAGGAGCTGCGTGGTTTCAGCTCCGGGGTTACAAAGCCGTGGCAGACGGAAGCTCGGAGCCCATTTTTCAAGCTGCTTTTGAATGAACCCGCTTCTCTTTGTGGGGTTTGAATTCTCAAATGTGACAGCCAAATTTCACAGGATCAAAGAATCCTGGAATGGTTTGGGTTGGGAAGGGACCTTAAATCTCATCCCATCCCACCCCTGGCATGGCAGAGACACCTTCCACCATCCCAGGCTGCTCCAAGCCCTGTCCTTGAACACCTCCAGGGATGGAGCAGCCACAACTCCTTGTATTCTTCATAAATCCACACTTCCTCTTACTTCAGGTAATTAATTCCTGTTATTAACCCCCTTAATTCCCAGATTTTCCTGCAAGCAGTGCTTGGTCACTAATGGCAAACGCAGCCTTGCAACAAATCCCCCTGAAATTCAATGTTCCCACTCTCCCTGAATGGGTCTGCTTGCTGGGCCTTTTTCCATCCAGAGAATTTTCTGATTCAAAATAATCTCTTTGCAAAATCAAACTTGCTCCTGGAGCCTGCCGGAGTTTTGCCAGAAAAATTGAGCTCAGTGGGGAAATGGAACTGACAGCATCCTGCCTGCCCACCTGGAAGCCACACAGTCTTTTTTTTTTTTGCTGTCTATTGAAGAAAAAAAAATGAAATAAAATATTACTTTAATTTTTCAAGCAAGCAAACAAAAACTAATTTTAAAAAAACTCCCTAATAGGACTTGGAAATCCCTGCATGCAAATGAGTTCATATCAGGGTTGCTGCTGCCATTTTATTGGGATTTTTGTCCCTGTCAGAATAATTTCCATCAATATTTTATAAATTTTTTTTTTATTATTTCTGAAGAGAAAATTCCATTTTCAAACTGGTTTTGCACTAATGAATTGAAACTAACTGGGAAGACAAGGCAAGGAGCAGAGAGAGCGGGGAAGGAGTCACGGGATATGCTTGACCTGGGAAAAATTAGTTCACCTATTTCACAAAAATTATCTTTTGGCTAAGCCAGAGCCATTTTCCTGTGGAATGGAGTTGGTTTCTAATTGATTACACGCAGAGGCCACTCAGATATCTGAAAGGCAGCGCTTGGACATTTTTTTCTCTCTCTTATTGAAGAGATCCCAAGTTCAAACAGACCATTTTGAAGCTGCCATGTTTCCCATTATGTTGGTAATCAACTCCCTGGAATTCTGGCTGGCGGCAGATGTGAGTTCAGACCTCAAAAGGATTTCTGGGCTTTGGAAATTCGAAAGTAGAGTCCAGTTCCTTCCCTGCAGTGGCTGAGACACTGAAAACCCCAGGGAGGGGATGGTCCCATCATTATTTCAGTTATAGGACCTTTCCCTAAAATACGGCAAATTTCACTTGGATGTGATTATATCCTCTGATTTTATAAACGGCCATATCCAAGGTTTTAGGATCCTAAAATCCACCCCAAACTCCCTGACACATCTATATCCCAGTATTTATTTATTGGAGAAGCACTTGTCTTTATTTGCCATTGTTTGTGCTGAGTAAACTCCTTGGAGACGAGGAGTGAATTCCTCGGGGATCTTGTGGCCAGATCGATTTGTGGAGCTGTTCCTGTGTTTTCTGATGCAATCCAGTGTAACAATGTTGTATCCCAGTAAACATGGAAATGGAGCAAGGAAAACATTTCTCAATCCACTTCCTAAAAATACTGCTCTGCCTGGGGAGGGGCTGCAGTTTTATTCCAGGAGCTCGTTCAAGCCCTCCTGGGTTTCCACAGTGTCTCGGGTTTGACTCAGGCTTGGATTTCATGGATTTATGGGTTGGGTAACAAAGCACTCCGTGGGCCAAATGCCCACGAGCGTGACATGCAAGAGCCATTCCCGAGTCCAGAGTGCTGTTCCTGGGTGGAAAAGTGCCAGGCAGGGCTGGAAGCAAACTCTGCATTTGGCAGGGTGGGCAGATCACCAAGCACAGGGCTGGGAGGGGCTTTCTGGAGCTGCCTGTTGGATATTCCAAAAAAAAAAACAAAAAAAAAACATATATTCTTTATAGAATATAGATTCTTTGTTCTGCAGTGATGCCTTTAATGTGTTATTCTGGGATTTGAGGGGGTTGGATTAATGTGTTATTATGGAATTTGGGGGTGGTTGGATTGATGTGTTCTGATGGATTTGGGGGGTTTTGATTAATGTGTTATTATGGAATTTGGGGGGTTGGATGAATGTGTTATTCTGGAATTTGGGGAGTTTAGTTTAATGTGTTATTCTGGAATTTGGGGGAGTTTGGATTAATGTGTCTTTCTGGAATTTGGGGAGTTTGGATTAATGTGTTATTCTGGAATTTGGGGGAGTTTGGATTAATGTGTTATTCTGGAATTTGGGGGAGTTTGGATTAATGTGTCTTTCTGGAATTTGGGGTGTTTGGTTTAATGTGTTTTTCTGGGATTTGGGGGGTTTGGATTAATGTGTTATTCTGGGATTTGGGGGCATTGGTTTAATGTGTTATTCTGGGATTTGGGGGGTTTGGATTAGTGTGTTATTATGGAATTTTGGGGGCGGGTGTTGGACTAATGTTATTCTGGAATTTGGGGGGTTTGGTTTAATGTTTTATTCTGGGATTTGGGGGGGTTGGTTTAATGTGTTATTCTGGGATTTGGATTAATGTGTTATTATGGAATTTGGGGTGTTTGGTTTAATGTGTTATTCTGGGATTTGGGGGTTTTGGATTAATGTGTTATTCTGGAATTTGGGGGGTTTAGTTTAATCTGTTATTCTGGAATTTGGAGGGGTTGGTTTGATATGTTATTCTGGAATTTGGGGGGGTTTGGTTTAATTGTCTTCCCTCCCTTCCTTCCCTGCTGACTCCTGAGATGGAACCTGATGGAAATCCAAGTTTTGGGCTCCTGGAGGTGACAGAGGGAGTGACAGGGACCAAATCCTCTGGTGTTGGCTGAGGAGCAGCACAGAGACGGGGCTGAGTCTCCAGAGGGGCTGTGCCTTGGCCATCCCCTTGTCCTGGAAAAGCGGAGACCTTCCCACCCTGGCAGGCGCTTGGCTGTGAGCCCACGGCCCGGATTGCTGTCTGCGCTCTGATCTGCTGCTTTTGCCCCTGTTTGCAGGGCACTGACAGAGCAGCTCATCCCCTGGCACAGGTAAGAGCCCCCCTGGGCACTTTCAGCCCCTTCCACAGGGGAATCCATTCCAGCAGGGCCCCCTCAGACGGACGGAGCTGATCCAGCGTTACCCAGGGCAGTTCTGCGCTCTGACGTTGACCTGAGCGCTTTCTCCAGACACCGAGATTGTTCCATGATGAACACAGTCCTCCTGCCCCTTTCCTCCCCACGTGCCTCTGGGCCTGCCTAAAAATAGCCCCGAACATCTGAAAATGTGCTCTAATCTTGCAGCAGGGAAGTGGATGAGGTCACGAGGCTGGCAGGGGACTGGTGGAGACAATGCTGATCTTGACACATCCCACAGACCCAAGAGGGGTGAAGAAAGGTGAGGAAAGGGGCCCAGAATGTTCTTTTTCCACTGGTTTTTGTGCCTGTCTTTGGTGCAGATGAAACTCTGGGGGTTAAAAAACCTTTTTGATGTACAGAGGGCAGGGTGGGATGGGATCAGCTGTTCTGCTTTCAAGCAAACAAACAAAAACTAATTAAAAACAAAACTCTAATAGGACTTGGAAATTCTGCTTTCAGCACTGTGAACTGCACAGAGCATGGGGAGGAAAAGAGGAAACCAACAGATTCAGGCACAAAAGCAAGGTGGGCATGGACAGAAAAAAGCAGAACAATGGATTCAGGCATAAAATCCAGTGTGGGCATGGACAGAAAAAGGCAAACAAATGGATTCAGGCACAAAAGCCACAGTGGGCATAGACAGAAATAGGCAGAACAATGGATTCAGGCACAAAATCCAATGTGGGCAGGGACAGAAAAAGGCAGAAAATGGATTCAGGCACAAAATCCAGTGTGGGCAGGGACAGAAAAAAGCAGAACAATGGATTCAGGCACAAAAGCCACAATGGGCATGGACAGAAAAATGCAAACCAATGGATTCAGGCACAAAATCCAGTGTGGACATGGAAAAAAAAAGGCAGAAGAGTCGATTCCAGTACAAAAGCCAAGGTGGGCACAGACAGAAAAAGGCAAACCAATGGATTCAAGCACAAAAGTGAAAGTGGACGTGGACAGAAAAAGGCAAAAAATGGATTCAGGCACAAAAGCAAAAGTGGACGTGGACAGGAAGAGGCAGAACAGTGGATTCCAGCACAAAAGCCACAATGGGCATGGACAGAAAAAGGCAGAACAATGGATTCAAGCACAAAAGCCAAGGTGGGCATGGACAGAAAAAGGCAGAAAATGGATTCAGGCACAAAAGCCAAGGTGGGCATGGACAGAAAATGGAAACAAAAAGACAAAACTAGTGCATTCAAGCTCCAAATTCCAGTGTGGACACAGCCAGGGCACAGCTCTGCTCCACTCCCTGTGTGCAGCAAGAAATGGGGGGATTCTCCTTCCTCATGGTTTGGATCGAGTCCTCCCCTTTGGGTGTGGAAAATGCGTTTTCTTTGCTGGCATTTGCCAAAACCCCGGCCCTGCCTTGTGCCTGGAGGAAAGCTGAGGGTGCGCAGCCAGGGTGGGAAGCTCGGGAGCACCAGAAAATGAAATATCCAGCAGTCCATGGGAGCGGGCAGCATCCAGGCTGGAGGTTCTCATAAGAGTTAATAAAAAAGTATTAAATATCCTCCTGCCACCCCGGCAGAGATTGCCTGGGATAAGTATTCCCCGAATTCTCATTTCCTGCTCCCGCACATCGGGCTGGGCTGGCAGAGCCGCTCAGGCATGAAACACTTTTGCTCCAAGCTCACAGCAGCTCCATTCCAGCTCTGTTATTTGCATAATTGGGTGCTAAGGAAAACAAAGCCAACAAATTGCTGATAATTGCCCCGTGCCAATGATGGGGGATAGGTCAGAGGGTGAAGCCTCCAGGTGTGTGGAGGTCAAAAGGGACTGGGGTTGGAGGGGGAGCTTGTTAGGGGTAATCGCTATCAGAGCAACTGCACCGACTCGTGTTAAAGCCGTGTTTAACAACGTGCTCTGCAATATCCCAAATATTCCAGGAGAGAGGGAGCGCTGCCACTGGGAGTTCTGGGGTAGGAAAGGGGCCCTGAAGGGAGCTGTGAGCACTGGGGCTGTGGAAGGAGCGGTGCAGGAGGATGTGAGCACAAAAATCCTGTTAGAAAAGAGACCAGAGGTCCCCGGATGAATTTGGGACCTGAACTAAAACAGTTGCAAAGCCCCATGGCCACTCCAGATGGTTGGGAAGAGAAATCTGCGCGGGGTGAGACTGAACCCGGGGGTCAGGAGGGAATGAGCCTGCCCTGATGCTTTGGGCTGATCCAGAGCCCAGCGCAGGTGGATCACTGGATCTGAAACTGCAAAGCTCCCTGGTGCTGAGGAACGTAAAAAATATGGAGAGCCTGAGGAACTGCAGTTCTTTTGGAAATGGTCTTACTTTTATCTACCACTGTTCCTTATTCCTGCAAAATCCTCTCCAGAAGCTCCTTGGGTAGGGGACAAAAAATCCCAAATTTCCAGGGGGTTTAAATGGTGTCATTTTTAACTGCCACTGTTCCTTAGTCCTGCAAAATCCTTTCCAGAAGCTCCTTGGGTAGGGACAGAAAATCAGCCCCCCAAATTTCCAGGGGGTTTAAATGCTCTCACTTTTAACTGTCATTGTTCCTTAGTCCTGCAAAATCTTTTCCAGGAGCTGTTTGGGTAAGGGACAAAAAATCCCAAATTTCCAGGGGGTTTAAATGCTCTCACTTTTAACCACCACTGCTCCTTACTGCTGCAAAATCCTCTCCAGAAGCTCCTTGGGTGGGGGATAAAAATCAGCCTCCCAAATTTCCAGGGGTTTAAATGGTTTCACTTTTAATTGTCACTGTTCCTTATTCCTGCAAAATCCTCTCCAGAAGCTCCTTGGGTAGGGGACAGAAAATCCAAAATGTCCAGGGGGTTTAAACGGTGTCATTTTTAACTGCCACTGCTTCTTATTGCTGCAAAATCCTCTCCAGAAGTTCCTTGGGTAGGGGACAGAAAATCAGCCCCCCAAATTTCCAGGGGTTTAAATGCTCTCACTTTTAACCACCACTGCTCCTTACTGCTGCAAAATCCTGTCCAGAAGCTCCTTGGGTGGGGGACAAAAAATCCCAAATTTCCAGGGTTTAAATGCTCTCTGACTTTTAACTGTCATTGCTCCTTATTCCTGCAAAATCCTTTCCAGGAGCTCCTTGGGTGGGGGACAGAAAATCAGCCCCCCAAATGTCCCGGGGTTTAAAGCCTCTGCAGGGCAGGGGAAGGTGTGCGTGCTCCTCAGCTGCTCTCCGTGACAGCCTGTCACACTGAGGGCGCACAGGGGACTCTGCTGGGACATGACTTTCCCCATTCTCTCGGGGATTCTCTTTCCCTTCTGTCTTCAGCTGCAGCAGCCAAGGCGGGAGAGGAGCTGCCTGACAAAGGTTTCATTGACACAAGTGGATGATTTTTTGCTAGAAAGCACTTCCTTCTCTGCTGAAGGCTTTGAAGTGTTGCCTTTGTTCTTTCAGGCTTGCCTTTTTTTTTTTTTCCCTCTTTAAAAATGATAGGCAAAATACTTGAAAGTCATCTTTTAGTCCAGACAAAATAACAGGAGCAGCAACAGAAACCCTTCATTTGAAAAGGTGTCATCCTGCTCAAGTGCTGCATTTGAAATATCATTTTCTAATCCTTGTTTAAAAAAAACAGTGCCTTGAATAATTGAGAAGTGCTGGTTGAATTTTAAACCCTGATTTACTCTTCACGTTGTCTTCTTCCTTCTGTGGATCCCTGGCTCTGCTGCCTCTGATCTTTGTCCCTCTTTCATGTGGCTTTGGCATCACTGTCTGCAGAATGGGTTCATGGAAATGAACTCCCTGGAAAGTGCAGGGAATCAGCATCCAAAGGTGCCATTGTGAGGCAAGGGGTTATGAATACATCTGGGTTTTAATATGATGTTATTTCTTTTAGTTTTATTTCTTTTTTTGCTCCTTAGCACCGAGTGTTGTTCATCCCTTGGTGTGGAGACCTGGTTCTCCGTGGCTGAATTAATGGGAATTTCCCTTCCTCGGTGAAAGGGTCAGATCTGCTTCAGACCGTGCAGGATCAGGTCCTGGAGGTGCCAGCTGAGGAAAAGGATTTGTGGTAGCCCTGCTCAGACAGAGCACAGGGATCAGGGACAGCTTGCCGTGCTTTGACCCTGCAGTCCCGGAGTGGAGCAGGGCTGGGTTAACTCCTGATTCTCTCCTGCTCGCAGTTCTCAAATCCTTCTCTCCAGGCTGTTCTCCACCAAGAGGTGCTTCCTTGGCAGGGAGGGATGGCCGATTCCAGCAGTGCAGTTCTCTTCTGCTCTCAGCCTGAGCTGAAAAGCTTTTGGATGCAGAGCTTGGGGTTTTTTATTGCCCACCCCACATCCAGTGGCTCATCTGCATCTGCTCTGACCTGGGGAGAGTGCAGAGCTGAGCAGCAGCAAGGCAGATCTCTGCCCACGCTCAAATCCCTGGGTTTGGAACAATAAATGCCGTGGAGGAAAATGCCACGAGTGAGTTCTCACAGAATCCCAGAGGGTTTGGGTGGAAGGACCTCAGATCCATCCAGTGCCATGGCAGGGACACCTCCCACTGTCCCAGGCTGCTCCAGCCTGGCCTTGGACATTCCAGGGATCCAGGAGCAGCCACAGCTGCTCTGGGAATTCCATCCCAGCCCTTCCCCACCCTCCCTGAGGGTTTCTTTGCAATATCCCCTCTTCACTGCAGGTTGGGTTCCAGCTTTAGTGTTTCCATTTCCCTGGGACCCCTGGCAGTGTCACCCAGAGCTGTCCCCACCCTGCCCAGCTCAGGGTGGCATTCCCAGCAGCACCAGCACCTCCTGGCATGGCCTGGGCTCTCCTGGCCACCCCTGGGCCCTGCAGACTCTTAAAGCTGAGCTGATAAACCCTGGCAAGTGACAAAGCTCTAAAATCAGGGAAATCATCCCAAAAACCCCAAACCCTCGTGTAAATCCCTTCCATTCCAGCCTGGCTGATTCTGCCTCTCTGTCTGCTCTGCTGCCTCTCCCTGAGCTTAAACAACCAAGAGATTTTATCAACTGGATTGTCATCAAAATGTTTGCCCATAATTTACTAGAAATTTCATAAAATAATATTTTAAAACATTTAAATATTTTTAGTTTGGCCATCACTGATGTGAAACCCATCTCACTTCTGCTGAACCCCAAACCCTCGTGTAAATCCATTCCAGCCTGGCTGATTCTGCCTCTGTCTGCTCTGCTGCCTCTCCCTGTGCTTAAACAACAGAGATTTTATCAACTGGATTTTCAACAAAATGTTTGCCCATAATTTCTTTAATTTTTCATAAATCATATTTTAAAATATTTAAATATTTTTAGCGTGGCTATCGCTGATGGGAAACCCATCTCACTTGTGCTGAACCCCAAACCCTCATGCAAATCCATTCCAGCCTGGCTGATTTTATCAACTGGATTTTCAACAAAATGTTTGCCCATAATTTCCTAAAAATTTCATAAATCATATTTTTAAATATTTAAAATATTTAAGTATTTTTAGTGTGGCAATCACTGATGTGAAACCAATCTCACTTCTGCTGAACCCCAAACCCTCGTGTAAATCCATTCCAGCCTGGCTGATTCTACCTCTGTCTGCTCTGCTGCCTCTCCCTGACCTTAAACAGAGATTTTATCAACTGAATTTTCAACAAAAGGTTTGCCCATAATTTCTTAAATATTTCATAAAATAGTATTTTAAAATATTTAAGTATTTTTAGTTTGGCTATCGCTGATGGGAAACCAATCTCACTTGTGCTGAACCCCAAACCCTCGTGTAAATCCATTCCAGCCTGGCTGATTTTATCAACTGGATTTTCCACAAAATGTTTGCCCATAATTTCTTAAATATTTCATAAAATGATATTTTAAAATATTTAAAATTTTTAAGTATTTTTGTGTGGTCACTGATGGGAAGCCCATCTCACTTCTGCTGAGCTGACTTTTCCTGAGTTCTCAAAATCAGGATAACTTCGAGGTCAGTCATTTTGAACTGTAAAAAAATCAGAGTTATTGGGATTTATAGGGCATCCCTGTAATGTCCAAGCCTCTCCCTGAGCTTAAACAACAGAGATTTTACCAACTGGATTTTCCACAAAATGTTTGCCCATAATTTCTTAAATATTTCATAAAATGGTATTTTAAAATATTTAAATATTTTTAGTGTGGTGGTCACTGATGGGAAGCCCATCTCACTTCTGCAGAGCTGAATTTTCCCGAGTTCTCTCTATAAATTATCCCAATCTCTAATTGGGATAACTTAGAGCTCAGTCTTTATGAACTGTAAAAAATCAGAGTTATTGGGATTTATAGGGGGGGAAAAGATCATTTTTTTCTCCTTGTTCTTTGTGCTGCACCTCTCCCTCCCTCAGGGCTGCAGCAGCAGCGGAAATAAACCCCAATAAAGCCGCCTAAACGCTGCTTTTTTATTATTTTTTTTTTCCAATCCCCATTCTTAACAGAAGCGATGCTCAGCTGGAAGCCCAATAAAACCTTTGAAGCCGTAATTATTTGTGCCCATTCTTTTCAAGCCTTTTCCCATTTGAGATATTGGCACAAAAAGGGGATTTGAGGCACGGCGATGGCCAAAGCCAACATTTGCCGCGCTCTTCTGTTCAACGCGGAAAATACAGAGCTCAGGCACGTGAGGCCAGGCTGCTGCTGGGCTGGGCATCCAAAAATGATGGGAAAATTCAGATTTTGTGGGCTTGGATTCGCTGCTGGTGAGGAGGAGGAGGATGGCAGCGAGCTGGGATGGCAGCGAGCTGGAAACAGCAAATGCTGCTGTTCTGGGATGGAGGATCTCGGCTAATTTCTGTCTGTGGTTTTGTAAAACAAAAAGATAGCCCAGATATTTCTGTGATATTTTTGTTAAAAAAATTATATTTCTGTATTTTTTTAAATGATAGCACAGAAATTTCTGTGTTTTTTTCTGTAAAAAAAAAGATATCACAGATATTTCTGTGATATTATTTTTGTGATGTTTTTTGCAAAACAAAAGGCATTTCTGTATTTTTGTAAAAGAAGATATCATGGATATTTCTCTGATAATTTTTATTTTAAAAAAAAAGGTATTTCTGTATATTTCTAAAAAAATCGCACGGATATTTCTGTAATATTTTCTGTGATATTTTCTATATTAAAAAAAGATATATCACAGATATTTTTGTGATTTTTTTTCTGTGATTTTTTTTGTAAAAAGCAAATCCTGCTGTTCTGGGCTGGAGGATGTTGGCTCATTTCAAACCCAGTGCCCCTGCCACCCTTTTCCCTCTGCTGGCACTGACATTTCTGTGATTTTTTTCTGTGATACATTTTGTAAAAAAAAAGGGATTTCTGTATTTTTGTAGGAAAAGATAGCACAGTTATTTCTGTGATATTTCCTGTAAATCAAAAGATATCACGGATATTTATGTGCTTTTTTTCTGTGATACATTTTGTAAAAAAAAAGGGATTTTTGTAGAAGAAGATAGCACTGTTATTTCTGTAATATTTCCTGTAAATCAAAAGATATAACAGATATTTCTGTGATTTTTTTCTGCGATTTTTTTGTAAAAAGCAAATCCTGCTGTTCTGGGCTGGAGGATCTTGGCTCATTTCGAGCCCAGCGCCCCTGCCACCCTTTCCCTCTGCTGGCACCGACATTTCTGTTTGGGTGTTGTTGTGGTTCCGCTGGGCTCTGTTTCGGAAAGGCGACGCTGGGATCCCAAATCCCAGAGCTTGTAAAGCTCAGAGCCCTTCCCCAGCCTCAGCTCCTGCGTTTTGGGAGCAGGGAGACGGATGGAAAATTCCCCAGAGCAAGGAACAAGTGGTTGCTGTGCAGAGGGTTTCATAAAAATCACTTCTCACCATCCCTCCCTTCCTTTCCCTCCCTTTTTTCTGCTGTCTTCAAGGCCAGGGAAGCTCCTCTTTGTCTCCATATCCGATTCCCTCTTTTGTGAAATCTGGTGGAAAGCTCACTTTAAAAATCTTCGTTCCCTTGAAATTATCACTTTTGGGATAGAAAAAAATGGGAGAAGAAATCAACAGATTTCTTTTGGCTTCCTTGAAATTATCAGGGATTAAAAACTTCTGGGATAGAAAGGAATGGGAGAAGAAATCCACAGAGTTCTTTTGGCCTCCAGGTGAAACGTTCCACATGGCCAAACTCTTTAAAATCTTTAGAATCTCTCTTTAAAATCTTTAGAAAGAATGGAAGAAATCCACAGAGTTCTTTTGGCTTCCAGGTAAAACATGATCAAGGTGAAAAGCAAGGCCTGAAAACTCTTTAAAGTCTTTATTCCCTTGAAATTATCAGGGATTAAAAACTTTTGGGATAGAAAGAATGGAAGAAATCCACAGAGTTCTTTTGGCTACACATGACCAAGGTGAAAAGCGAGGCCTGAAAACTCTTTAAAATCTTAATTCTCTTGAAATTATCAGGGATTAAAAACTTTTGGTTTAGAAAGAATGGAAGAAATCCAGGGTTCTTTTGGCTTCCAGGTAAAACGTGGTCAAAGTGAAAAGCAAAGCCTGAAACATCTTTTAAAATCTTTATTCCCTTGAAATTATCAGGTATTAAAATTTTTCAGGATAGAAAGAACGGGAGAAGAAATCTGAGTTCTTTTGTCTTCCAGGTAAAACATGGTCAAGGTGAAAAGCAAGGCCTGAAACATCTTTTAAAATCTTTATTCCCTTGAAATTTTCACCTTTGGGATAGAAAGGAATGGGAGAAGAAATCCCCAGAGTTCTTTTGGCTTCCAGGTGAAACGTTCCACATGGCCAAGGTGGAAATCAAGGCCTGAAAACTCTTTAAAATCTTTATTCCCTTGAAATTATCAGGTATTAAAAATTTTCAGGATAGAAAGAACAGGAGAAGAAATCTGAGTTCTTTTGTCTTCCAGGTAAAACATGGTCAAGGTGAAAAGCAAGGCCTGATGCTCTGTGTTTGTCATCTCCACTTGCAAATCCAACACTGCAGCCCTGTGTTCCTGCTGGAAAGAAAAACAAACTGGGAACAATGGGAGAAAGGCCAGAGCCGGCCTGGAGAGGGAATTCGGTCATTTCCCAGGCTCCAGCTGGAAAAGGGAACCCCAGGGCTGGGAATGGGGGAGCACAGCGGGGCTGGGCTGCTGTCACCCCTCCTGAGCCCTGTGTGCTCCCTCATTCCAGAGCCTGGCAGGGATTCAGGGCTTTCCCACCTTCCCCGAGCCCATTTTGGAGTTTCCAGGACTCTGCTCCTACCCAGGGTTGTGCTCTGAATCCACGGAGAGGGAAGATGGGGAAAAGTCAAAGTGAGTTTATTTCTGAAGGCGGTGTTTGGAAAAACCCACCGAGGTAGCCAAGAGCAGAAAATCCTGTTTGGAAGAGGGATTGTGTTTGGTTTTCTGTCTCCAGAATAAAGGAGGAGTTTTAAAATAAAACCTTATTTTAACAAGTGATACCAAAAGTGCTGCTTGACTGCTGCACGAGAGTTCTTCCTCAACAGAGGCACGGATTTCCCTGGAAATTAAAAAGAAAAACTTAAAAAATCAAGTCCTGCACGTGCATTTAAGATGCTGCCCCTTCCCCAAAAAATTGCATTTCCCTGTGCCCATGCCCAGGAGGAGCTGAATGGAACCTCCCCTCACAAATGTGTGGCTGTTTTTCCTTCGCTCGTGGCATAAATCATAGGAGGGGGAAAAAAAAAATCCCTGTTAGCACAGAGCTCAGGTTTGTTTATTTTTTTGCCAGCTGCAACACGCTACCCTCTGAGGGCTGCTGGAAAACCTGGGCTGCTGGGGCTGGAGCGACATGGCAGCCCCGAGCTGGGCTCTGGCCCCTCTCACAGAATTCCAGCCCTGTCAGGAGCCCGTGATCCACCTCCACAGATCCACTGCCGCGCCCAGAGATGGAGTTCTTTCCAATTAAGCTCAGGTTTTTTTTTTTTTTCAAATCAAATCAAATAGCTGCGCACTAAATTACGCTGCTGGTGCCAGGCTGGCTCTGCCTCCCTCCTCCCTGGGACACAGTGGGTTTGTTGGGGTGCATGGGGAGGTCCCGTGGAGCTCAGGAAATTCTGCCTGACCTCCCCACCTGGATGGGGGGTAGGATATTTTTTGGGGGGAATATTTACCACAACCCATCCCAGGGCTGCTCCTTGATGGTAAAAATCTTGCAGGGCAAAGCTTGGAGGCCTGGGGTGCTGGGTGGAGGAAGGAAGGGGCTCCGCAATGGGCTGCAGCCAGCCGAGCTGTTCGCTCTTGTGTTTTCTGAGGTCAGTTTGTTTGGGTTATTAATAGGCCTTGAAATGCCAAGGGGAAGGGTTAAGGTGAGCTGGAAATGCCACACGTGCCCCTGGATGGAGGGAGGCTCCTTCTGTGCCGCCTGGACGGAGCAGGATGCTGGGTTTTCCCTTTTTACCCAGCCCTGTTTCCCCTAGGAAAAGATGCTCTCGGTATTTTAGAAGAGGTCAGAAATCTCAGCAAATGGAACAATTTCCTGCGGGTCAGTTTAATCGTGGCCCAGCACTTTCTGTGCTCAGATGGCAGCACAGTCCACACAACAGCTAAAAATCTAAATAATACGAATAAATTAAAGAGTAAAAATAAATTAAATAATACAAATAAATTAAATAATAAAAATAATTCATACAAATGAATTAAATAATACAAATGAATTAAATAATACAAATGAATTAAATAATGCAAATAAATTAAATAATAAAAAGAAATTAAATACGCAAAAAAAAGAAAATTAAATCACGCAAATAAATAAGAAAAATAAATAATACAAATTAATTAAATAATACAAATGGAAATTAAATAATACAAATGAATTAAATAATAAAGATAAATTACATCACACAAAAAATAAGAAAAATAAATAATGCAAATGAATTAAATCACACAAATAAATTTAGTAATACAAATGAATTAAATAATAAAGATAAATTACATCACACAAATAAATAATACAAATAAATAATACAAATAAATAATACAAATAAATAGAATAATACAAATGAATTAAATCACAAATAAATTAAATAATACAAATAAATTAAATAGTACAAATAAATTAAATAATAAAATAAATAATAAAAATAAATCAAGCAATAAAAATAAATTAAATCCTAAAAATAAATTAATAAGCTTTGCCTTTCCATGGAGGAAAAGGTGAATAAAAGTTATGAATAAACAGATTTTTACACAAACAGGCAGGAGATGCTGCTGCTGTCACTGAGATTTTCCAGGGAAGAATCCCACACAGGACAATTTGAGGCAAATTCAATTGGAACGCAGCATTCCCGCTCCGAAGGGTTTGATCCTGTGAATCCTCACAGGAAGATTTCCAGCATTCCCTGCCCCGGCTGAGCCACACATCCAGGAACCCCTGGAGCAAATCCTGCCCTTGGAGCTTCGGGGTTTGGAAAAGTGAATTCTGAAAAAATCCACAGAGCATTCCTGGAAGTGCCTGTGCAGATGGAGGGAAAGGATGGAAAAGGACACCAGGGCAGAGCTGACGTTCTCCAGGTGGAAAGTTTGGATTTTCATGTGAAAATTTGGGTTTTTGTTTGATTTCTTCATGGAAAAGGTGACCAGGCTTTGGAGCTGCCCAGGGAGGTTTGGAGTCCCCAGAGGTGTCCAAGGGACTCAGAGCTCTGGGCTGGGGACAAGGGGGGGGATCAGGCACAGCTGGACTTGAGGGACTTTTCCAACCTCAATAATTCTGGGATTATTAAATATAGAAAGGAAATATGTGGCTTTTCCTGATATTTTTGATTTTGAAGGACAAATTAATCTGAAATTAAGATAAAAGTGCATCTATGAGAGAGAACCCGACATAAAATCTTGGATGTGTGGAGACACTCCGGACATAAATGGAGCAGGAATTAATTCCAAAGAGGAAAAGCCAATACACAAAGAAGGTGTCAGAAGTACAGAGTCTGATTTGGGTGGTTTGGACTATTCCACAGAGCCTGAACCTCAGACTCCTTCTGAGCACTGATCCCAGGGCCTAAAACCCAGCTTAAGTCACTTTAGTTCAGGCTTTTATCGTCTGCAGTGGAGCTGGGGAGGTCAGGGTGCAGCACTGACTCACGCTGAGGTTTAAAACATGCAGGAATTGGAAAGCAAATAAAATCCAGCAGGATTGAGATGTTCCTGGGGGTTTTATCTCATGACAAATCCAGCAAATCCAAGAATTCAGAACATTCGTAGGATCTGAGCTCTTATCCAGCCTCCCCTGAAGATGCAGATCCTTCAGAGATCTGTACATCCATAATCTGAAAGGTTTGATACACCCAGGAATTGGAAAGCAAATAAAATCCAGCAGGACTGAGGTGTTCCTGGGGGTTTTATCTCATGACGAGTTCAGCAAATCCAAGAATTCAGAAGACCTGAGATCTTACCCAACGACCTCAGAAGATGCAGATCCTTCAGAGGTCTGTACATCCAGGAATCTGAAAGATTTTATTCATGCAGGAATTGGAAAAGCAATAAAATCCAGCAGAATTTAGATGCTTCTGGAGGTTTTATCTCATGATGAGTTCATCAAATCCAAGAATTCAGAACATCCTTAAGATCCAAGGTCTTATGCAACCTCCTCCAAAGATGCAGATCCTTCAGGATCTGTACATCCAGAATGTGAAAGGTTTGATACAACCAGGAATTGGAAAGGCAATAAAATCCAGCAGGATTGGGGTGCTTCTGGAGGTTTTATCTCATGACAAGTTCAGCAAATCCAAGAATTCAGAACATCCTTAGGATCTGAGGTCTCACCCAACCTCCCCAGAAGATGCAGATCCTTCAGGGATCTGTACATCCAGAATCTGAAAGGTTTGATACAACCAGGAATTGGAAAGACAATGAAATCCAGCAGGACTGAGGTGTTCCTGGGGGTTTTATCTCATGACAAGTTCAGCAAATCCAAGAATTCAGAAGAGCTGAGATCTTACCCAACGACCTCAGAAGATGCAGATCCTTCAAGGATCTGTACATCCAGGAATCTGAAAGGTTTGAGACACCCAGGGATATGAAAGGCAAGAAAATCCAACAGGATTGAGGTGTTCCTGGAGGTTTTATCTCGTGACAAATCCAAGAATTCAGAACATCCTTAAGATCTGAGATCCTATCCAACATGCCCAGCAGATGCAGATCCTTCAGGGATCTGTACATCCAGAATCTGAAAGGTTTGATAAACCAGGAATTGGAAAGGCAATAAAGTCCAGCAGGATTGGTGTGTCCCTGGACGTTTTGTCTCATGACAAATCCAAGAATTCAGAACATCCTTAGGATCTGAGACCTTATCCAGCCTCCCCAGAAGATGCAGATCCTTCAGGGATCTGTACATCCAGAATCTGAAAGGTTTGATACAACCAGGAATTGGAAAGGCAAGAAAATCCAGCGGGATTGGGATGTTCCTGGCGGTTTTATCTCATAGCAAATCCAAGAATTCAGAACATCCTTAAGAATCTTCTCCAGCCTCCCCAGGAGATGCAGATCCTTCAGGGGAGGGTGACCCCCACGTGAAACGGGTCCTGCCCAGCCCCTCTGGTGCCTCATTGTTCTCCCTGCTCCAAGGGGGAGGAATCAGCCCCTCCAAGGAATGGCCCAGAGACAAAACATTAATTGTGGAGTGATTTAATTGCATTATAGCCCTTACTAAACGAGGCACAGAACATAAAGGTGGCCTGCTTTATTTTTGATGCAGATATTATGTCCCTGGTGATGCCAATCTCGTGAACCCCCTCGGGTTTCTGAACAGTTTCCAAGCTGTCCCCCTTGTTCGGGGGGGAAATTCTTTTAATTTTGTTCTGGTTTTGCAGCGGGGCCTGGTGAACCCCCCGTGTGTGCTTTGTGCACTGCCCTTTCCTGCCAGCCAGGGGCTGCCTCTGGCCCTGAGGTTTTTTTGGCTGCTGGAAGAAAAGTTTGTTTCTGAGGTGAAAAATTTGCCTTTTAAATTTCTGCACAGTTCATACCCAGATTATAATTCATAGCCAGGGCTGAATACCAAATGACCCTGCTCCTCATTTCCACAAATATCCTGAAAGGCAGAGAGGGAGGCGAGGGAAAAAACACTGGCCCAAATCCAGCGCTGTTCCCAAATCAATGGCATTTATGGAAAGGTTGGATTTGGCCTCTTCCATCTTTCATTTCAAGCTCTCAGATTAACAGAATATAAATATTGCATGATGCCCCAGAGCTGCCCCAGCAAATGGCTCCAAGATGCATCTTTCCCCCTTGAACAAGGCAAATATTGTGGAATGGAGGCTCCAGGAGAAAGACTGGAAAAGCTGTTAGTGACTGTGTGCTCCAAGGTGCTTGTGGAGACTAAAACTTGGAGGAGAAACTCCCCACAAGAACCAGAAACTCTTTTTTTGGCACAGCCAGAACAATCCACAGTTGCTTTTTCCATGATGCATCATTAAAAAGGTTTCGTCAAACTTAGTCCTGCTGGTTCCACGCTGTCTGTTATCCCGAGAATTTTCCATAACAAAGGAAAAGAAGGAAATGTGGACTTTATTGAGAGGGAGATAAACTGGCTGGAAATTGTACTGAAGAGTTTTCAATGCAGTTGAACAAGGTTTGCCATCTCCTGGGAGTTATTCCTGCTCTGTTCCCTCTTCTCCAGAAGTATGGGAGCAGCTCGGAGCTTTTAATTGTTAATTAATCACCTTAATGTGAGCCCAGGAGTGCTCCATGCCTGATGGGATCCTGTTGGGATGCCAAGCAAAGGGATTTATCCTGGCAAAGCCCATCCCACCATCCCTGCTCTGCCACACCAAAAGAGTGACCAAGCACAGGTTTCATTTCCATTCTGGAATTGTTGCTTTCTGAGATTGAAATTTTGGGATAAAACACGGGGATTTCAGCTGAATCCCCAGGGATGCCAAGCTCTGGTCCTTTAGGATACCTGTGATGTGTATCCTTCAGGATACCTATGGTGTGCGAGCAGCTCAGAGCTTTTAATTGTTAATTAATCACCTTAATGTGAGCTCAGGAATGCTCCATGTCTGATGGGATCCTGTTGGGATGCCAAGCAAAGGGATTTATCCTGGCAAAGCCCATCCCACCATCCCTGCTCTGCCACACCAAAAGAGTGACCAAGCACAGGTTTCACTTCCATTTTGGAATAATTTTTCAATGTTTCTGAGATTGAAATTTTGGGATAAAACACGGGGATTTCAGCTGAATCCCCAGGGATGCCAAGCTCTGGTCCTTCAGGATACCTGTGGTGTGTATCCTTTAGGATACCCGTGGTATGGGAGCAGCTCAGAGCTTTTAATTGTTAATTAATCACCCTAATGTGAGCCCAGGAGTGCTCCATGTCTGATGGGATCCTGTTGGGATGCCAAGCAAAGGGATTTATCCTGGCAAAGCCCATCCCACCATCCCTGCCCTGCCACACCAAAAGAGCATCCAAGCACAAGTTTCATTTCCATTTTGCTTTCTGGGATTGAAATTTTGGGATAAAACACGGGGATTTCAGCTGAATCCCCAGGGATGCCAAGCCCTGGTCCTTTAGGATACCTGTGGTGTGGAACACGTGGTTGTGATTGCTCCATCTGTGCTGGAGCTGCCGTTCCTGTGTCATTTCCCTGGCACATCAGTAATAAACTGGGAATTTCATCCCTGATTTCCACGGTGTCCTGCTGAAAACCACCTGGGTTTCACTTTTCAACAAGACTGAAAATGAATAAAAGACGAAGAGGGGGCCTGAGCGCGTAGTGCTTGTGTTTGAGCTGGGATCAGTCTTGATTGGAATGAGCTGGAAAAAACACGACTGGAAATTCAGATGTCCAGAGGCTGTGAAGGATTCTCCAGCATTGCCTCCCCTCGTAGGAACCTTTCACCCAACAGGACCTTGCCCAAATCTTTGTTGCCTCAATGGGATGTGCACTGATCCTTTATCGTGTCTCATCTGTGGGCATGGAGAACAATTGGTCCCCTTGTGAATTCCCTGGATTTCAAGCCCCCAATGTGTGTCCTTCCTGTTTTTCCTTGCTTTGGCTGATTCACTCCAGTTCCTCCCACTCTCCTGTGCCTCATTTCCCAAACTCCTGACCTGGTCTCACCAATCCAGGTGATTTTGGGGATTGATCCTTTTCCAGAAGCTGTTACAGGAGGCTGCCTTTGCCAGCAGGTGTCACCATAAGAGAACAATAATTCCAGTTCCAGCTTGGCTCTTCTGCAGGAAACGGGAATTCTGTCCCTGCTGCCCATCCCATGGAAGCGCCTTTATTCCGCAGTGACTTAGCACTGCCTTAGAAAATTAGAAAGGCCTGGAAAAAAAATTATTTCCCAAGCAAAGGGAACCACACTGAGCTTGGAAAGGAGGCAAAATTATCAGGGATTTTGTGGAGTGGGTGAGGATTTGGGATGGCAGAGGCCTCTGGATCTGTGTCCATCAATCCCTGGGGCTGCAGCACCGGCAGCTTTTCCTCCTTTACATTTCCCTGAGCTCTGTTGTTTTGCACAACCACCAGCAACAAGTGTCCATCCAAAGGATTGTCACCAGAGGCTCCGACAAAAGTGGATTTTCTCCCAGGTTCCATTATTTCCACAAGCTCTGACTCTGCACAGGGGTTTTTTTGGGTGCGATTCTGACAGAATCAGTCAATTTTTTGGAATCTGGCTGGCTGCAGCAGCGGCAGCTTTTCCTCCTTTACATTTCCCTGAGATGTGCTTGTTTGCACCAACCATCAGCAACAAGTGTCCATCCAAAAGATTGTCACCAGAGGCTTTGACAAAAATGGATTTTCTCCCAGGTTCCATTATTTCCACAAGCTCTGACTCTACAGAGGGGTTTTTTTTGGATTGGTTCTGGCAGAATCAGTCAATTTTTTGGAATCTGGCTGGCTGCAGCACCGGCAGCTTTTTCCTCCTTTACAATTCCCTGAGCTCTGTTTGTTTGCACCAACCACCAGCAACAAGCATCCATCCAAAGGATTGTCACCAGAGGCTTCTACAAAAGTGGATTTTCTCCCAGATTCCATTATTTCCACAAGCTCTGACTCTGCACAGGGTTTTTTTGGGTGCGATTCTGACAGAATCAGTCAATTTTTTGGAGTCTGGCTGGCTGCAGCACCGGCAGCTTTTCCTCCTTTACATTTCCCTGAGCTCTGTTTTTTCGCACCAACCACCAGCAACAAGCGTCCATCCAAAGGATTGTCACCAGAGGCTTCGACAAAAGTGGATTTTCTCCCAGATTCCATTATTTCCTCAAGCTCTGACTCTGCACAGGGTCATTTGGGGGGTGATTCTGACAGAATCAGTCAATTTTTTGGAGTCAGGATGGCTGCAGCACCGGCAGCTTTTCCTCCTTTACATTTCCCTGAGCTCTGTTTTTTCGCACCAACCACCAGCAACAAGTGTCCATCCAAAGGATTGTCACCAGAGGCTTTGACAAAAGTGGATTTTCTCCCAGGTTCCATTATTTCCACAAGCTCTGACTCTGCACAGGGTTATTTGGGGGGTGATTCTGGCAGAATCAGTCAATTTTTTGGAGTCTGGGTGGCTGCAGCAGCGGCAGCTTTTCCTCCTTTACAATTCCCTGAGCTCTGTTTGTTTGCACCAACCACCAGCAACAAGCGTCCATCCAAAGGACTGTGACCAGAAGCTTCTACAAAAGTGGATTTTCTCCCAGATTCCATTATGTCCACGAGCTCTGACTCTGCACAGGGTTTTTTTGAGGTGGTTCTGACAGAATCACTCATTTTTTTGGAGTCTGGGTGGCTGCAGGACAACCTGGATCCCCGGGGCTGCCACGTGCCGGGGAATGGGTCTGAGAAAGCATTTTTGGGTTTCTCTTTCCTTGCATAAATATTGGAAATGAAGCCCTGCAAAGTGAAGGATTCGTATTTAGCTCTTTATCTAAATACACCCCCGCCCCCTCCCCAAAATAAAATCGCGTTGTTTGAAATTTCCAGGGAAGCTGAAGGCCTAAAGCATTGGGTGAGATGTAAATTTCTTAAAATATTTATCCATCCATAAGTGGCTACATATTTGACATTATTATAGGGTTTCTCAGTGTTCCATTTTATTAAAAAATATTTATTTGGTTTCTAAGATTACTGCTTCTCCGACCACAGAAAATTCAATTACCGAAAACTGCAGCTATCAAATTGGTTGAAAATAAATAGCCTTTTATCCAAACCTGGCATGGGCTGGTTTACTTTTTTAATATTATATAAAAAAAAAAAGAAGTTTTCTTTCCAGGGAGAGGGGAGAAAATAAGTCGTTATGGTTGTTTGTTACGGAGCGACAGGAAGTCCAAGGAATACTTTGCATCATCAGGTTTTATTTAAAATAAGGGAGGGAGGGGGGAGAAAATAAGTCGTTATGAGCTTAATTAGCAGCTCGTTTGTCTTTTTTTTAATTCGAAGAAGCGACAGGAGATGTCTCAAGGCGTTCGTTTTGTTAGGATAAGTGAGTTTTGATTCATAGGGAACCATCCCGAATATTTTCTGGAAGCGCTGGGTGTCCCCGACCTGCGAGGTTTAAAACGTGGAGTTTGCAAGTGGCAATATATAGAATAGAAATTATATTATATAGAAATACTAGAAATTATTGCTAATTATATAGAAATAATGGAAATTATTGCTGGAAGAAGGACTGGAGGAGGCCACCTGGGTGGGTTTGTTAATTGGTTTTCATGGTTTATTAGTGAAGGGGGGGCCCGAGTGTGGATAAGGGATCTGGGATAGAGGGGAAATACGCGGTGGCTGCTCAGCCCCAGCAACCTCTGACCTAACAATGATCTTACAAAAGCAAAATAAACCAGAAGGGAACAAATCAAAAAGAATATTTCCCATTTCCACCTCTTCACTCCGCTCCTTTAATTTGTCCAACAACTTCTCCAGGGCTGCCACATCCCTTCCCTTCCACCGCATCTTTCAGCCGGGGCCCGGGGGGCATCAAAGGCTGGAATTTGAAGCATCCCTGCCCCGTGGCACGGCAGCCGCGGCGCTAACAGGAGCTGTTGGCGCTGCCCTGGCGCGGAGCCCCCGCTGGCCGCACATCAAGGATGCTGCTGAGAGATGGGGATGCTCCAAAGAGCCGCCCCGGCATGAAAAGGCACGAGATCAAAGCTGGCCACAAAGGGAGATAACTCCCAAAAATGCCTCGCTGCCCATGGGCCAGGTAACGTCCTGCAGGTTAAAAGAGACACAGGAATAAAAATCTCGAGGTTTGTCTCTTTGGGAAGAGCCTCAGCTCCCTGGAGGGAAATCGGGCAAATTTTAACCCTGCTGAGATGGGTTGAAATGTTCCTGTGTGTCTCCCACCGGGCACACGGGGAGAATCAATTGCAGCTCTCACCATTCCTGGAAAGCTGGAAGTGTTTAGTAATTCCTGATTTCTGAGTTTCCAGACTCTGGGAATGCACGGGAGGAGGATCGGCCGGAGATCTTGGCCAGAGCTTAAGGTGAAGAGAGCAAGCTGAACCTTTTCCCAATTTATTCCCTTTAGGTGGGACTTAAATTTACCTGGAGATCTTAGTCAGAGCTCGAGGGTCAAGGCAACAAGCTGGACTTTAGGTGGGACCTAAATTTACCTGGACATCTTGGCCAGACCTCGTGGGTTGAGGCAGGAAGACGGACTTTAAGTGGAACCCAAATTTACTTGGAGATCTTGAACCTTTTCCCAATTTATCCCCTTTAAGTGGGACCTAAATTCACCCAGAGATCTCAGCCAGAGCTCGAGGTCAAGACAGCAAGCTGGACTTTAGGTGGGACCTAAATTTACCTGGACATCTTGGCCAGAGCTTGTGGGTCAAGCCAAACCTTTTCCCAATTTATCCCCTTTAGGTGGGACCTAAATTTACCTGGAGATCTCAGCCAGAGCTCGAGATTAAAGGCAGCCAGCTGAAACTTTTTCCCAAATTATTCCCTTTAGGTGGCACCTAAATTTACCCAGAGATCTTGGCCAGGGCTTGTGGGTCAAGGCAGCAAGCTGGACTTTAGGTGGGCCTAAATTTACCTGGAGATCTTGGCCAGGGCTTGATGGGTCAAGACAGCAAGCCCAACCTTTTCCCAATTCATCCCCTTTAGGTGGGACCTAAATTTACCTGGAGATCTTGGCCAGAGCTTGAGGGTAAAGGCAGCAAGCTGAACCTTTTCCCAATTTATTCCCTTTAGGTGGGCCTAAATTCACCCAGAGATCTTGGCCAGAGCTCGAGGGTCAAGGCAGCAAGCTGGACTTTAGGTGGGACATAAATTTACCTGGAGATCTTGGCCAGGGCTTGTGGGTCAAGACAGCAAACCCAACCTTTTCCCAATTCATCCCCTTTAGGTGGGACCTAAATTTACCTGGAGATCTTGGCCAGGGCTCGTGGATCAAGCCCAACCTTTTCCCAATTAATCCCCTTTAGGTGACACCTAAATTCCCCCTGCTCCCAGCCCATCCAGCTGCCAGGCAGAGACATCACAAAGGCTCGTGCTGCCGGGTTTAATAAAGCGCAGTAACGCTTGGGAAGGGCTTTAAGGAGATTTTGTGAGGAAAGGACTCACTTGGGGGTGAAGAATAGCTGGCTGCTCTTGCATGGATGTGGTTTTGCAGGTCTGTACACACATCCCATTGTACACAAAAGCCACTTATTTGTTCAAGGCCGTTGCTGAGTGTATTATGTGACACGGAGCCATCCAGGGAGGCTGCTCCAGCCAGAACTGCAGGCAGAGCAGAGCCCGGACCTGCACCTTAATCCCCTTTCTGCCCTGATTTCCCAATTGCACGGGGAGGTGAAGGCTCCCCGAGCTCACAGCGAGTTGTGCAGGAAGATCAAACCCCCGTGGCTTTTCCAGGAGCCTTTCCTGGCTCCCCCCTGCTCCCGGCAGAGCCGGGGGTGCGATGCTGCTGAAATGTTCTTGGGGGATAAAATGCAGTTGAGGGATCTGTAATGGATCCTGCACTCAAAGCCAATAGAGCATGAGCTCAGCAATCAGTTGGCAGCCCATAAAATCTCCGGTACCTTTCTTTTCTTTTCCTTTTTTTTTTTTTTGGTTTAATTTTTTTCCCCTCTGGTTCTTAAAGTGATGGTGTGAGGGAAGCTGAAAGATTGGGAATTACAGGGGCGAGCTCCAGATTTCTGTAGCAAATGGGAATAAAAGTTGCAATTTTCTGTTTCTGGAATAAAAGTTGCAATTTTGGGCTGGGTGGCTGCAGTGATGCCCCCGCTGTCCTGCTCAGGCTGGGCCCAGCCTAAACTCCCACTCAGGCTGAGCCCAGCCTAAACTCCCACTCTCAGCTTGTGCCTCCTGCTTTAACAGCACTAAAACAACATCTCTTGCAGCAATCCCTGGAAGTGTGCTGGCCCAAAAACCTCCTGGATTTCTATATATTTTTTGAATGTCTGGTTGCAGATAACGCTGCTTTCCTCGTTTTAAAAACCCTGCCTTGAATAAAGAGCTTCTTTGGGAGCTTTTTAAATGGGAGTTAGTGCTCAGTGTTGCCTTGGTAGCAGAGACCCTTCATGTTCCAGGGCTCCTACAAATAACACATTGACTGTGGCCCCACTTTATATTCTCACTAAATCAAGGTAAAGTTTTTTAAAGCCCAATTCATATTAGGAAATTTTCCTGCGGGTGTGAAGTGATTTTGACAGAGGCGCAGCTCGCGCCGAGAACCCTCCAGACTTGTGGCTTCAGAGCAAAGAAGGGAAAAAATATGGCTTGGGGTGGGGACAGGAGGTAGGGAGAGTTGAGAGGACCCTTTGGTCTTTAATTCATGTCAGGAGAGCCCCAGCTGTCACCCAGCACTTGTCCCAGATTTATGGATCATCTGTTTTGTTAATGCTTGTGGATCTCTTGCTGAACATAACCCTTCTGGAGGGTTTTTGTGCTGATCAAAGGCTGCTGGAGTTATAAATGTCCCTGTGATATCTCGAGGTTTTGCTGAGAAGAAGCTGCATTGATGGAAGGGTTTTGGGGGTTCTGACAAAGCCATATTTCTTCCCTGTGTATCTCCACAAGCTGCACTTTCATTTTCTGTATATTGAGCAGTCTGGGCTTTAAAAGAACCAGCCGAGGGATTTCTGGGCTGGATGTGACCATGTGGAGCAAGGCTGTTTATTCATTGCCAGTGTTACCTGAGATACTGACTGGCCACTTTGAAATATTTACAACAAATTCTGTCTCGAATTCACTCAAAGTAATTTTGTAATTTTCAAAATTACAAAAACTTTATCGTTTGGGTGAATGTAATTGAGTCATTTGAATTCAAACTCAAATTTGAATTCACTCAAAGTAATTTTCACTCAGAGTGAAGCTTTACAGAGTTTATGCCTGTGTGCCTGCAGGTGGAGAAGATTTAAGCTTAAAAGCAAATAAAGCAGAGCAGGATTTGAAGCGTGTGCAGCTCGTGATGTGACAACTTGCTCTTCACCCTTCTGTTGTCCAGTCAGAGGTTATTACTGATAATATAATATCAATAATATTGATATTGTTTATATCAAGAATATCAATATTTTGGAATTTTTATGGAATTTAAGGCTGCCCATGGCCCAGCAGCTGCCAGGCACGTGTGTGTGTGTGTGTGTGTGTGTGTCCTCTCCCTCTTTGTGCCACCTTGGGGGCTCTGCTGAGTTTCTTCCCCTGCTCCATTCCAGCAGCAGCTCCTCAGCAGGGTCTGACTCTGGGGGTTGCAGAAATCAGGGGAATCTGGGATTAACTCTGCTCTCTTTTGTAAGCACAGCTTGGAGGAGGAAGGAGTTTCATTATTCCTGTGAAATTCCGTGGGCAGTGTTGGATTTGTGCTCCCCTGGACAAAGCCCGGCGGTGCCTGGAGCTGAACATTCCCCAAATCATCTAAATTACAAATGAAATGTCTCACGTGTTCCTGAGCTGAGACAGGATCATCCACCAGGGAATGGCAGAATCCCAAATTTTCAAATTGTGGAATGGTTTGGGATGGGAGGGACCTTAAAGGTCATTTCATTCCACCCCTGCCATGAGCAGGAACATCCTCCACCATCCCAGGGACCCCTTCCACCATCCCAGGAACCCCTTCCACCATTCCAGGAACATCTTCCACCATCCCAGGAACCCCTTCCACCATCCCAGGAACATCTTCCATCATCCCAGGAACATCTTCCACCATCCCAGGAACCCCTTCCACCATCCCAGGGTGCTCCAAACTGGCCATGGACACTTGCAGGGATGGGAAGTGTTCCACCATGATGGAACACCTTCCACCATCCCAAGGTGGAACCTACCATTTGGGACACACCTGTGTTGTTTTAGCTCTTAACTGCACCCCTTCCACCAGAGGGGAACATCCTCCACCATCCTTCAGCTCTTGGATTCCTCCTTTCCAGGAACATCTTCCACCATCCCAGAACATCCTCCATTCCCATCAGGAACACCCCTTGTCCTGGGATCTGGGGGATCTCCTCCAACATTTGGGGAGGTTTTGGGTGTGAGAGATTAAAAAAATTCTGAGCAAGTGGAATTTTGAAGTGGTTTCAGAGAAGTCATCCCATGGTTTGGCTCGACAGGTGAATCTGCTGGAATTGTTTCCCTGGGAATATGCCCAGCAAGGAATATTATTGTTATATTTTCTGAAAAATCCCCTTGCCCAGGATTCTTCTTCTGGGAAGCTGAGAAGCTTCAGAGAAAAAGGAAAACCAATAATTATCTCATTTTTCTCTCCTGTGTTCTGCTGCTTTGGAATGTGGTTGGAGATTGTTTATCCAAGATTTGGGGAGGTTTTTTGGGTGACCAATGGGAGCCAACTGTAAAAAATTCTGAGGACTCGCAGGTTTTTAATCAGTATTTTGTTGAGTTTTCTGTAAGTATTCTTTATTCTCTAGTATAGTTTAGTATAGCATTCTTTAATATAAAATAAATACACAGAATAATGAATTAGCCTTCTGAGAACATGGAAGAATATCAATTCCTATATTTTCCTGAAAAACCCTTGCCCGGAGATTCATCCCTTCTGGGATCCCCTGGGGAAGCTTCAGAGGAAAAGGAAAACCACAGAATAATTATCAGGCTCCAGGCTCTCCAGGTATTTTACAGGTTTTGGTTTGGAATGTGGTTGGAGAATTCCTTTGTTTATCCAAAATGTGAATTCAAGGCTCAGACTTATTTTAATTTAGGTTTGACCAATCACATCCGGTACAGGTTTTGGTCGAGGTCCTGGGAACCTTACTAGAATTCCTTTAAAATCAGTATTTTGTTTTCCAAAAGTATTTTTATTCTCTAGTATAGTTTTAGGTTAGCATTCTTTAATATAAAATAAATTCCTTTAAAAAAATAATAAATTGAACCCAAAATGTGAATTTAAGGAACAGGCTGAGTCAGGCTTATTCAGGTACAGGTTTTGGGTTTGCTCCTAATCCAGGCTTCCCAGAAAACAGGTTTTAGGTTTGTCCATCTTCAATCTTGGGGATTCCTTTAAAAGGGTATGGAAATGGGGAGAATGTGAATTTAAACCACAGGCTGATCCAGGCTTATTCCAGGTACAGGTTCCAGGCTGATCCAGGCTTATCCTGGAACAGGGTTTGGGTTTGGTCCTTCCTTGAATCTTGCTAGAATTCCTTTAAAAGAGTATGGAATGGCCCCAAAATGTGAATTTAAGGCTCCAGACTTATTCCTGGTACAGGTTTTAGGTTTGCTCCTAATTCCAGGCTTATCCTGGTACAGGTTTTGGGTTTGGTCCTTGCTTGAACCTTACTAGAATTCCTTTAAAAGGGCATGGAATGGCCCCAAAATGTGAATTTAAGGCTCCAGGCTTACCCTGGTACAGGTTTTAGGTTTGTCCTTGCTTCAATCTTGCTAGAATTCCTTTAAAAGAGTATGGAAATTGAACCCAAAATGTGAATTTAAGGCTCCAGGCTGATCCAGGCTTATTCCAGGTACAGGTTTTGGGTTTGCTCCTCACTCCAGGCTTATTCCAGGTACAGGTTTTAGGTTTGCTCCTTGCTTCAGTCTTGCTAGAATTCCTTTAAAAAGGTACGGAAATGGCCCCAAAATGTGAATTTAAGGTGGGTTTTTGCTTTCAGAACCGAAGCAAGGGCAGCTCCCGTCCCCTGGCTGGAGCAGTGGGAAAAGGCCGTGGCCTTGTGGGCCTTTGGAGCAAAGGTGTTAATTTTCATCCATTTTTAGCCAGGCATGATTATTGCTGGCCCCAGCATTTCGCTTGGAACGCTTTAATTGCTTGAGAACAAACTGCTGGACGCAATTCCCCGAGCAGCTGCGCGACCCTCGGGGAGCCAAAGGTCCTGGCAGGGGCCAGGATGGTTCGGTGTGGGAGGGAGCAGGAGAGGGGCGCAGAGCACCCCACGAGAAGCCAGGATCCCAGCCTGGTGTCCGTTCCATCACTGCCCAGGAATTCAGGGAGAATTCCATGGCAGAGCTGTGCTTTAGGTGCGGATTTGGGGCGTTTATTACAGCTTTAAAGCGCACTCCGATTGTTTTCCTTTAATTCCGAGTCGCGTTGCGCCCAGCCAAGCCGGGTGTCGTTTTACAGACGTGAAAACAGAGAAATTCTCTTCTCAGATTCCCTCTTGTTTATTGGTGAGGATTCTCCTTTCTTTCACAGCAGCAGTGGGGAGGAATTCACTGCCCGAGCTGGTTTTATTTCTGTTATTTATGTTCCTCCTTCAGTGTTTGTTAATCTGAAATCAGATAACAAACTCCGTCCCATCTGATTTAGGGCCTTGGATGGCTGAGAAAAGAGAAAAGAGCTGTAGCATCTGAGCTAATAATTCATAATTAATAAGCTTTGCATATTTCTGAGGTTGGCAACATTCTCGGGGCAGTTCAAAGGTTTTATCCTCTTTTCATTTGTTCCAAATAATGAGATTTTTTTTCCCAAATTTCTGTTGAATTGGATCAGACCCTCTGAAAAAAAAATTATGTTAAATGAGCTCTCAGTTTTGCTGTTGTCAGGCTGACAAGAGGAATCCATGGGATGAATAAAACTGGGATTACATTTGATTTTCTGCATTTCTCCCAATGTTATCCGGAGAGCCACGAGCAAACATTTTCATCTTTTGTGGTGAATCAAGAAAAACTGGGAATGGGGCTTGCTCAGGGCACGGATGGAGCAGCAGGAAAGGTTTGGAGTGTGCAGGGATGCTGTGCTGAGCACAGAGATCTGTAAAAATGCCCAGTTCCCTTCAGGGTAAAGTAAAAAAAATAATCCCATCTATTAATTTCTGATATTAATGCAGTTAATATTAGAAAATAATATATTTTATATAATATATATAATATATATAGTATTTATATATTTACAATTTATAATACATTTTATATTTTTATAATTTTAT
This sequence comes from Emberiza elegans, assembly GCA_024865655.1. NCBI lineage: Eukaryota > Metazoa > Chordata > Aves > Passeriformes > Fringillidae > Emberiza > Emberiza elegans. The sequence continues at coordinate 88,628,414 of JALJVW010000184.1, read as the reverse complement.
ATTTTTATAATATATGTATATAATTTATAATATTTATATAGTTATAATATATAATATATTATACATTAATTAACATCGACATTAATTAACATCTGTACACAGAAATCTGCAAAAATGCCCAGATCCCTTCAGGGTAAAGTAAAAAAATAATCCCATATATTAATTTCTGATATTAATGCAACATTAATTAACATTCATTAACATCTGTACACAGAAATCTGCAAAAATGCCCAGTTCCCTTCAGGGTGAAGTAAAAAAAATAATCCCATATATTAATTTCTGATATTATTGCAACATTAATTAACATCAACATTAATTAACATCTGTACACAGAAATCTGCAAAAATCCCCAGTTCCCTTCAGGGTGAAGTACAAAAATAATCCCATATATTTATTTCTGATATTAGTGCAACATTCTTCCAGGAATCTTGCTAGAATTCCTTTAAAAGAGCATGGAATGACCCCAGAGTGTGAATTTAAGGTGGGGTTTTTACTCTCCTCTCCAAAAAGAAAAGGGAAACTGAGGAAATGTTGGGATTTTCAAAACAAAAACCACCAGAAATGCAGATTGCAAACCCCGAAGCCATGAAAACCACTCTCCTTTTCTGGCTGGGTAGCTCACAATGAAATTTCCAGGATTTTCCGTGGAAATTTTCCAGCCTGGAAGCGCAGAGGGAGCATGTAGAGACAGAAGAGGATGGAGAAGGGGTGGTAAATTCCCCAATAAATCTGTCAGGGGCAAAGACCCTTGGAAAGAGCCGCGTTTGGAGCTGTCTCCAGCTACCACATCCCATCTTTTAGCAGCAGAAAGAGCTGGGTTTAAAACTCCATTTCTCCTCTGGAAATGGTAAATTTGCTGGCATAAGATGGCAGCTTTTGACATTGGAATATGGGGCCAGTCCGTGAGATTTACAGTCTCCAAGTCCGTATTCCCTTGAAGATTAAACCTTCATTAAGTTCCCTCCTTTTTTTTTGTTTTTCCCCCCCTTTATTTCCTGCCTTTTGCTCACATCACACTCTGACTTTCACGAGCACTCCTGGGTTTAGTGCTTTAATAAAAACAGCTTTGGTGGAGGTTTAAAGGCCCTTCAGGTTCCCCCAAAACCTCCTGGAAACCCCCCTGAACCAGCAACGCAGCCTCCCTTCCCTACCCCCTCATCTCCCACCCCACATCCCCATTGGGATGCATCCAGAAGGAGGCAGCCTGGAATTTCACCCTCCATTTTTCTCTGTTTTCTCCCCTTTTTTGGGATCTTTTCTCTGCCTTTTCTCTCCCTTTTTGGGGATTTTTTCCCCCCCATTTTCTCTTTTTCTCTTCCTTTTTTGGGATTTTTTTCCCCCATTTTCTCTTTTTCTCTCCCTTTTTTGGGAGTTTTTCCCCTCTATTTTCTCCTTTTCTCTCCTTTTTTGGGATTTTTTTCTCCCCATTTTCTCTTTTTCTCTCCCTTTTTGGGGGATTTTTCTCCCCCATTTTCTCTTTTTCTCTCCCTTTTTTGGGATTTTTTCCCCCCATTTTCTCTTTTCTCTCCCTTTTTTGGGATTTTTTCCCCTTTTCTCTCCCTTTTTGGGTTTTTTTTTTTTTTTTTCTCTTTTCTCTCCTTTTTGGGTTTTTTTTTTTCCATTTTTCTTTTTCTCCCCTTTTTGGGATTTCTTTCTCCCCATTTCCTCCTTTTTCTCTCCTTTTTGGGGATTTTTCTCTTTTTCTCTCCCTTTTTGGGATTTTTTCCTCTTTTTTCTCCTTTTTTTTTTTTTGGGGGATTTTTTTTCTTTTTTCTCCTTTTTGGGATTTTTTCTCCCCATTTTCTCTTTTTTTCTCCCTTTTTTGGGATTTTTTTCTCCTCTATTTTCTCCTTTTCTCTCCCTTTTTTTGTTTTTTTTTCCCTTTTTCTCTCCCTTTTTTGGGTGATTTTTTTTCCAATTTTCTCTTTTTCTCTCCCCTTTTTGGGATTTCTTTCTCCCCATTTCCTCCTTTTTGGGATTTTTTCCCCTCCATTTTCGCTCCCTTTTTGGGGATTTTTTCCTCTCTCCTTTTTGGGATTTTCCCCCCATTTTCTCCTTTTCTCTCCCTTTTCTGGGATTTTTTCCCCCCATTTGCTCTTTTTGTCCCCTTTTTTGAGATTTTTTTTTTCCTAGCTCCTTTTTGGGATTTTTTTCTCCCCATTTTCCCCATTTTCTTTTTCTCCCTTTTTTGGGATTTTCCCCCATTTTTCTCCCCTTTTTGGATTTTTTCCCCATTTTTTTTCCTTTTTTGGGATTTTTCTCCCCTTTTTTTCCTTTTTTGGAATTTTCCCCCCACTTTCTCCCTTTCTCTCCCTTTTTTGTTTTTTGGGGTTTTTTTTCCCATTTTTCCCTTTTGTCTCCCTTTTTGAGATATTTTTCCCTCCATTTTCTCTTTTTCTCTCCCTTTTTTTGCCCCACCCCCCAATTTTCTCTTTTTCTCTCCCTATTTTGGGATTTTTTGTTTTCTTTTTCTCTCCCTTTTTTGGGATATTATTTTTGTCTCTCCTTTTTGGGATTTTTCCCCTCCATTTTCTCTCCCTTTTTGGGGTTTTTTTTTTCTCTCTCCTTTTTGGGATTCTCCCCCTATTTTCTCCTTTTCTCTCATTTTTTGGGATTTTTTTTTTCTTTTTCTCTCCCTTTTTGGGGATTTTTTTTTCTTTTTCTCTCCCTTTTTTAGGATATTATTTTTCTCTCTCCTTTTTGGGGATTTTTCCTCCTTTTTCATCCCTTTTTTGTGATTTTTTTCCCCCCATTGTTATGACTAGACAGCGGATCCTACCGCGCGCATTAGTCCGGCTGTGCCCCAGGACTCCCACTGCTCGGAATGCCATTGCTCCCCGCGAGGAGATCTCCTCTCCTGCAGCCCCGAGCCCCTCTCCCTGGCCATATTTCTGCCCCAGGAATATTTTGCTGGCAGCTCCAGCCAGGCAGCGTTGGAGAGCTGCGGTAGTTTGTTGTCAAAATGAAAAATGGTTCAGTGCAAAAGGTCCCGGCGCTGGGATGCGAACAATCAAGGAGCACTAAGTCAAGCGTTTGACAAGGAACTTTGGTCTTGCTGTTAAATACCACTTAATATTGTCCTGCCCGATAATCCCTGCTGTTTAACAACCCTGGAATCAGGGCTCGGGGATGGCATCCTGCCTTTCCTGAGGGGAAAATCCCGGCCAGATGTCAGGGCAGAGGGAAAGATGTGTCTGTTAATGGCCCCGGGAAATTGAGATGTTGTGGGGAGGAGACAACTGCAGGCACGTTGTGGTCTGGGTTCTGCTTTGGGGTTTTGTGGGGGTCCCGGTTGTGGGTTTCTCTGGGTTTGCATTGAAGACACTTGAGGCAGTAATTCATGTTCTAACTCAAGTGTTTATCATTTCCTTATCAGTAAAACTGTGAGATGGGCAGCTCTTCATTAGAAGGCACAAAATGGCCAACTGTCTCTTGGTACAAGGTCTTTTAAGGCTAAACTATCCAATCTATCCAATTAAGAACTGACGCCTGGATTATTTCCCTTTTTACCCAATAACTGATTCCGCAAAGCTTACAATGCGGATTTTTCCACCCAATTACAAAATGCCACCCAAACCCATGAGGAAGAAGTGTGGTGGTACCAGTTGTGGGTTTCTCTGGGTCTGGACTGAAGGCACTTGAGGCAGTAATTCATGTTCGGACTCAGGTATTTATTATTCCTTATCAGTAAAACTGTGAGTTTGGCAGCTCTTCATTAGAAAGCACAAAATGGCCAACAATCTCTTGGTACAAGGTCCTTTAAGACTAAACTATCCAATTAGAGCTGACACCTATTTTCCCTATTTACTCAATAACTGATTCCTCAAACCTTACAATGCGAATTTTTCCATCCAATTACAAAATGCCACCCAAACCCATGAGGAAGAAGCATGGTGGTACCAGTTGTGGGTTTCTTTGGGTCTGGATTGGAGGCACTTGAGAAGGTAGCTCATGTTTGGATTCAGGTGTTTATTATTTCTGATCAGTAAAACAGGCTCACAACCATGATTTCGGCAACTTTCCATTAGAAGGCACAAAATGGCCAACAATCTCTTGGTACAAGGTCCTTTAAGACTAAACTATCCAATTAAGAGCTGACACCTGGATTATTTCCCTTTTAACCCAATAACTGATTCCGCAAAGTTTACAATGCGGATTTTTCCATCCAATTACAAAATGCCACCCAAACCCATGAGGAAGAAGTGTGGTGGTACCAGTTGTGGGTTTCTCTGGGTCTGGATTGAAGGCGCTTGAGACAGTAATTCATGTTTGGACTCAGGTATTTAGGTATTTATTATTCCTTATCAGTAAAACTGTGAGTTTGGGAGCTCTTTGTTAGAAGGCACAAAATGGCCAACAATCTCTTGGTACAAGGTCTTTTAACACTAACCTATCCAATTCAGAGCTGACACCTGGATTATTTTCCCTTTTAACCCAATAACTGATCCCAAAGAGCTGCAATGAGGACGTTTCTACCCAATTACAAAACACCTCCCAAACCCATGGAGAAGAAGGAGGAAGAAGAAGCCCAGGACAGCACCCTGTGCCCTCCATCTTGCTGCCATCCACAACACACTAAAAATCCCAAACCCTCAATTTCTCACACACCTACACTGCTCTCTGTAATCTATTTCACACTTTTGTGGATTCCAGTCCATCTTGAAATCTTGGAAACTTTCTCCATGGGTGAGGGTCAGAGTCAGCGCTGCCCTGGGGGTCAGGGCACCCCAGAGCAGACACAGAAATGTTCCCAGAGCCCTGGGTTTCCCCAGGGTGTGCGTGCAGAGCGCTGCAGTTCCAGCTGAGGGGGGTTGGAGGTGAAAACTGAGGAATTTCCAGCCCTCCTGGAAGCTGCCACGTGCTGGGAGCAGCCCCAGAGCATCCCGGCCTTTCTTTGCAGTGGAACTGGAAAATTTTGCTGTTATCACCTCAATCTCCACGGCTTCGCCTTAAAAAATCCTTCCCCCATGGGACAGGTTGTCTTTTCCAGGGAAGATTTGTTGCCTTCAGGCCGTGACCTCTCCTGTGTCCCTGCTCTGACTGGTCCTGCTCAGATAAACCTCATTTTCCTCCTTGCTTTGAATCCCTCATCCCCAACCATCCCAGCTCCTTTCTTTGTTTTGATGTGTGTTTTTGGTTGGTTGGGTTCTTTCTGTAACTGATATTTATTCTTAATTTCTGGTTTTAATATTTTTTATTTCATCTTTCTCAATAAGAATCTTTCCTTGTGTCCCTGCTCTGACTGGTCCTGCTCAGATAAACCCCAGATCCCAGGGATTTTTTCCTCTTTACTTTCAATCCCCTGATCCCCTGATCTTCCTTTCTCTGTTTTGATGCATCTTTTTGGTTGGTTGGGTTATTTCTATAACTGATATTTATTCTTCATTTTTGTTTTAATATTGTTTTATTTAATCTCTGTCAATAAGAACCTTTCCTTGTGTCCCTGCTCTGGTCCTGCTCAGATAAACCTCAGATCCCATGCACATTTTCCTCCTTGCTTTCAATCCCTGATCTTCCTTTCTCTGTTTTCATGCATCTTTTTGGTTGGTTGGGTTCTTTCTGTAACTGATATTTATTCCTAATTTCTGTTTTAATATTGTTTTATTTAATCTCTGTCAATAAGAACCTTTCCTTGTGTCCCTGCTCTGACTGGTCCTGCTCAGATAAACCTCATTTTCCTCCTTGCTTTGAATCCCTCATCCCCAACCATCCCAGCTCCTTTCTTTGTTTTCATGCATCTTTTTGGTTGGTTGGGTTCTTTCTGTAACTGATATTTATTCTTAATTTTTGTTTTAATATTTTTTATTTAATCTTTGCCAATAAGAACCTTTCCTGTTCCCTAAATAGCCCCTTTCAACAGCCAGGAGAGCAAAACAAACCTCCTGAAACTGCCAGATCCCCTAAAGCCCCAAATCTTCCCTCTGTTTTGATGTCTCTTTTTGGTTGGTTGCAAATTTCAGTCCCTGATATTTATTCTTCATTTCTGGTTTAGGGGTTTTTTATTTAATCTCTGCCAAAACATCCTTCCCCTTTTGTCCCCAGGGCTGGTCCTGCTCAGATAAACCTCAGATCCCCATCAGCATTTTCCTCCTTGCTTTCAAGGGATCTTCTTTCTCTGTTATCATGCATCTTTTTGGTTGGTTGGGTTCTTTCTGTAACTGATATTTATTCTTAATTTCTGGTTTAATATTTTTTATTTAATCTTTGTCAAAAGAACCTTTCCTTGTGTCCCTGCTCTGACTGGCTCAGATAAACCTCATTTTCCTCCTCTGGGTTTGAATCCTGGTCCCCAACCATCCCAGCTGTTTCCCTCTGTTTTGATGCATCTTTTTGGTTGGTTGGGTTCTTTCTGTAACTGATATTTATTCTTCATTTTTGTTTTAATATTTTTTTTATTTAATCTCTGTCAATAAGAAATTTGTGTCCCTGGTCTGACTGGTCCTGAAAACAGATAAACCCCAGAGTTCTGGATTTTTTCCTCTTTACTTTCAATTCTTTGATCTCCATCTATTCTTTTCTCTTTTTGATGCATCTTTTGGTTGGTTAGATTATTTCTGTAACTGATATTTATTCTTAATTTCTGGTTTAATAGAAAAAATCAAATCTTTGTGTCTGGACCTTTCCTTGTTCCTTCTTCTGGTCCTGCTCAGATAAACCTCAGATCCCAGGCCATTTTCCTCCTTGCTTTCAATCAGTTTAATCTTCCTTTCTCTGTTTTCATCCAGCTTTTTGGTTGGTTTGGATCTTTCACAACAATATTTAGGAAAATTTCTGGTTTAAATTGTTTTATTTAATCTCTGTCAATAAGAACCTTTCCTTGTGGTCCCTGGAAGCTCAGATAAACCTCATTTTCCTCCTTGCTTTGAATCCCTGATCCTGAACCCTCCCAGCTCCTTTCTTTGTTTTGAATATCCATTTTCAACCAGATGGGTTTTGGTTGATTTATTCTAATTTCTGGTTTAAAATCCAATAAGAACCTTTTTTCAAATAGCCCCTTTCAACAGCCAGGAGAGCAAAACAAACCTCCTGAAACTGCTATTAGCTAAAAAAAAACCCATTTTCAACCAGATAATTTGGTTGATATCCAAAAAAACCCATTTTCAACCAGATAATTTGGTTGATATCCAAAAAAACCCATTTTCAACCAGATACTTTGGTTGATATCCAAAAAAAAATCCATTTTCAACCAGATACTTTGGCTGATACAAAAAAAAATCCATTTTCAACCAGATAATTTGGTTGATATCCAAAAAAAAATCCATTTTCAACCAGATACTTTGGTTGACATCCAAAAAAACCCATTTTCAACCAGATACTTTGGCTGATACCAAAAAAATCCATTTTCAACCAGATAAATTCCAGGGTTGATATCCAAAAATCCACTTTTTCAACCAGATCCTTTCAGGTTGATATCCCAAAGTTTCCATTTTCAACCAGATACTTTGGTCTGATAGTAGAAAAAAAATCCATTTTCAACCAGATCCTTTCTTTGACATCCAAATTCCCATTTTCAAAAAAAATTATAGATAATTACTTTGGCTGATACAAAAAATTTTTTTTTTCAACCAGATTTTTTGGCTGATCCAAAAAAAATCCATTTTCAACCAGATACTTTCCAACTGATTCAAAAAATCCATTTTCAAGTTTAATTTGGTTGATATCCAAAGTTTTCCATTTTCAACCAGATAATTTGGTTGACTGGATCTTTCCATTTTAACCAATACTTTGGAAAACCCAAAAATATCTGGAATTTCCCCAGATCCTGGGGATGAGAAAGCTGGAACCAGTTGGGAGCTGGAATTTTTCGGGGAAAGTTTTGGGCTCAGATGGTCACCCCTAAATCCCACTCCCTGAATCGGCATTTTTCCACCAACAAATCCAAAAACCCTTTTTCATCCAGATAATTTGAGCTGATATCCAAAAATCCATTTTCTCCCAGAGAGCCTTTGCCTGGTGGGGAAAAAACCCATTTTCAACCAGATAATTTGGTTGATATCCAAAAAAATCCATTTTCAACCAGATACTTTGGTTGATATCCAAAAAAATCCATTTTCAACCAGATACTTTGGTTGATACCAAAAAAAATCCATTTTCAACCAGATAATTTGGTTGATATCCAAAAAATCCATTTTCAACCAGATACTTTGGCTGGTACAAAAAAAAATCCATTTTCAACCAGATAATTTGGTTGATATCCAAAAAAATCCATTTTCAACCAGATACTTTGGCTGATACCAAAAAAATCCATTTTCAACCAGATAATTTGGTTGATATCCAAAAAAATCCATTTTCAACCAGATAATTTGGTTGATACAAAAAAAATCCATTTTCAACCAGATAATTTGGTTGATATCCAAAAATATCCACTTTCCCCAGATCCTGGGGATGAGATCCAAGCTGGAATCCAGTTGGGAGCTGGAATTTTGCCTCGGGAGCCTGGAAGCAGGTGGAGTCACCCCAATGGGGAACTGCACCTCGGCCTTTTGGAAAGGCAAATTCCTGATGGGGAACCAAATCCAAACCTTTGTTATCCTGAGCAAATTCCTGATGGGGAACCCAAATAAATCCCCTGGGAGAGGCAAGCCCCTGCCTGGCTCAAATCAATCCCTGGGACCCCGAGTTAATGGGACCCCCTGGGGGCAAATTCCCAAGAAGAACCCAAATCAATTTTGGGAAGCAAATTCCTGGTGGAGAACCCAAATCAATCCCTGGGGAGGAAATTCCCAGTGGGGGGCCAACATCGCAGGGGCTGAGAATGCAAAATTGGAGAGGGGGAACCCAAATAAATCCCTGGGAGAGGCAAATTCCTGATGGGGAGCCCAGATAAATCCCTGGGAACACACAAATTCCCAATGGGGAGCCCAAATAAATCCCTGGGAAATGCAAATTCCCAATGGGGAACCCAAATCAATCCCTGGGAAAGGCAAATTCCTGATGGGGAACCCAAATAAATCCCTGGGAGAGGCAAATTCCCAATGGGGACCCCAAATCAATCCCTGGGAAAGGCAAATTCCCAATGGAGAACCCAAATAAATCCCTGGGAAATGCAAATTCCCAATGGGGAGCCCAAATCAATCCCTGGGAGAAACAAATTCCCGATGGGGAGCCCAAATAAATCCCTGGGAGAAACAAATTCCTGATGGGGAGCCCAAATAATTCCCTGAGTGTCACCAATCAAGAATATCCCAGAGTGTTTCAGGAGTAGTGTTTCCCTGATTTTTTGAGACTTTTCAAAGCTTTTTAAGATTTTTGATGTTTACATTCTCGGAAGAAACTTTCTCACACACTCAATGTAAATATCTAATTGTTCTGCTTTTTTCTTTTTATGGAGGAGGAGAAATTTGATGGACTGTTGGTTTGTCATTGGAGAGGTGGCCCTGTCCCCTCCAATCCATTTATAGATTTTGGAAATCTGTAAATATTGGAATCAGAAAAATAAAAGCTCCTTTTTCACCTTGGAAGGAGCAGTGAGTCTGTGTTGTGTTGTTTTGTGTCCTGTAGTGACAGAGGAGTTTTACCTACAGAACTACATCTTTTATGAAAAATCCTTTCCTTAAGATTATTTATTATTATTATTATTATTATTATTATTATTATTATTATTATTATTATTATTATTATTATTATTATTATTATTATTATTATTATTATTATTATTATTATTATTATTATTGAATTCCAGCTCCTTTGTCCCTTCCCAGAGACACTGATCCATCCCTCCCAGGCCAGGCACTGTGAGCAGAGGCAATCTTTCCCTCCTGCTCCTTCCTTTCTTCTCCCTGGCGAATGAAACGCTCAAAATGTTGGGCTGAGAGGAGATGAAACTGTTCAGGAGTGAATTTGTGGTTTGCAGAGAATTCCCTCCAGCAGTGTCCCATGTTTTGGAGGGAGGAGAAGAAATAAGTGAGGGGAAGAGCGTAAGAGCCTGAATGAGGGATGTGGGACTTCAGGCTGCTCTTCAAAATGCAGTTTATTGTACCCAAAATGCAGTTTATTGTACCCAAAATGCAGTTTATTGTATCCAAAATGCAGTTTATTGTACACAAAATGCAGTTTATTGTATCCAAAATGCAGTTTATTGTATCCAAAATGCAGTTTATTCCATCCAAAATGCAGTTTATTGTATCCAAAATGCAGTTTATTGTATCCAAAATGCAGTTTATTCCATCCAAGATGTCACAGCAGAGACTCTTTGTGGGTGTTCCAATGCATTCTATACTTTTCTTTTCAGTTCTCCTGGAGACTCTTTAGTTTTGGCTACAAATGCTTTCTATACTTTTCTTTTGGTTCCAATGCATTCTATACTTTTTTTTGGTTCCAATGCATTCTATACTTTTTTTTGTTGTTGTTCCAATGCACTCTATACTTTTATTTTGATTACAAATGCATTCTCTACTTTTTTTTGCTAAACATCTCAATACATAAGAACCAATCTATACCTTAGCTATTATCTCTAGCCTATCATAACTACTGTAATTACCATATTCATGTTACTGCTCTCCAATCATAAAGTTTGTACATTACAGTTTAAGCTAGAAGTTGTTTTTCGGTTTTCTTGCAGTGGAAAATTCTGAGACCTTTTTTCTACTTGCAGCATTTGCTGCCTTGTTTGCCTGTGCCCTTTCTGCTTGGTAAAAACATCTTCTTGTTTGGGGTGGGTTTATCCTTTGCTCTAAGCCATAAAACCCCTTCTAACCAACACAAAACACCCTTTGCCTCCTTGGTTATCCAGTGAGACTGGCTCAGCAATTCTTTCCTTCTGTATCAAAACTTGCTTTCATTTCTCTTTTTATTTCAGACTCTACATTCAAAAATCTCTCTGCTGAACACACAGACCTGTGAGACTTCCTTGTCAAACTTTCATCCTTCCCAAGAGAAGAACTTTCCTTGGAGGCACCTGAGAGTTTCTCACCCCCAGGTGAACTGTCCTGGGAGGGGGGGGAGGTGATTGATGAGAAATTGTCAATTCTGCTCTAAAGCACGTCCCAAAACCAGACAGATCTTCAGGCAAACTCAGGGATCTGGGGAGGGGATGGGATGGGATGGGATGGGATGGGATGGGGTGGGATGGGATGGGGGATGGGATGGGATGGGATGGGATGGGATGGGATGGGATGGGATGGGATGGGACAGCTCAATATCAGGGCCTGATTATCTGCCTTGATTGGGAAGCTGAAGTGCTGAATTCTCTGCATCCATCCCAAACATTTCCCTGAGGGAATCCCACAGGAAAGACGGAGAGAAGTTTCCACCAGGCTTGGAGGGCAGGGACGAGGGGGAATGGCTTCAGACAGGCAGAGAGGAGGATTAGATGGAATACCAGGAATAAATTGTTCCCTATGAGGGTGGGAAAGCCCTGGAATAAAATTCCCAGAGCAGCTGTGGCTCTGGATATCCCTGGCAATGTTGGAGCAGCCTGGGACAGGGGAAGGTGTCCCTGCCATGGCAGGGGTGGGATGGGATGAGCTTTAAGGTCCCTTCCCACCCAAACCATTCCATGACTCTGTGGTTCCATGATCGGAACAGCTTTGGGATGTGTCCATCACTTCTGTGCCTGGCAGGTGGGACAGAGACATCCTGAAGTGGGGCTGGAGAGGAGCTGTGGCACACCTGGGCTGGGCACCTGAGGGAGAGGAGGGTTCTGAAGATCCCATCAGCTTTAAATAACTAATTAACCTGTCTAATTATAGAATAACTAAGGAGAAGGGTTCTGAAGATCCCATCACTTTAAATAACTAATTAACCTGTCTAATTCTAGAATAAGTGAGGCAGAGAGGAGCTTTGCTCTCAGGGTGAGCTGGCACTTAGTGAGGCCTTGGAGTCAGAAGCAGGAGCAGGTGAAAACTCTTGGCTGGACAGCCAGGTTGGAGCACTGCCTTAATTTCTTTTTTCCTCTCAATCTGTGAAATCAGCAAAGAAATCCTGTTCAGTTTGTAGCAGGGATTGTCCACTTGTGTCCTGGAGTTCCTTTATTCCTCCACTGCCCATTTAATTCCTCCATAAATAAATTGGAGTTAATAAATAAGTGTGCAATGAGGCTGATATTCATTTTTTCCTTACCTAGAGATTCAGATTTTGGGTTTTTTTTTTTAAGGTTCGTGCTGAAATGAAAGATACTTTTGTGCCCTTAATTTCAAGCCAGCAACATTCCCACGTTCACCTGGGAAGAGTACAAAACTCCAGCCTGGTTATGCAGCCAGCATTTCCAGACAAATCCTTGCTATTAATTAAAATAAACAATGGATTCCTCAGAGCTACGACATCTTCAATAAAAAAAAAAGAAAAAAAAAAAAAAAAAAAAAAAAGAAAAAGAGAGTGAGGGAAGATAATAGTTTAATTAATAGAAGCTGGCAGCCTCCCAAAGCACACTGTGGCAGTTGGAAGGTGGGAGCTGGGGGAGGTGGGGATGTGGAAGTGCCAAATCTCTCAGGATGGGTCTTGCAGCAGGAAAATGCTTCAGTGAACACCATCAGGTGCCTGGGCTGGGCCGCAGCAGCCTGGATGTGCTCCCCTTCCCCCTTGGAATGGATCCCACAGCCCGAGGAGCCAAATCCCCTTTGTGCTGGCAGGGAGCTGCGGGTCAGGGAGCTGCAGTGGCTGCCACAGGCTGGGACATGCTGGGCTCAGGAAGGAGCTGCCACAGCCAAGGGGCTCGGGGCAGGAGGTGTCACAGCCACTTCCACCTTGCTGAGCTATCAGCCGCTGCCTTCCAAGGAAAATATTTTCCCTTTGGGTTTCCAGAGGCTGAAGTGCCAGCAGGGTTGGTGCTGCAGGGAGCCAGGCTTTTCCCTGGAAAAGGGAGCTGGGGGTCAATGGCAGAGCACCCAAACGCTCCACTGCCCCCTCCCTGCCCCTTCCTCTCTCCTTTGCTCCTCATGGATCCCGCTGGGGGTTTTTCCCCCCACCCGGTGTAATTGTTGGTTCTTCAAGAGTCTGAGATTGCTGGAAAACCTTTCTCAGTCCTCCTCTGAATCCCTCCTTACTCCTCCTCTTTATCCCCTCTCATTTCTCCTCCTTTTTCCTTCTTATTCCTCCTCCTTATCCCTCCTCTTAATCCCTCCTTATCCATCCTCTGAATATTCCTCCTCCATCTTCCTTCTTATTTATGCTCCTTTTTCCTTCTTATTCTTCCTCCTCACTCCTCCTCCTCATCCCTCCATATTCCTCCTCCTCATCCCTCCTCTTTATCCCTTCTCATTTCTTTTCCTTTTTCCTTCTTATTCCTCCTCCTTATCCCTCCTCTGAATCCCTCCTTATTCCTCCTCCTTCTTATTCCTCCTCCTTTTCCTTCTTATTCCTCCTCCTTTTTCCTTCATATTCCTCCTTCCTTTTTCCTTCTTATTCCTCCTCCTTTTTTCTCATATTTCCTTATTCCTCCTCCTTATTTCTCCTCCTCATCCCTCCTCATTCCTCTTCCTTTTTCCTTCTTATTCCTCCTTTTTCCTCCCTATTTCCCCTCCTCATTCCTCCCCCACTGCCCCTGAATCAGTCCAGGTCTCTTTCAGCCATGGGAGCTGTGCCCGCCTTGCTCTGGGGTTGATTTTTGCCCATGAAATGCACTCACAGCTCCCAACATTTAAAGGTGGAGGGACCAGAGTGAGGAATTCCAGCCAGGGAGAGGCTGTGACTCCCATTCCTGGCTCCAGAGCAGCTCCTGTCAGCCCAGCCTGGGGAGTTTGGTCACCCTGCACCCCTGGAGAGCTCTGCCTGCTCCTCATTTGGTTTGAAGGAGCTGCCTGGGAGACGTTCTGCTGCTCCAGGAGTCATGGCCAGCTCGAGACTTCCCCAGGAGCTGCTTTTGGGGATATCTAAATCATTCCTTGGTGCAGAGCAGGAATCAGAAATGGAGAATGTAAACCCTCCCCAACCCTCCAAATTGCTATAAATTTGAAAGTAAGAGGATCTCAGGCAAAAAAATATGGGAGCAGGAATAACAGTTCTTTAATAGGGAAGAAAATAAAAGGATAAAATAAACAATGCAGTAACTAAAACAACACTGACAGAGTCAGAACCCAGCCTGACACCCTGTGGGTCAGGGTGCTGGCAGCAGTCCCATTGGAATTGTGGCTCAGCCCTCCTGCAGTGTCAGGGGTGGCTCTGCTGGAGCAGGGATCCTGGAGAAAGGTGGAGTCTCTTCCTCTGAAGATCCAGGGGAAGAGGCAGCTGCTGTTCCTCTGGGAAATCCAGTGGAGAAGCCGTGCTGGTGTTCCAGAATCTCCAGGTTATATCCAGGTAGGAATGCTTGGCTGGTGTTCCAGAATCTCCAGATTCTATCCAGGTGGGAATGCTTGGCTGGTGTTCCACAATCTCCAGGTTATATCCAGGTAGGAATGCTTGACTGGTGTTCCAGAATCTCCAGGTTATATCCAGGTAGGAATGCTTGGCTGGTGTTCCAGAATCTCCAGGTTATATCCAGGTAGGAATGCTTGGCTGGTGTTCCAGAATCTCCAGATTTTATCCAGGTAGGAATGCTTGGCTGGTGTTCCAGGATCTCCAGATTCTATCCAGGTAGGAATGCTTGGCTGGTGTTCCAGAATCTCCAGATTTTATCCAGGTAGGAATGCTTGGCTCCTCCCTCTGGGCTCACATTTCCCAATGGGATGCTGCAGTTCTTATCAGCCATGCAGTGACATTCAATAACCTGTTATCAGCAGATGTTCCCTCCTGAGGGAGGAGTGATTGTGATCACTCAGAGAGAGATAAGGCAAACTGACAAAAGCCATTTGCCACACAGATGGTAGCAGAATCCATCTTGCCTGGCAATCTGGAGCAGAGGCCAGTGGTGATTCCTGTGCAGGGGTGGGAGGGAGTTAATGATTCTCCAAGGGCCCAGCAGAGCCAGGTGTGTCTGCTTTCCCCAGGGCCTGATTATCTCCTGATAACCACATCCTCCCAAGATGATTTTCTGTCATGTTTTCCCAGCTTTTTGTACAAAGGACTTATTTAGATAAGCCAAATTGACCCGAAAATTTACCAAGTGAATCCCAACCCCCTTCCCTTTTTAAGAACATTGAGTAGCCACGCTCAGAGCGGGTTGCAAAGCAAAATATCCCCATTTATAGTTTGAATTTTCACCATGGGTGTCATCGTCCCTGCAGCTTTATGGACATGGAACAAGATCAGCCTTGGGCTGGTTGACATCCAGCAGGGGTTAAGGAGGTGGGGAGGGGCAAAATTGTCAAAATGAACAAAAAAAATCCAGTTTGTGCATTCCTGGAGCTGCTGCCACCTGTCCTACTGAGGTGGTTTAAGGTGGCTCAGCATTCCCAGCCCTGGAGCTCTGCTCTGCTCTGCCAGGATCAGCAATGGGTGCCCTGTCCTGTGATCTGTTTTGTCCCTGTCACCTGTTTTTATCCCTGTTTCCAGTCCTGAACTCTGTTTTGTCCCTGTCACTTGTGTTATTTATCCCTGTGCCCAGTGCTGAGCTCTGTTTTGTCCTTGTATCTCAGAGTACAAACTTCTTTTCTCAGCTTGGCTGTCAAAGAAGGAGTCAGAATTCTTCTGATTTTGTTCTTAAGGCTGTTTAATATTTCTTATTTACAATATTTTTTGTCTGACTCGTTGCAGGTCTGTCTGGCAGGTCAGGCTGAGGCACACTGTGTGTTATGTTTTTATACTAAAAACTATACATACAATTTTACCAAAACTTCTTAATACTTATCACCTCTGTTAGACAGTGAGTTTCTACTCTAAACTAATCTAAAAATGCCAACATCATTTAGAAGATGGAGGTAGGAAGAAGAAGGAAAAAGGACAAGGCACATCTAAATTCTTCCATCTTGGGACTCTGAGCCCCCATTTAAAAAAACCCCAAAAATCTATTTTTTCACTTTGTGATAAATTCACTATTATTCTACTTAAACTTTTTTGACTTGTAATTTTTTATATAAAGGTTGGTAATTTATTTTTTTTTTTAATTAAAGGCACGGGGGTCTTGGGCTCTGTGCCAAGGCTCCGAGCCCCCCAGGCAGGGGCTCGAGGGCAGCCAGAGAAATTTCCTGGGTTCCGACACTCAGTAGCCAGGGCTCTAACACTGTCCCAAGGGGTTTTTCTGCCTTTGGATATTGTTTAAGGGGTGTAACAGAAGCCTCCCAGTTAAATATTTAGGAACTAGCATTAGGGAATGAGCTCCTCCTGCACCCAGCCCCAAAACCTCCCACGCTGCATTTCCAGCTCTGCCATCAGGGGATGGGGCTGGACGGGGCCCTTGGCTTCTCTGGGAGTTGTTTGTCAGGCAGGGTGAGGAGCTAATCCCTGATGGGGGTGAGAGGAGTCCAGCCCCCTCCAGATCCCACAGAACCCTCTGCAGACAGCTCCGATCCTATTAATAGCAGGAACACCAGACAGGGACGCTCAGGTAGCCAAGCCTCCTTCTTAATTATTGGTTTGACTTCAAAGCGAGGAGAAAAAAGGAAAAAATCCCACCCTGCTGCCAGCGAGGAGAGCCCAGGCTCCTGTGCAGGGAAGGTGACATTTCAGCTGATGATGGCTCTAAAAATAAAAAGGAAGCAGGGGAGAAAGTCTCTGTCACCTGCATTCCCACCCTGCTGCATTCCTGGCCTGATGAGATCTTTTGCCAGCTTTCCAGAAGCCAAAGTGCTGCTCAGAAATGGGAATTTCACCCTCAGAAATGGGAATTTCACCCCCAGAAATGGGAATTTCACCCTCAGAAATGGGAATTTCACCCCCAGCCCCTGCTCAGCACCTGGAATGCTGAGCAGTGATGGGAGCTGCAGCCTTTCCCTGGGAAGGAGTTGATTCCCAGAATATTCATCTTTGGGGTTTGTGTTTGGTGGAGCTGAATTTGGGGCAGGTGTCAGGTTCTTGCTGCTGTTCCTTGTGGGTCACTGTGGCCAGCCTGGGTATGCCCCAGACTGAGAAATTTGGATTATTTAGGTGAGATCTAAACTCCAGTCCTGCCCACGTGGACCAGCTCAGCCTGTGGGACCTCGCTGGGTGGATTTTGGGAAAGAGCTGGGGCTGCCAAACCTCCCCAAAAGCACCAGAGCTCCTGACATCCCATTCCTAAAATCCCATCCCATTCCTTAAACCCCATTCCGTTCATTAAATCCCATCCCATACCTAAAATTCCACTCCATTCCTAATACCCCATTGAATTCCTTTAATCCCATCCCATACCTCAAATCCCATCCCATTCCTAAAATTCCGTCCCATTCCTTTAATCCCATCCCATTCCTTAAATTCCACTCCATTCCTAAAATCCCATCCCATTCCTAAACCCTCGCATAATTCCTTTAATCCCATCCCATTCCTAAAATCCTATTCCATTCCTTTAATCCCATCCCATTCCTTAAATCCCACTCCATTCCTATCATCCCATCCCATTCCTTAAATCCCATTCCATTCCTTAAATTCCATCCCATTCTTTAAATCCCACTCCATTCCTAAAATTCCATCTCATTCCTTAAATCCCATCCTGTTCTTAGCTAAAATCCCATCCCATTTCTAAAATCCCACTCCATTCCTTAAAATCCCATTTCATTCTTAAAATCCATCCAATTCCTAAAATCCCATCCCATTCCTTAAATCCCATCCCATTCCTTAAATCCCATTCTTTAAATCCCATTCCTTAAATCCCTGGGGAATCTCCTGCCCCTGAGGGATGGCAGAGCCACCCTGAGCTCCTTTAATCCCCAATTTTGACAACAAGTCAGAAATTCAATTTTTCACCATGATTCACTAAAACCACAACTTCTTCTTTTTCTTTTTTTTTTTTTTTTTTTTTTTTTTTTTTTTTTTTTTTTTTAGGAATGCATCCATTTGGAGCAAAGCTTCCCAGACCCAGGGTAGTTCCTGGCTTTGGGCACGAGGATCCTCTCCAGCAGACAGGGGGAATATTTGGGTTGGAATAGCCGAGATCCCAAATCTGAGCTTTCACCACCGCGTTACTGGATGTTCTTGGGTGGGTCTTGTCTTTTCTCTACAAAAATTTATTCCTACTGCACAGCAAAATTGTTTTGGAAATCTCAAATTTTTGTGGGATGGGAAGATTTTCAGGCAACTTCGGGGTTTTATCCAGAATTTTTTTGGTTTTTTTTTACTTTTTTGCTTCAGGAATATTTTTTTTCAGAGGCATCACTCTTCTTCTTTTGGACATATTTTTAGCTCAAACTAAAAGCAGATGGAGGAGATGAGGTTTTGTAGTTTTCTGAGGGAAATGGTGAAATCATCAAGTTTTGCTTAAAATGGGAAATGGCTGCAAGAATTGATAAGAATAATTTTTTAAACTTTTCAGCAAACTGATGGTACCAGTTCTGTAGGACAAAATCGCTGCCTGCACCATCAATACTTTATTGCAAATTTTACTTAAACCTCTCAACTTTTTCTTGCCTAAAACAATTGCAAGGCATTTTTCTTTTATCACTTTCCCTGCAAAAACCTCATTACTTGGAGCAGTTTGTCTGATGTGAAGTGTTTGAAAAACAAGGGAATAAAAAATATTCCGTTCAAGTTTCGAAACTCTTATTTTAAAAATCTTAATTTTTAAAAATGAATTAATACAAAACTTTGCTATTTTGACTGTTTTGCCATGCAATTGTTTTTGCGCGCCCGTTATTTTCATAACTCCCAGGCAGGAGTGAGACACCTCCAACCCTTCTGGGCCTTTGATCAAACCAAAATCTCTGCTCCTGAGGTTGCAACATTTGCCTTTTTTTGTGATTAAAACACAATTTCACTTTTCTGGCCGGGAGGATGATGCTGTTTTCCTCATCCACCTTTAATCTCTCCAATTCAAACAGGAACTTCGGGTTGAAAGTCGATTTTCTCCTATGAGGTGATGCTGGAAGAGTTGGGCAGGCAGAGTTTGGAGTGATGCTGGAGATGTGGACCCAAGGGAGGGTGGGCAGCAGTGTGGAGCCCTCAGGTGGCAAATGGAGGAGGATGAGGATGGATGGATGCTTGGAATAAACGTGGAAGAGATGGAAGAACCAAAGGGACCCATCCAGCTCAAGTGTTCATGGGATCATGCTCCTGAGGTTGCAACATTTGCCTTTCTTGGTGATTAAAACACAATTTCACTTTTCTGGCCGGGAGGATGATGCTGTTTTCCTCATCCACCCTTAACCCCTCCAATTCAAACAGGAACTTTGGGTTGAAAGTTGATTTTCTCCTACGAGGTGATGCTGGAAGAGTTGGGCAGGCGGAGTTTGGAGTGATGCTGGAGATGTGGACCCAAGGGAGGGTGGGCAGCAGTGTGGAGCCCTCAGGTGGCAAATGGAGGAGGATGAGGATGGATAAATATTTAGAATAAACTGGAAGAGATGGCAGAACCAAAGGGACCCATCCAGCTCAAGTTTTCATGGGATCATGGAATGGTTTAGGTTGGAACGGACCACAAAATTCATCCCGTCCTACCCCTGCCATCCCATACCACCCCAGGGTGCTCCAAACCTTGTCCAACCTGGATTTGGGCACCTCCAGGGTGGGGCAGGGCTTGTCCCAGGGTTTCTGCCACATCTTAAGAGCATTCAGGTGTTTCTCCCATGCAATGAGCAAAACTCCACATGGAATCTCGCAGTTTGGTGCTCCCATCTCCAGCTTCCAGCTGAAAACCCTCCAGGGCAGGCCCTGAGGTGCTTTAAGGCAATAAAGAGAGATTTGGGTTGTTCTCCTCCTTTCGGTTCCCTTTTGCCTTCCAGGGGCCTGAACAGTCCTGGAAAAAAAGGTCCTTCCATAAGTTTTGCCTCCCCAAATCTCCCCTCAGCATTCCAGCTGGTCACAGCAGCCTCATTTGTGTTTATTAATAATGATATTAAAGTGCACAGAGCTTTGCAAACTGAAAATAACTGGTGGGTCAAACTCCTCACGCAGTGAAATCCTTTCAGAGCATCAGAACTCAGATTTGGAGCCTCCAAAGAGGAGCATGTCCTGTTCCTGTGGGGGGAAAAGAGATGCCTGTGGCACAAAGATGAATTTTCCATTCCTTTCTGAAGGAACTGGGGGTGGTTGTGGTGGTTCTGAGGGACCCTGAGGGTTTGTGGCTGTCCCTCACCAAGGCCTGGTGTCGGAACCCAGGAAATTCCTCTGGCTGCCCTGGAGGGCTCCAAGACCCTGCCTGGGGGCTCAGAGACCTCGGCACAGAGCCCAAGCCCCCTGTGCCTTTGATTGAGCCCTTGGAAAAAACAATTACCATCCTTATATGAAGAATTACAAGTCAAGAAAGTTTAAGTAGAATGATGGTGAATTTATCACAGGCTGAAAAATGTAGATTTTTGGGGTTTTTAGAATGGGGGTTCAGGGAGCAAGATGGAGGAACCTGGGTGTGTGGCACTTTTGGATTGGTTTAGAGTAGAAGCTCAGTGTCTGACATAGGTGATAGGTATTGGGAAGTTATGGTAAATATTGTACACGTAGTTTTTGGTATAAAAAGATAACACTGCCTCTGAGGTGGTCGGTGTGCCACAGACCAACCTGCCAGACAGACCTCGGCGAGTCAGAAAAAGAATATTAAAAATAAGACAATGAACAACCTTGAGAACGAGAACTGAAGAGTTCTGACTCCTCCTTTGACTGCCGGGCTGAGAAAAGAGACTTTCCAACACATCGTGTGGTCACGCTGAGCAGCAGAGATCCCGAGAGTCTGGGGTTTGTGGATGTGACAAACCAGGGTTTGCGCTGCTGATCTTTGGGGTTCCACCCAAAGGACACCTTTGGTGCCCCGGGGTGTTCCCGTGGCAGCTCCAGCTCCTCACACCCTGGAAATCCCCGTGGATGTGGGAAATCTCTCCTGGCACTGCAGGCTCTGAGGTCATGGCAGTGTCTGGCACAAAGGGGTTTCTCTATCTCCAGCTGGAAGGAGCAGCAGGAGTTTTATTGGTTTTCCTGAGCTCCTCCTCCAGGGCAGGGCTGGCAATCCCGTTTGTCTCCTTTCAGTTTCCTTCTGCCTTCCAAGGGCCTGAACAATCCTGCGAGAGAAGATCCTTCCATAAGTTCTGCCTTCCCAAATCTCCCCCCAGCTGGTCACAGCCACCTGATTTTGTGTTTATTAATGATGATATTAAAGTGCTGCTCCCTGAGGGGTTCTTTACTGGATAGACAGCTTCCCAAGAGCAGCCCCTGGACCCTGGAAATCCAGATTCAGGATTTGGCCAAACCTGTGTGGTGACATACCATGGGTGGGAAGGAGTGGAGGGAGATCAAAACCTGGAATCCCCAAACAAAAATTTAAAAAAACTTTTGCAAAAAAAAAAAGAGTGTTGTCTTCTGAAATTATTCCATTTTAGGGCATTCTGCTGTCCCATCTCTCCTCTCCCTGTCCACAAGCAAACCAGCATGGAATGTGGAGAGATCTCCTTGCCCAGGATGCCAACAGATGGCAATATTTTCTCATCCTTCCTTCCCTCTGTGCACTGCAGGGTTTGCATCGTCCCCATTGTGCCACGAGGAGCTTGCGCTTGGCCACCCCTCCAAACACCTTTTTTGCTGTGACATTTTTGTTTTTAATTGATATTTTTCATGGATAGCACAACTGGACATTCCAATATCCTCATGCTGGAGAATTTTCTGGAGTTCCAGAGCACTTTGTGTGGAAGCAGAGTGTGGGAATGTCCCCTCAGCCTTCGTGGAGGGTGGGCCCGTGGCACAGGCAGCCCCAGGGATGTGGAAGAGGTTTTACAGCAACCTCGGTGAGCCAGAGAGGAGTTTGGTGAGAGGATCCATGTTCACACCTGGAAGAATTTCCCACCAAGGTCACTGACAGAGAAACCAAGAAAGAAAGAAGGAGAAATAAGAGAAACCTGCAGCTGCCTGTTCCAATGAGCACTTGGTTTGTCTGGTGACCAATGAGTAAAGTGTAAATTTATGAGTTTGGTAAGAATGGATAAAAAACATGAATGCTGGAATAAAAACATGTTTGAAGCAACATTTGCCTTTCTTTGTGATTAAAACACAATTTCACTTTGTCTGGCTGGGAGGATGATGCTGTTTTCCTCATCCACCCTTAATCTCTCCAATTCAAACAGGAACTTCGGGTTGAAAGTCGATTTTCTGCCACAAGGTGATCCTGGAATGCTGGGCAGGCAGAGTTTGGAGTGATGCTGGAGATGTGGATCCAAGGAATGTGGATCCAAGGGAGTTTGTTGTGATCCAGGGGAGTTTGTTGTGATCCAGGGGAGTTTTTGGGATCCAGGGCCAGTTTGTTGTGATCCAGGGCAGTTTGTTGTGATCCAGGAGAACTTTCTCTAATCCAGGACAGTTTGTTGGGATCCAGGGCAGTTTGTTGGGATCCAGGGCAGTTTGTTGGGATCCAGGGTTTGTTGTGAGCAGACAGACATTTGGCAGGGGAAGGAAGGCAGATGGGCCTCAGCCCATTGTCCTGCTCACTTATTCTCAGCTCACTCTTGGAGAGGTCGGTTGGTCTTCTCTGCTTTCTCTTTGGCCAGGAATCCCTATCCTTACAAACATTCCAAATCTTTCCATAAATTTCCTTTTTCCCTCCAGTTTTGCCAATATTTGCCTCAGGCAGGAGCCAGGCCCTGCATCCTCCTGCCAATACCCAGCAGCTTTGACCTCTGCAATGAAGGCAGGACAACACAAGCAATAAAAAAGAGATCACCACAAAACCAGCACCCATTTATTCATTTCTTAAAAGTGTTTCTTTCCCTCCCTCCCTCCCCCAGCAGAGACTTTCCCTGCTTTGGCAGGCCTGAGTCAGCAGGAGAGGCTGGGCAGAGCTTTGGCAGTCACTGAGGTGGAACAGGAGAGCCCTGGGAGCAGCTCACACCAAGGGAGAGTCCCTTCCCTGCTGGGATTCTTCCTCATCCAGGCCCCTCCAACCATTCCCATCCCCAGGTTGTCTGTCCCCAGTCTGTCCCCAGGTCATCCCCAGTCTGTCCCCAGGTTGTCCCCAGGTTGTCCCCAAGGTGTCCCCAGGTTGTCCCCAGGTTGTCCCAGGTCATCCCCAGTCTGTCCCCAGGTCATCCCCAGGTTGTCCCCAGGTTGTCCCCAGTCTGTCCCCAGGTTGTCCCCAGGTTGTCCCCAAGGTGTCCCCAGGTTGTCCCTAAGGTGTCCCCAGGCTGTCCCCAGCTTGTTCCCAGTCTGTCCTTCTCCACAAACAAACAGCACACGGTGTTTACTGGGTGCAACACTTTAAATCAGATTAATCTGGCCAATAAAGGATTTATGGCCCATAAAAATCCCACCTGATTCGGGACCAGGAATGAGGCTGTCGGGATTCCTGGGAGGAAGAGGAGGGCAGGGAGAGGAGGTGGCACCACGAGGCTCAGGGGTGCTGGGGATGAGCACATTGGTGTTCTCTGACATTTCTCTTTGCAGCTTTGGGCTTGGGAGCAACAAAAAACCCCGAATAAATCATCAGGGAATCATGGAATGGTTTGGGTTGGAAGGGCCCTGAAGGATCAACTCGTTTCATCCCCAGGGACAAATTCCACTCTCCCAGGGTGCTCCAAACCCCATCCAACCTGGATCAGGAGCCCAGGGGCAGCCACAGCTTCTCTGGGCAGCCTTGTGTGGATGATTTGGGTGTGGGGGCTTGGAAGGTGCTCATAGCCCTGGATGGCCTGGATTTCAATCATCCTCCATCCTTTTATCTTGCTGTGTCATCCACTTGTTCTGAATAACACAGGTGGGCCTTGGAGAACAATGGCAAGGCAGGTTGGAGAGTGATTTTGGTGCCATCCTCACCTCCTCAGGCCCAGCTTGGTCGTGGTTTTTGATGGATGTCACTGGAAAGTTCTGATAAGCCTGGATGGCCTGGATTTCAATCATTTTCCATCCATTTATCTTGATGTATCATCCATTTATCCATTTATTCTGAATAACTCACATAGGCCTTGGATAAAAACGGCAACGCATCCTGGACAGTGATTTTGGTGCCATCCTCACCTCCTCAGGCCCAGCTTGGTCGTGGTTTTTGATGGATGTCACTGGAAAGGGCTGATAGCCCTGGATGGCCTGGATTTCAATCATTTTCCATCCATTTATCTTGCTGTGTCATCCATTTATCCATTTATTCTGAATAACTCAGGTAGGCCTTGGAGAAAAATAGCAAGGCAGGTTGGAGACTGATTTTGGTGCCATCCTCACTTCCTCAGGCCCAGCTTGGTTGTGGTTTTTGATGGATGTCACTGGAAAGTGCTAATACCCCTGAATGGCCTGGATTTCAATCATCCTCCATCCTTTTATCGTGCTGTATCATCCATTTATTCTGAATAACACAGGTGGCCTTGGAGAACAATGGCAAGACAGGTTGGAGAGTGATTTTGGTGCCATCCTCACCACCTCAGGCCCAGCTTGGTTGTGGTTTTTCACAGATGTCACTGCTGAAGTTCCCATGGCTGCTCTACCAAAGGGATCCTCTTAACCCCAGAGAGATTCTGGGGAGTTTGTTGCTTTGGGGATCAAATTTGGGTTGGTTTCATCCTCCTTTTGTTGGGGTGGAAGAATAAAACAGTGTTGGGGTGTGTGACGGTGTTCACAAGGGTTCTTGGATGAGGGAAGAGACTAGGATCTGATGCCATGTTTCAGAAGGCTTGATTTATTATTTTATGATATATATTACATTAAAATTATACTAACAGAATAAAAGAAAAGGTTTCATCAGAAGGCTGGCTAAGAATAGAATAGGAAAGAATGGTAACAAAAGCTTCTGTCTTGGACAGAGTCTGAGCCAGCTGACTGTGATTGGCCATTGATTAGAAACAACCAACATGGGCCAATCCCAGATGCACCTGTTGCATCCCACAGCTGCAGACAACCATTGTTCACATTTTGTTCCTGAGGCCTCTCAGCTTCTCAGGAGGAAAAATCCCTAGGAAAGGATTTTCCATAAAAGATGTCTGCGACAAGGGTGAAAGAACGAAACAGTGACCATCACCTCCCTTTCTGCGGTAGCTCAGGGGAGCAGATGGGAGGGCAATTAGGATCCCTAATTGGCAGGGCTGATTGGCATCTGGAGCCCAGTGACTCAGAGGGTGTTCCTGAGACTCCTTGGAGACGGCCAGGCCCCTGCTGCCCCTGACAGGTACCTGTGCTGCCATTCCCAGCCCTGGGCATGGCCAATTTCAGCTGGAACAGAGAGGAGGAGGAGAAGGGAAGGGAGACATGAACTCATGGAACAGTTTAGAATTGTCTCTGACATTACAGTGCCCAGGCCAAGCCAGCTCTTAACCCTGGCAGGAATTCTGCCACCCAGAGCATTGCCAGGAGCCAGGGAATGCCATCCTCCAGCACTGACAGCACCAGGGGGAGGAGAGGCCCTGCAAACACAAACAGATGAGGTTTTCTGTTTGCTCACCTCTGGTTTTTTTCCAGTTGACATCTCTGCAAAAGGGATTTCTCCAGCAGGGCCTGGAGCACCACCACCCTCTGGAACAACAAACCCCTGGGGATGTGTCAGCCCCGCAGCCCTGACAGGGTGATGATGCCTTTGAGCTCCACACAGAGGGTGAGCAAGCTCTCCTCACAGTTTGGGCAGGCAGAACAATCCGAGGACCCCAAAAAGTATATACAAAAATGAATCTGGGGGTGGGGAGCAAATGGGGGAATGTGACTTCATTACCTGAAGCTGTAACTGGACAATTAACCCCTGATATGCAAACAGACCAAACTGATATCTGTCCCACAAAACTGGTGACCATTGTCCATGTTGGTTGTATTAGACAATTAACCCTTTATATGCAAATAGACCAAACTCATATCTGCCCCAAAAACTCATGGCCATTGTCCATCTTGGGTTAATTGGACAATTAATCCTTGATATACAAATATACCAAGCTTATATCTGCCCCAAAAACTGCTGACCATTGTTGGTCATATTGGACAATTAAGCCTTGATATGCAAATAGACCAAACTGATATCTGACCCAAAAACTCATGGCCATTGTCCATCTTGGGTTAATTGGACAATTAACCATTGATATGCAAATAGACCAAACTGATATCAAAACTCATTGTCCATCTTGGGTTAAAACTGGTAACCCTTGATATCCAAACTGATATCTGTCCCACAAAACTGGTGACCATCGTCCATGTTGGGTTAATTGGACAATTAACCCTTTATATGCAAATAGACCAAAATTATATCTGCCCCAAAAACTCATGGCCATTGTCCATCTTGGGTTAATTGGACAATTAACCCTTGATATACAAATATACCAAGCTTATATCTGCCCCAAAAACTGCTGACCATTGTTGGTCATATTGGACAATTAATCCTTGATATGCAAATAGACCAAACTGATATCTGCCCCAAAAACTGGTGACCATTGTCCATCTTGGGTTAATTGGACAATTAATCCATGATATGCAAATAGACCAAACTTATCTCTGCCCCAAAAACTGGTGACCGTCGTCCATGTTGGGTGTAGCCTCTGAGTGGGAAATGAATTTCTGGAAAATCCTCAAAGCCTCTCAAATTCTCACCTCTGCAAGGCTTTGCACAAGGTGTAGTTATTGGAGGCCTTTAATAAATCCCTATTTTATTCTTTTAACTCTGCCCAGCCTCTGTTCTAGGTGCCCCTCCAAGGGCACGACACAACCTCAAGCCAGCCCAACACACCCTGCCTGGCCAGCGGGGGCTTCCTGGGCACCCAGAGCTGCCATCCCGGCCGGATCATGCACCACTCCACGCCAGCAGGGAGCTTTAGCTCTTGGAAAGCCTCTGATTCTCACCCTCTGTTGGTTTTCCTGACCTCCTCCTCCAGGGCAGTGCTGGCAATCCCAAATTCTCCTCCTTTCGGTTCCCTTCTGCCTTCCTGGGGCCTGAACAATCCTGGGAAAAAGGTCCTTCCATAAGTTCTGCCTCCCTAAATCTCCCTCAGCATTCCAGCTGGTCACAGCCACCTGATTTGTGCTTATTAATAATGATATTAAAGTGCACAGACCTTTGCAAACTGAAAATAACTGGTGGGTCAAACTCCTCACGCAATGAAATCCTTTCAGAGCATCAGAACTCAGATTTGGAGCCCTCCAAAGAGGAGCATGTCCTGTTCCTGAGGGGAAAAAGGGATGCCTGTGGCACAAAGATGAATTTCCCATTCCTTTCTGAAGGAGCTGGGGGTGGTTGTGGTGGTTCTGAGGACCCGGAGGTCATATCATCCTGATTTGTGTTGTTAATAATGAGGTTAAAGTGCACAGAGCTTTGCAAACTGAAAACACCTAATGGGTCAAACTCCTCTCACACCAAAATCATTTCAGAGCATCAGAACTCAGATTTGGAGCCTCCAAAGAGGAGCATGTCCTGTTCCTGTGGGAAAAAAGGGATGCCTGTGGCACAAAGATGGATTTCCCATTCCTTTGTGAAGGGGCTGGGGGTGGTTGTGGTGGTTCTGAGGACCCTGAGGGTTTGTGGCTGTCCCTCACCTCATCAAACCTGGTCTGTGACAAACGGGGACATCTCTGCTGTCACCTCCCCTGCCTGGTGCCTTTGCTGCCCTGCTCTGGCCTCTTGTTTCTGTGTCACAGCAGCTTTTGGCTGAAAGCAAAGAAACAAAGCCCTCCATGAGCACAGACTGCTGCCTGAGCTGCTCTGTGGATATTTAATTGTGAGCACATCAACGTCTGCACGTGGATTTGCCTTTTTTTCTGTCATTCCATCTGCAGGCCAAGGATCCTGCACTCCAAATCCCAAGTTCTTGCGTTGTATGATGTGATGGAAATTAACACCTTAATATATATATGAAAAACAGCCCAAATTAGATTTTTTTCTTTTACTGTGTTTCCTGCTCCTTATGACTAAGTGTGGGTAATTATCTTGGCTCACTTTTTCCACTCCACCCATGCTTAGAGAAAACCTGTTGCAAGTTTTCTTGAGATTTTTTGCTTTTTTTCTTCCCTCACTTCGTTTTTTTTTTTTTTTTTTTTTTTTGGGAGTTTTGCTAATTAAAAGCTTTGCAAATTGTCATGTGTGATAATTACTTTTATTCTGGTTTAGCAACCTAAAAGTAGAGATTTGGAATGCTTTCAAGAAGCAATCGAGGTGTCCAAACATGATTTATTTTTTTTTTCTTTTGCTTCAAAAATTACTTTTCCAAAAGCTTATAAAAATATGCTCCTATAAAAAAGGATCAGAGCAAATAACAACAGAAAACTCTGAGCTTTCTTGCCACTTATTTGGTCCCAATTCTGTGGGATTCAGGACCTTGTAAGGTTTGTTATGATTGAAATATGAGACCCCATCTACAAACCTCCATCATTTTTCCCCTTCCAGAGGGAACAAAGCTCTCTCAGCAGAGATTTTCCATGTCCCCCTTGTAGGAAGGACCCAAAATCCCATCTCTGACAGAACCATCCCCAAAATCTGGTGGTTTACAAGGGAAACATATACAAGGAAATAAAAGTAGAAGGAAATACAAAGAAAATTCAGAGTTTTCCTAAATCCCACCCCAAACTTCTCCTTGAGGTTGAAAAAAGCAGGAATATTTTCTCCAAATATTCTTTCAGAAGGACATCCTTTCCCTGGCCACATCCCAAGGGGGAACTTCCCAAAGCTCCCAGGCTTGGCCTTCCCATTTATTATTCGTTATTATTATTTTTATTTTTATTAATTTTTATTAATTTTATTATTTTTTTATTATTTATTATTCTTTATTTTTTATTTTTTATTATTATTTGTTTATTTCAGACAGGACTGTCTGAAAGCTGATAAAGTTTAGGAGTGGAAAACAGGGATCCTCCAGCATTTGGAGACAGATCAGCTTCCTTAAATTTCCCAGGTTAATTAAACATTAACGTAAAATCCAAGCTGGTATCAATTCCTCCTGCTGTTCTTCCTTCCACACATCACTGCGATCTTTGCCATTCCTGCTTCCCAAACATCCCCATCCATGGGATACACAAGAGGGAAGTCAGAAATCCCAGGTGTCCTGGTATCCCATCACTTGGGGAATTTTTTCCACCAGGAACCAGGGAAAGTGTTCTCCCCTGACTCAGGCAGAAATTCCCTCCTTTCTTGCTGCCTCCCTTCTTTTTTTTTTCCTTTGTTTTCCCCCACAAAACCCATCCACAGCTCCCAGGAGGAATCCAGGGCACAGAGCAAAACATTTGAATTTATTTAAATGGCGTTTTCTTGCCTGGAGAGGCAGATCTTTGGAATATCCGTTTTTCCCACCTTTTGGAGAAAATCAGCAGTAAATTGTCAGATAATGCCCTTCATTCAGAGAACATTTCACACATAAATAGCAAAAAATATAAACAGTGACCTCCATGGATCAGCTGGAATGGGTCTCCCAGGCATTTTCTCCTGACCTCTCAAACATCCATAACTTTTTTTCCTTTTTCTAATAAATGCATTCAAACTTCTTAAAGGATTTACTGTGTGGGTCTGCAGAGAGCTTTATTCTCTTCTGCTCCGTGATTAAACAGCTCTATTTTTGGCTCCTACAAGATTTAGGGATTTGAAATATTTTTCCAAGGGTCAATGGGAATCAGTTGTTCCATGGGTGCTGTATAGAGGTGACGAACCCAAATTATTTTAGTTATCCCTTTTTTCTTCATGAAGAGGTGGGTTCCAGAAGCATCTGGAATGTGGGCAGTGGGAAAGGACTGGGCCTTTCAAAATGTTGTGGGAAGCAGAGCTGCAATTCATGAGGTGATGGATGAATCAATTTGTTTGGGGAACCTGAAAAGGGCAGGAAAAGAAGGGAAACTCCTGGAATGACCCGAATTTGGGTAAATTGGGAATGGAAAGGCAGGATAAGGTGAGCAAAGAGGAGAAGGGATCCTTGGAAGAGCTCAGGGCCAGGGCTTGGAGCAACCTGATCTAGAGACTGGCACCTCTGCCCATGGCAGGGGCTGGAGCTGGGCAGTCCTTCAGGGCACTTCCAACCCAAACCATTCCATGGTTCCATAATTCCATGGTTCCATGTTTCCATGGTTCCTTGTTCCATGATTCCATGGTTCCATGTTTCCATTATTCCTTGACTCCATGGTTCTATGGTTTTATGATTCCATGGTTCCGTGATTCCATGATTCCATGGTTCCATGGTTCCATGGTTCTGTGATTCCATGGTTCCAGGATTCCATGGTTCCAGGATTCCATGGTTCTATGGTTCTGTGATTCCATCGTTCTATGATTCCATGATTCCAGGATTCCATGATTCCATGCTTCTGTGATTCCATGGTTCCATGGTTCCGTGATTCCATGGTTCCATGGTTCCATGGTTCCATGATTGATTCCATGATTCCATGGTTCCATAGTTGATTCCATGATTCCATGACTCCATGATTCCATCATTCCATGGTTCCATGGTTCCATGATTGATTCCATGATTCCATGGTTCCATAGTTGATTCCATGATTCCATGACTCCATGATTCCATGATTTCATGTTCCATGATTCCATCATTCCATGTTCCATGATTCCATCATTCCATGGTTCCATGGTTGATTCCATGGTTCCATGATTCTATGGTTCCATGGTTCCATGGTTCCATGATTGATTCCATGGTTCCATGGTTCCATAGTTGATTCCATGATTCCATGACTCCATGATTCCATCATTCCATGGTTCCATAGTTGATTCCACGATTCCATGACTCCATGATTCCATCATTCCATGATTCCATCATTCCATCCTTCCATCATTCCATAGTTGATTCCATGATTCCATGACTCCATGATTCCATGATTTCATGTTCCATGATTCCATCATTCCATGTTCCATGATTCCATCATTCCATGGTTCCATGGTTGATTCCATGGTTCCATGATTCTATGGTTCCATGGTTCCCCAGTTCCATGGTTCCATGGTTCCATGGTTCCATGATTCCATGATTCCATGATGCCCTTGTTCCATGGTTCCAGGATTCCATGTTCCATGGTTCCCCGGTTCCATGGTTCCCCGGTTCCATGGTTCCCCGGTTCCATGGTTCCATGGTTCCAGTGCAGCTGAGGTGCTCAGCACAGCAGCCAGATGTTCTCTGCTCCCCAGGCAGGGGCACTGCAGGAGCTCCCTGTCCCCAGGAGCCCTGGCAGTGTCTGGATCCCATCAGGAAGGTGATGGATTAATTAATTAATTAATTATCACTCTGCCAAGGAAGCGCCGTGCAGAGCTGGCAGCAGAGCTGGCTTCTGCCTGGGAGAGCAGAATCCCAGGAGCACTGAGGCTGGGAAAGCTCTCCAAGGTCACCTGAGTCCAAGCTGTGACCCCCACCTTGTCCCCAGCCCAGAGCTCTGAGTGCCACCTCCTTGGACACCTCCAGGGACGGGCACTCCAAACCTCCCTGGGCAGCCCCTCCCAATTAACCAAAATAATCAAAACGAGTTCATTTTTTCGTGGTTCGTTTTGGAAGCATCTTTGTACCAAGATTTCTCGCTTTCCCTGTTTCCAGATGTTCCCGGCAGTTTCCTGACACAGACATCACTATTTTTCCAGATGTGTGAGGTCCTCCTGTCCTCCTTGGACAAGAATCCAGCTCACCCAGGGCCAGGATCAAAGCCCAATCCTGCGGCTCCTCACCAGGAGTAATGAACATTTCTGACAAGTGCAAAGGCAGAACTTCCAGGAGACAAACTCTTCTTCTGCAGCTAATTGTCAACCCAAGGTAGGACAAAATAGAGGCGGGGAAAAAAGTGTCCCAAACTCCACATGGAACTTCTTCGGAGGGTTTGGGGCTTTTTAATATGAATATAACAGGTGAGTGAGGGGGAAATCTCTTTACCTGCTTGGTATAACTGGGAAAGCTCCCCCAGGGCATTTCCCTCTCAGCATCTTCTTTTTGTCACCTGGAAATGCTGAGAGTTGAGAATGCTGAGAGTTGAGAATGCTGAGATTTCAGAAACCTTGAAACACTGAAACCTCGAAATGCTGAGACCTCTCTTAATTAAAAATTAATATCATTTATATTATATTATATTATGTTATATTATGTTATATATTATATTATATTATATTATATTATATTATATTATATTATATTATATTATATTATATTATATTATATTATATTATATTATATTATATTATATTATATTATATTATATTATATTATATTATATTATATTATATTATATTATATTATATTATATTATATTATATTATATTATATTATATTATATTATATTATATTATATTATATTATATTATATTATATTATATTATATTATATTATATTATATTATATTATATTATATTATATTATATTATATTATATTATATTATATTATATTATATTATTTATTATTATTTATATTATATTATATTATATTATATTATATTATATTATATTATATTATATTATATTTATATTATATTAATTTTATATTATATTATATTATATTATATTATATTAATTTTATATGTTTAAATATTAATTTTATATATTTATATATTAATTTTATATATATTTATATATTTTATAATATATATCTATCATATTATATAATTATATAATTATATAATTATATAATTATGTGGTATAATTAATAAAAAATAATTAAAAATTCAGAGAACTCTCTTAGTTAAAAATGAGAACAAAGCAAATCTGCTCAAGAAAACAAAAAGGGAGTGAGGAGAGAACCCAGTGGGATTTTTGCTCCCCCTGAGTGGGGGCAGCACAGGGAGCCCGGAGCAGGATGAGCCCTGGGTTTTCCTGAATTACCTCTGGCTGTCAGAGCCTTCCTGCTGCGCTCAGCAGGGACCTGTTGGGTCTCGCCTTCCGCCACAACAATTCCCACAGGCTGAGCCACCAGGAGGTTCAGGAGCGGGTTACAGACTCGCAGTCATCCGGAAAAGCTCCCAGCAGGGCTGGGCTGGGCTGGGCTGGGCTGCTCTCCCCGGGAGGTTTCCCCTCATCCGTGGCAGGGCAGGGGGACACCTCGGAGAGGAGGCTGGGATCCCTTTGTTCTGCCACTTCCCGGGCTCTGGCAGCGGGATCTGACAGATCCAAGGGGGATTCCAGCACCCCAGGGATGCCTCAGGCTTAACTTTCTATATTTCAGGTTCAATTTTTCTATTTTTCAGGTTCTGTGCTGCTTTGGTGTGTGGGTCTGGGTTCACATGTATTCCAAAACACTGCAAGTTGAAAATGACAGCTGAGGTGAAAGAGTTGAAGGGTTGGGTGTCCAGAGTAACAAAAAAGCACCTAAAAATGAGAGCCTTGGCACTGTGAGATGTTCCTTGATGAAGAAAATCATCTGTGGAAGTCCTTTCCTGCTGCTCACTGAACATCCATTGCTCTCCTCTGGACCCAATTCATCATTGTGGGGATGAGAATCTGATTTTTTGGGCAGTGACCTCCAAACGCAGTGAAGCTCCAGATCACGTGGGGTTTCCAACCTGATGCCCAAATGCCCTGGACAGAGGGACAGAGTGACATCAGTGATGGCTCAGGTTTGAGCTTTTCTATTTTTCAGGTTCTGTGCTGCTTCAGTGTGCGGGGCTGGGTTCACATCAGGGGATGCTGAGCTCTGTGCACAGAGCAGGGAGACAAAACAATTCCTGCTCCAGCTGGGCACCAAGGACAAATGATCCAAATCTCAGCCCAGGAGCACAAACCCCGTGGGCTGGAGAGAGAAAAACAAGCAGGGTGGGACTGGATGGGCTAAAGCTGGAATGGGACAATGAACTGCAAGGTGCAAATGGAGCAGAACTGATCCAAGGGAGAGACCCCGTGTGCATTTTGGGCCATGACCATTTTGGGACCATTTTTGACCATTTTGGTTTTTGGGTGCAGCCCTGGCTGGGCTCTTGTGCTGCCCAAGGTGGATCCATGGAGGAGATGCTTTGAATCAATCCCTGCTTTATTCTGTAACTCTGCCCAGCCTCTGCTCCAGCTCAGCCTGCCCAAGGCATCACCTGAGCCTGGAGCTGCCTGTGCCAGGCTCCCCTCTCTGCCTGCTCCATGCTCAGGGAAGGAGCTGATAGGAAAAACAAAGGATTAGGGATGAGAAAGAAGCAATAGAAAAGGATAGATGTTCATTCCAGTGGTCACAGGTGAACCCACTGATATTTTTATGCCCTATTTTCCTTTTGGTGCTTGCTGCCATTTCCTGACAGCAAAATGTTCCTCATGGCCACTGGCTGGAGAAACAAAAAAACACACAAAAAAAAACCCAACAAAAAAAAACCCAACCAAAAAACCAAACCAAAACAAATTTTAAAAAAACTAGCAAGAAAACCCACAAAAAAAAAAACAAAAACCAAAGAAACCAAAAAACAAGATGGGAAACCCCAAGCTGAGGCTGGAATTTGACCCCCTACAAGAACCCTGATGGCATTTGCCAAACAAAGCTGAATTCCTTCATCCAAAGCCTAAAGGAGGCAATCACCACCACCACTCATGATCATTCATGGCAGTGAAAAGCAGATTTTTTGGTGTAAAAATGTCAACTTTGGGGTCTCATAAACTGCTGCTGCCTGTTTTGGAGTGCCCCAGTCCTGGCAAAAATGAGTGTGACACATTCCAGGCCCTGCTTGGCACAGCTTGGGTGCTTTCCTTCCCAAGGAAAAACCCAAAATCGGATCACAGCGAGATGGAGAAGCAAATCCCAGGGCTGTAACTCAGTTCCTGGTGCCTTTTATCCCTCCCTGCAGAAATTCTGGGGAGCAGGTTCAGCAAGGAGCAGCTCAGGGTTAGGCCAGCGCTGATTGCTCAGGCTTTAGGGCTTTGTTGAATCAGGATGTGAAAAGTCAGCTGAGGGAGGAGAAAGGCTGACTTGGGAACAAAGCTGTGCTGAGTGAGGCTCAGCCCGAGCAGCAAACACAAATCAGCAAACACAAATCAGCAAACCAAAATCTTCCTGAGAGTGCTTTTGGCTTCTTCTGATTTGGATGTTTTCCCTGAAGATGTCAAAATGGTGAGGAGGAATATCACAAATAATGGCTAATCTGTGATGCTGGGGTTTTTCTGATATGAAATCAAGGTTACAAATCCCAGAACATCTTAATTTTAGGTTCATCAGTCTCGTGTGCCAGCTGTAAAATATCTCCTTTTTTCAGCATTTGAGTTTTCCTGAAATGAAAATGGTGACAGAATCCCAAATAATTGATGCTGGGGGTTTTTGGGTGGGAAGGGATCCCAGAAAATTTTAATTTTTAGGTTCATCTCATTCCACCTCTCCCAGGGTGCTGAAGAGCCACCCAGACCTAAATTTCACCTCATTCCACCCCTGCCAGAGTGCTCCCAGCCCTGTCCAGCCTGGCCTTGGACATTCCAGGGATCCAGGGGCAGCCACAATTTCTTTGGGAAAAGAAGAATTCCTCAGCCCTGTTGCAGTTGTCAGCCAGTTTTGCCCTGGTGGCTCTGGGCCAAAGGGCATCAGGTGCTGGGAAATCATCGATTTTCAGACCTCAAATCCTGCTACAAACCAGAAATTATCATTTTCCTCCTTTTCTCTGCCTTTTGTCTTCCCTTTCCAGACTGTGAGGTGATTATAAACACCCCAAGCCAGCGTTCGGAGGTTTATTTTCACTGCTCTCCTCAATTCCACACACACCCTTTTCTCACTGCCTCCTGCTCCGTTTCTTCCTATTTATTCTGGATTTCCACTCCCCTGAGGAGGGCAAGCGAGCATCTCCGGTGATAAATCACCCCAAAAAGAGCACCAGGGAATGCGTGGCTGCCACTTCCACTTCCAGGCTGATCCTCTGAGCGGGAGCAGAGGCTTTATCCGCCGTCTGATCAGGATGAAACGCTGCAGGGCAGCAACCCAGGCTCCGCTTCCCTCCCTCTCCTGCCCAGACCTGCTGAATCCTGCCCTGGCACTTGCGGTGGATGTCAAGAGGAAAATGTTGTGCAGTGTGGTGAGACACAGTAAGGCGTTTCGGAAGATCTCGCGATGTCACGGGAAGAGAGCTGAGATTCTTTTCTTCTCTAACTTCTCTCTTGATAAGATCACTTAAGAATGTAGCTCCCTCTAGTTCTAGCAAAGAATTTCACTAACTCCGTTAGTTTTCTACCCTCTTTTGACTATAGATGGTAATATAAGGCTCCTCTTATCGTAGCGCTGTCCCTGACTTATATAACCCTTCTGAACAAGAAATAAACGCCTTTTGACCGTCTGCCATGTTGGTGTTTGCGGTTTTGTCATAGGTCCGAGCAGCCCTGGAATTTGGGGTCGCCGTGCTGCTCTTCTGAGCCAGGCCACCTGCTTGTCTTTAGAATAAAGGCAACAGTGCAGGGAATGGAGTCCTTAACCCCGGGGATTGCTGTGGGTGGCTCAGGGAGCGATTCGCCTCCCAAAATTCTCCTGCTCTGGGTGCCCAGGGAAAGGGGCAGGTTAATGACAAGGTTGAAAATGAGGAGCCATGGTCTGATTTTTGGGTTTTTGGAAGCCCTGAGTGGTCACCGTGGTCTGATTTTTTTTTTAAATTTTGTTTTGGTTTTTTTAACCTGATTTTTTGGTTTTTTGGAAGCCTTGAGTGGCCACATGGTTTGAATTTTGGGAGTTTTTGGGTTAGTTTTTTTTTTGTTTGTTTATTTTTTTAACCTGATTTTTTGGTTTTTTGGAAGCCTTGAGTGCTCACCATGGTCTGATTTTTTTGGTTTGTTTTATTTTTGGTTTTTTGGGGTTTTTTAACCTGTTTTTTTGGTTTTTTGGAAGCCTTGAGTGGTCATCATGATCTGATTTTGGGTTTGTTTTTTTTTTTTTTAACATTTAAATTTAAATTTTATTTCTATTTAAATTTAAATTTTATTTAAGTTTCATCTATATTTATATTTTATACTTACATTTCATATCTATATCTATATCTATATCTATATCTATATCTATATCTATATCTATATCTATATCTATATCTATATCTATATTTATATCTATATCTATATTTATATCTATATTTATATATCTATATCTATATTTATATTTATCCTCGTGTTTTCATTTGTATTATGTTTATATTTTGGATGTTTTATTTATATTTATTCAGTTTTATCTATATTTACATTTCATTCACATTTATTTATTTTTAAAATTTATATTTATTCAATTTGATTTCTATTTAAGGTATTTTCGATCAGGATAATGATAATTTTTGATTTGTGGCACAGCAATGTAAAGTCTGGGGGACGAACGTGGTGCTTGTCTGGCAGCTCTGCCTGCTGTGACACGTTCCCTTCCTGGCAGCAATTCCCTGGTGCTTATTAACAGTCATTAAGCTAATTGTGGCAGGGCAGGGAGGGAGCAGGAATCTCACAGACACTGGGCTGAGCTCCCCTTCCATGTGGGATTCCAGATGTGCTCGGAAAGGCCTGGAAAACACCAACATCTGGAAGGGTCATAATGCTCTCTGGAAGAATTATTGCAGTGCTCGGGGAGGAAATTCAGAGTTCTGCAGCTCGCTGGAGTTACTGAAGGATTTTCATGTCCTAAAACCTGCATTTAATCCAAAACCAGACAGCAGGATGGACACCAAGGCCCTGTGCCCAGAGCTGGGCCGTGGGAAAGGGGCAAAGGCAGAAATTGGAGCTCCTGGGTCGGTTTTGAAATTGGGCCCTTCTAGGGTTGGGACAGGAGGTGAAGATTTACAGCTTCCGCTTCATGCTTCACACTTCGGGACACCACGTGGGAATCCACTGGGTCTCCTTCCCAGTGGAAATTGGGAGGAAAAACCAGGAAAACTTCAGCACTAATACCCCAAAAAAATACCCCAAACTAACAAAAAAATACCCAGAATTCCAGACGAGCAAGACACAAGAGAAGCAAATGAGATAAGAATTGTTTTCCTTTCCTCCGAGGCGTCTCAGCTTCCCAGGAGAAGAATCCTGGGCAAAGGGATTTTTCAGAGAATGTGAATGTGACACCCATGGGGAAGGAAAATCCCAATCCTCATCTTTTAATGACTGCCAGAGTGAGCCAGGGAGGAACCAGGAAAGATTCCCAAGGATTGAAGCTGTTCTATCACCACACCAAAAAAAAAAAAAATCCATATGCTCTTACCAAGGGGTCTGGAATAGAATTATGGGAGTTTTATTAAAAGAATTAAAGGACTAGAATTATGAGAGTTTTATAGAAATAATTTAAGAAACATTTATTAAAGAAACATGAATTTTCATGTTCAGTGAGGAGCCAGGAAAGATTCCCAAAGATTGAAGCTGTTCTATCACCACACATAAATCCATTGCTCTTACCAAGGGTCTGGAATAGAGTTATGAGAGTTTTATAAAGAGAATTAAAGGAATAGAATGATGGGAGTTTTATAGAAAGAATTAAAGAAACATTTATTAAAGGAACATGAATTTTCCTGTTCAGTGAGGAATCAATCCCAAAGATTGAAGCTGTTCTATTACCACAGATGAATCCATTGCTCTTACCAAGGGGTCTGGAATAGAATGATGGGAGTTTTATAAAGAGAATTAAAGGAATAGAATGATGGGAGTTTTATAGAAAGAATTAAAGAAACATTTATTAAAGGAACATGAATTTTCCTGTTCTCTCCCCATCTCTGTCAGTTTGTTCCTCACAGTTCTCTGTTCCCAGCCTGGGGGTGGGATGGAGCTGTGATTTATCCAGGCTGGGAATTCCCAGTGCTGATCCTCTGCTCCTTGGCACTGTTGATCCATCAAATCCTGAGCCAGGCAGTGGCAGATACAGAGGGACCCTGATGAGCTTCCCAATGTTTTTCCTGGATATTTTTTGGCTGGAGATCTGTGTTGAGAGATGGAAGAGGATCCCCAGGACTCAGAGCCTAGGGAAATTGGGAAAACACATTGTCCATTTTTAGGAAGCTCCAGGAGCCTGTCTGGGTGCCCCGGGTTGTTTTTTAGGTTATTCTATCATGTCAGGCCAGAGCAACAGCACAGAAATCATCCTCTCATCCCGCAGCCACTGCTCTCTCATCCCATATTTTGTCTGCTCCCATCTTTCCCTGACTTTTACTGCCCAGCTAATGGAGAGTCTGGGATTGCTGCCTGCAGACAGAGGACAGCTCTAAAAGCTGAGCAGGACATTTCCCCCCTTGCCCCCTGAGTGTAACATAAACCTGAAATCGCAGCATTTGCCTTGTTATCACTGCATTTTTATTTTTTTTTTTTTCTCTGCACTCGAGCCTGGACATGATTTTCCACTCAGAGCTTCCACATTTGTCTGTTGATTTAATTTCTCCCAGGATATTTCAAAAAACCCCCAAACAATCCCAACGCTTTTCGGGTGTTCCCAAGCACCATCGTGCTGCCAGCCAGGGAAAGAAGAGCTGAACTGGAAAGTTCCAGGAGAGATTTTCCCTGCAGAAGGGAAACGTGTAAAGGGGTGATTGAAGCCACCTTCAGGATTGTTTGTGATTTATTTGCTTTTTTTTTTTTTGGAGGAATGAAGGTCAGGGCTTCACCTGTGCAGGTGTCTGACCTGGGATGAGGGCACAGCCCCCAGAGGGGCTGATTCCTCCTGCCTGCCCTTCTTATCAGCTTCGGGGATAACCTGGCAGATATTTCCTATCAGTTTGAGGGATACTCTGGCAAATATTTCTTCTCTTCCTTGGCCTGAGAGGGAGTTGGGTGCAAAATTGGATGGAGGAATTTCAGGGAGGTAATTCCAGGAGAGATGAAGTCTCTCGGTTTTAGGAAGGCTCTGCCCTTCTCTCTGAGCATCTTCCTTTTAAGTGACAGCTTTGTGGCCATGAGGAGCTAAAATTCAACCCGGCCACCCTAAACTCCAGCACTCCCATTTCTTCTCACTCCACACCCTTCTCCTGTATTTTAAAAAGCGATTTCATTAACCCACCTGTCCCCTTATCACCCATCGTGTTTGCACTCACCTGTTTCCTATCTGCAGAGAATCTCTTTTCACCTGTGTCTACTGAAACAATCATTGATCCAATTCCTTGAATTCCGGCTCAAAAAGGAACACCGTTTCACACGTTTCCCTTCTGTGTCTTGTGTTCTGCACCTGGAGCTGTCTGGGGGGATTTTGGGGCTTGGGCTGGGGGGGTTTTGCTTTGTCTGCTTTGCATTTCTGCCCCTGGGGCAGTGTCTCATTGAAACCTTCTCCCGCGGAAGGACAGCGCGAAGCTCGGCAAGAAGGAACAAGCGAGGCGCTTTCTGTGGTCCGGGCAGGCTGGGGCCGGACCACCACGCCAGAACAAAAGGGATCAAAGCAGCGCCGGCAGCTCGGATTTCCCAGCCCCAGCCGGGGGTAGGACCCGGCAGAGCCCGGCTCCACAACCCCTGCACGGGGAGGGGTTCCCTCTGCCAGGGGAGCGGGAAACAAAGGGTTAAACTCGGCACAGCCCCGGGGATGCTCCCGCGCATCCCGGGGAACAAAGGGTTAAATTCCCAGGGACATCCCAGGGAACAAAGGGTTAAATTCCCAGGGACAGCCCCGGGGATTCTCCTGCTCATCCCTATGGGAACAAAGGGTTAAATTCCCTGGAAAAGCCCTGGGGATGCTCCTGCGCATCCCTATGGGAACAAAGGGTTAAATTCCCTGGAAAAGCCTTGGGGAGGCTCCTGCACATCCCGGGGAACAAAGGGTTAAATTCCCAGGCACATCCCTATGGGAACAAAGGG
The DNA here is from genome assembly GCA_024865655.1 of Emberiza elegans. Classification (NCBI taxonomy): domain Eukaryota; kingdom Metazoa; phylum Chordata; class Aves; order Passeriformes; family Fringillidae; genus Emberiza; species Emberiza elegans. The sequence continues at coordinate 88,587,990 of JALJVW010000184.1, read as the reverse complement.
CTAAATTCCCAGGGACATCGCGGGGATCAAAGGGTTAAATTCCCAGGGACAGCCCCGGGAAACAAAGGGTTAAATTCCCAGGAACAACCTGGGGAAACAAAGGGTTAAATTCCCAGGAAAAGCCCTGTGGATGCTCCTGCACATCCCTATGGGAAAAAAGGGAGGGCCCGGGCTGGGCACAGGGGGATGATCCTCTCCCCTATGGGAACTGAAGGGTTTGGGATTGGGACAGGTGGAATTCCTGATCCTGTTCCCTGGGCACGGGAATTCCTGATCCTGTCCTTTGGGATGGGAACTGAGGGTTTTGGGATTTGGGGCAGGTTTAATTCCTGCTCCTGTCTTTTGGGATCGGGAATTCCTGCTCCTGTCCCCTGGGCAGTGCCCCAGATTCCAGGAACAGAGGGTTGGGATTTGGGCCAGGTGGAATTCCTGCTCCTGTCCCTTGGGATGGGAACAGAGGGCTGGGATTTGGGACAAGGGTCCACATGGAATTCCTGCTCCTGTGCCTTGGCCAGTGCCCAAATGCCAGGAACAGAGGCTTTGGGGATTTGGGACAGCTGGAATTCCTGCTCCTGTCCCCTGATGGGAAAAGAGGGATTTGGGATTTGGGACAGGTGGAATTCCTGCTCCTATCCCCTGGGCAGTGTCCCAAACATCGGGAAGAGAGGGCTGGGATTTGGGACAAGTGGAGTTCCTTGCTCCTGTCCTTTGGGCAGAGTCCCAGTGCCAAGAGGGGAACAGAGGGCTGGGATTTGGGACAGGTGGAATTCCTGCTCCTGCCCCAAATGCCAGGATGGGAACAGAGGGCTGGGATTTGGGACAGGAGATAAGGTGGAATTCCTGCTCCTGTCCCTTGGGCAATGCCAGGAAGAGAGGGCTGGGATTTGGGACAGGTGGAATTTCTGCTCCTGTCCCTCGGTGGGAAGAGAGGGTTTTGGGATTTGGCACAGGTGGAATTCCTGCTCCTGTCCCCTGGGCAGTGCCCAAACACCAGGAACAGACAGCTGGGATTTGGGATAGGGGGCCAAGCTGGCCAGTGGAATTCCTGTTTAATTCCTATGGATTTTGGCCTTTTTTTCCTTTTATAAATTCTCTGTACCTCTATCTGGAGTCTGGAGCTCATTATTGCATCCACAGATGCTTTTCCCAGGAGTTTTCCAGGCCCTTTCCCCAGGCAGAAACACAAAACACATTCCAAGGGCCCTTGTCCTGTCTTGGCTCTCCCTTTTCTCAACCAAGGGTGAGAACAGCTCTTGGAGACTCATCTTCATCCAGAAAGTACAGCTGGGACCAAAAAACAAAGTAATAAAGAGAAGAAAAGCATCCTAAAAGTTTAGTTCTGATTTTTATTACTCTTTTAGTTACTGTTAATAAATTTTTCTTTATACCTTTTAAAGTTTTAAACCTGCTTTACCTTTCTCCTAATCCTACCTCATAACAAGAAGTAAATCAGTAATTAACCAACACTAAACCCACCACAGGTTTATCACCTAAATCCATTTTCCCTCTTTTTATTCCTGAGCCTGTGACTACAAAATTCCACCACCAGGGATGAGCCCAAAAAGGTGGAAAAAAACAGCAATTCCAGGGAAATCCTTCAATCCCAATCAATGTAAATAATATTTACTGGGACATCTAGTGGAAAAACAACACAGTGCAAATCCCAGCTCTTATCTCTGCTGGGAGGATGGAAATCTTCAAATCAATCCAATTTGGGCTGGGAAAATCCTCACTTTGCAGAGAATCCCATGAGGAGCACCAGGGGCAAAGGGGGTGTGAATCAGCTTCATTTCATTTGAAATGTCACTCTACAAAAGCTCTGCTGGGATTGAACTAGTAAGGATTAAAAAACAAAGAAAAAAACAAATTTAAAAAAGGGAAAAGTTTTGAGAAACCCCTCATAATTCTTTTTCCAAAACTGGAAGAAATGAATGAAAAACTACAAGGCGGAGAATGTTCCAATTTTTTTCAGCTCCAACTGAAACCTCATTTGCAGATTGAGGTGATAATGAAATAAATAAAGGAAATAATGAAATTGTTTTGGAAACAAGAGCCTCCCTTCTGGCTCCCATTTGGGCAGGAGATGCCTGGCACGACCAGGGCTCCTTGGAGCCACCAGTGACAATGGGAGAGGATCATTTCTGAAGCTTTTGAAGGATCATTTTTGTGTTGTTTCTGTGCCCAGAGCTCCCAGAGGAACCTGGAGCTGTTGGTGAGCTCCAGATTTGGGCCAATTCCCAGAGAGCAAATGGGAAAGGAAAGGAAAAAAGAAAGGAAAAAGGAAAAAGGAAAGGAAAAAGGAAAGGGGAAAGGAAAGGAAAGGAAAGGAAAGGAAAGGAAAGGAAAGGAAAGGAAAGGAAAGGAAAGGAAAGGAAAGGAAAGGAAAGGAAAGGAAAGGAAAGGAAAGGAAAGGAAAGGAAAGGAAAGGAAAGGAAAGGAAAGGAAAGGAAAGGAAAGGAAAGGAAAGGAAAGGAAAGGAAAGGGAAAGGAAAGGAAAGGAAAGGAAAGGTTTGTGTCTGGGTGAAGCACTGAAGAAGCAGAAGCAGGGTTCTGTCACACACTGCCTGTCCCAGCTCCTCCAGCCCAAACTCAGACAAATCCTTTGCTGTTTTTCAAAAAATACCTCAAAATACCTCAATGCCTCAAAAAACACCTTTCAAAATCTCGCCTGTTCCATTTTGCTCTTCCCATCCCTGGGATGGTCCCCCCTGGACAACTCTGGACCATCTCTGGAAGGTCAGAGAACCTTCAAGGAAAAGAAATACAACAATAAATGGGAGTTTTTTGTTCTTTTTGTGTTCCCTGCTTTGCTGAGGCCTGGCTGGGTGCTTGTCCCACGTTCTCCAGCACCCTCCAGTCCCTGGGATGTGTCTGGGATCACCTGGAGCTCCCAGGGCTGTTCCCTTTCACAATTCCCTCTGTTCACATCCACAGGCCAGGTGGAATGGGGCAATTCCTGCCACATCCTCAGTGGGACGTTTCCCAGGGCACCACAAACCCTCAGAGCTCCTTGGAGGCGTTTTAGGGACAAGGGGGAGGCAGGGCAGGAATTTCTGATGGAACTGCAGCGGACAGAGCTGATCACAGAATCACAGAGTCACAGAATTTACAGAATTCAGAGAATTCACAGAAATTACAGAATCCCCAGAATCACAGAATTCACAGAATCCACAAAATCACAGAATCAATCATAGAATCACAGAATCACAGAATTCACAGACAGAATTCACAGAACTCACAGAATCACAGAGTCACAGAATTCACAGAATTCACAGAATCCACAGAATTTACAGAATCCACAGCATCCCCAGGTTGTCAGAGACCTCCAAGACCATCGAGCCCAGCCCAGCCCCAGCCCCTCAGCCAAGCCCTGGCCCCCAGTGCCACATCCAGGCTTTGTTAAACACACCCAGGGATGGGGACTCCACCACCTCCCCGGGCAGAACATTCCAGAACTTTATCACCCTTGCTGTCAAACACTTTTCCCTGCTCTCCAACCTGTATTTCCCTGGGTGCAGCTCGAGGCTGTGCACTCTGAAACCACAGGGAGATCCCAGAACCCATTAACCAAAGAGGAGTTGAATAAAGGTCAGAGGGATCTGAAAATTCCTTGTAGGGATTTTCAGGCACAAGAGGAATTTCGGATGGAATTGCAGCAGGCGGAACTGCTCTGGAACCACAAGGACACCCAAGGACCATTAACCAAAGCAAAGTTCACAAAGGTCAGAGGCATCCAACAATTTGTAGGGTTTTCAGGGAGGGACAAGATGAAGGCAGAGCAGGAATTTCTGCTGGAATTGCAGCAGGCAGAGCTGCTCTGGAACCATGAGGATACCCAAGGATCCATCAATCAAAGCAGAGTTTAGCCCAAGTCAAATGGATCCAACAATTCCTTATAGGAATTTTTCAGGGACAAGAGGAATTTCTGCTGGGATTGCAGAGGCAGAGCTGTTCTGGAAAAACAGGGATACCCAAGGATCCATTAACCAAAGCAGAGTTCAGTAAAGGTCAGAGGGATCCAACAATTCCTCGTAGGAATTTTTCAGGGACAAGACAAATTTCTGCTGGAATTATGGAGGCGGAGCTGCTCTGGAAGCACAGGGGGACCCATGAAGCAAAGCAGAGTTTAGCAAAGGTCAGAGATCTCAGCTCCTGCATCCAACAATTCCCACACTGGCTCGGGGGCAGGAGGAGCTGATCTCACCCTTCTTGTTTTCCAGCTTGCAGGAGCCTGGCTCCTTTTGGGATAACGAGGTGGGTGAGCCCCATGAGTGTTCCGGAGCAGAATCCTGCCTGCCACCCTCCCAGGCTGCTCTCAGCCCCACAGATCCCCTTTCCTGAGAGCAAAGGGCTCAGAAAAGAGAGGGGCTGGAAAAGAGGTGGGATCAGGCTCGCCCACAGGCTTCCCTTTTGCGCCAGGGCTCACAGACGTTTCGAGTTAAAGCAAGAAACAGCCAGGAAAAATGTGCAGATGCTTAATTCTCTGCAGGATTTATAATATTACACGGTGAGCGTTTGCACCCTATACAATAAAACCACATTGGCTTTACTACATATAAAAGAAAACAAAACAAAACAAAAAAAAATCACAAGTTTGACAGCAATTAGGGTGAATAGACATTTATTTTATCCTTTTACTAGCAGGACCAATTGTGATTTTATGCCCTGAAAAAGCTCATTTTAAAGTTTTATGTCTGAAGTGGGCCTTGCCAAATCGAGCTTAATATTGTTACATTAAATGGATGGTAAAATGTGTTCCTAAACCCCTCCATCCTGTAAAGGGCCTGGAAGCAGGGAGCTGCTGCTAATGAGAGGCAGGGCCTGAATCCCAGCGCTGGTGCTGTTTGCTGGAGCAGCTGGAGGTGTTGGCCAGTCCCTCCCAGCACGGTCGTTTGCCATCCAAGCTCCTCATCCCAGGCACAGCAGCAACCCCAGAGTGCCCGGAGTGGTGCTGGCGCTCCTCGAGGAGATCCTTCCCCTCTTCAGAATGTCGCAGAGATCTTTTTGTGAAAATCCTTTTCTTGGGATTTTTTCTTCCTGAGAAGCTGAGAGGCCTCAGGAGCAAAATGCAAACAATGGTTATCTGCTGCTGTGGGATGCAACAGGTGCATCTGGGATTGGCCCATGTTGGTTGTTTCTAATTAATGGTCAATCTGTGATTGGTCTCATGTGATTGTTTCTAATTAATGGCCAATCTGGATTCCCGTGTGATTGTTTCTAATTAATGGCCAATCTGTGATTGGTCTCGTGTGGTTGTTCCTAATTAATGGCCAATCATAGCCCAGCTGGCTCGGACAGAGAATTAAGCCACAAGCCTTTGTTATCATTCTTGTCCTTTCTATTCTTAGCCACCCTTTGGAGATGAAACTTTTCCTTCTGTTCTTTTTAGTATAGTTTTAATGTAATATATATCATAAAATAATAAATCAAGCCTTCCAAAACATGGAGTCAGATCCTCGTCTCTTCCCGCATCCTGAAAACCCCAGCGAACACGGTCACATTCAGAACAGGCTCTCTGCCTCCCCACACCCCCAGCACTTCATTTCCCCTCTCTCCTGGCTTTGGAACCCTTGGTTAGAGCAGCCTGACAATGACCAGAGAAGCTCTGGTCACATTTTCCCATTTTCTTCTCCTCATCCTCCCCAAAATGTTGATCATTTGCTGAGGTGGCTCCAGGTATGGAGCGGCCTTTGTGCCCTTGGTGCTCAGGTCCCTCCCACCATTCCTGCTCACAGAATCCCACGAGAATCCAATGGAAACTGGTGATCCCACCCCCTCTGCAGCCCGGATTTACCTGGGCCTCCAAATATTTGCTTTTTGAATGGTGACTCAGCCATGGAGGGGCTGGAGCGTGTCCAGGGCAGGGAATGGAGCTGGGAAGGGGCTCAGGGAGCTGGGAAGGGGCTCAGGGGCCTGGGAAGGGGCTGAAGGAGCTGGGAAGGGGCTCAGGGAGCTGGGAAGGGGCTCAGCCTGGAGAAAAGGAGGCTCAGGGGGGACCTTGTGGCTCTCCTTGACAGGAGATGGGGGTCAGGGAACTGGGACAGGAGGACAGGAGATGGCCTCAGTTGTCGGGCCAGGACATGAGGAGGAATTTCCTGGTGGAAAAGGTGGCCAGGCATTGGAAGGGGCTGCCCAGGGAGGTTTCACCATCCCTGGAGGTGTCCCAGGAATTCCTGGAGGTGGCACTCAGAGCTCTGGGCTGGGGACGAGGTGGGGTTGGGCACAGCTTGGGCTCTGTGACCTTGGGGAGCTTTTCCAGCTCTTTCCCCAGTTCTCCAGGGATTCTGGGAGTGTGGTGTCCCAGGAATTGCTGTTGGCGCTCCCTGTGCACTGTGCCACCAATGTGACCTTCCCTGGGAAGGAAACATCCCCAGCACGAGGAGCTGAGGGGCAGGAGGGATTAAAGTGCTTTTTTTCCAGATTAAAAGGCCCCTCCTCATGCTCAGGGCTCCTCAAACAGGTTCAGCAGCGCCCCAGCTCTGCTGGAAGGTGCCAAAATCCCCAACTGCCTGCAAAGTTCAGCACTCCCAGAGGGCGTGGGGAGCTTCCCATGCACACCCAGCCCTGTCCTGGCCAGATGAGAGCAGGAAGCAAGGCTCAGAGGCGGAGAGGGGATAATGATGGGGTAGAACTGAAGGTGAGGGATGGCCTGGAGGGGCCACAGAAGCGCCCCAGCAGAGCTCCCAGGTCCTTCCAGCCGAGCAGGAGCTCCCTGGAGGCCTGGGCTGGGTTCTGGGGATTATTTTTCAAGGCCACTTTAACTCCTCCAAGTCTCTTGCTCAATAAAAAGCTGACGTTTGAAATGTCAGGGTTGTGTAAGGAGGGCAAAGCCAAGGAAAAGTTCTGTAAAACTGGGCTGGAAATGCGCTGCTCCTGCTCAAAGCTGTCCCAGAGCCCGCTGGGCAGGGATGCTTCCTCAGGAGAAACTGCTCAGATCGGCGCTGTGCAGCTCTTTAGGCCAGGAATTGATGCCAGAGGGTGTTTTCTGGAATTTGGTTTTATTAATTATATAAAGATGAGGCCCCATGTTGCAAAAAAAATAATAAAAAAAAAAAACAACAACAACAAACCTCCCCCCCAAAAAAAAAAAAAAACCAAAAAAACCCAAAAAACAAAACAAAAACCCCACCAAAGAAACAATAACAACAACAAAAAAACCACAAAAAAAAAAAAAGAAAAAAAAAAAAAAAAACCAAAAAAAAAACCAATCAACCCAACAAAACCACCCCAATACCAGTGAAATTCTCTGGGGTTTTCCCACCAAACTCAGGGATTTTTACCAATATCTCAGCCCCCGTCCTTCATTTCCACGCAGTTCATGCTCAAGTTGAAATGGAGCAAAAGGATGGATGAATTTTTCCTCCAGTGGGAGGATGGAGGAGGCATTTCCCCATAGCCAAACCCCATCCTGCCTGTCCTGCCTAGATCTGGATTAGACCAAACTTTGCTGGACTTGCCTTGGAAAAACGCTGCTCCTAAAAAGTGAGCACATCCTTCCAGAGGGAGTCGCGGCACCAGTTTATCCCAGTTCCCTCCATTCCCTTTGCCATTCCCTCGGGAGACGTTGTTCAGCCCCACAGAAGGTTTAATACATCAAAATTCCTTTGATTGCAGCACAAACAGGCACTTCCGAGCAGTATTGACCAGCTTTTCTCCCTCCAGCTCCTTGCTGAAAGCTCTCCTGGCTTTCCTAGGGAGGTGATTTCCAGCCTCTTTGTTCCCTGGCACTTATTAAACAATTCTTTCTGACAGCCTTAAATGCAAACAGCGAGGCTGCAGCAACTGGGAAATTAAAAATATATCGTTAATACAACGCCAGGGGCACTTTTTCCTCCCCCATGAATGGTTTGACAGCATTTGCTTTTTAAAATGGAACTGTTCTTTAAACAAATCATGTTTAGTTACTGACTTGTGTCATAAACCTCTGGTCAATCATTTAGGGAAAGGTCTTAAATGTGGATTTAAATTCAATATTTATAACATTTGTTGTTAACAAATAGATTTAATATTCCTGTTTTGTTTATTAGGTTTTTCAGCCTGGAGGAAGGAGGGCTCTGGGGAGAGCTCAGAGCCCCTTGCAGGGCCTGAAGGGGCTCCAGGAGAGCTGGAGAGGGACTGGGGACAAGGGAGGGAGGGACAGGACACAGGGAATGGCTTTAAACTGACAGAGGGCAGGGATGGATGGGACATTGGGAATTGGGAATTCCTGGCTGGGAGGGTGGAGAGAGGTTGGGATGCAATTCCCGGAGAAGCTGTGGCTGGATCCCTGGAATTGTCCAAGGCCAGGCTGGAGCAGCCTGGGGCAGTGGGAGGTGTCCCTGTGGCACTGGATGGGTTTGAGGTCCCTTCCTACCCAAACCATTCCAGGATTCCCACCCAAACCATTCCAGGATTCTCATCCAAACCACTCCAGTATTTCCACCCAAACCATTCCATGATTCCCACCCAAACCATTCCAGGATTACCACCCAAACCATCCCAGGATTCCCACCCAAACCATTCCAGGATTCCCACCCAAACCATTCCAGGATTCCCACTCAAACCATCCCAGGATTCCCACCCAAACCATTCCAGGATTCCCACCCAAACCATTCCAGGATTCCCACTCAAACCATCCCAGGATTACCACCCAAAACAGGATTCCCACCCAAACCATCCCAGGATTTCCACCCAAACCATTCCAGGATTTCCACCCAAACCATTCCAGGATTCCCACTCAAACCATCCCAGGATTACCACCCAAACCATCCCAGGATTCCCACCCAAACCATCCCAGGATTTCCACCCAAACCATTCCAGGATTCCCACCCAAACCATTCCAGGATTCCCACTCAAACCATCCCAGGATTACCACCCAAACCATTCCAGGATTCCCACCCAAACCATCCCAGGATTTCCACCCAAACCATCCCACGATTCCCACCCAAAGCATTCCAGGATTTCTACCCAAACCATTCCAGGATTACCACCCAAACCATCCTAAGGTTCCCACCCAAGCCACTCCAGGATTCTCACCCAAACCATTCCAGGATTCTCATCCAAACCATTCCAGGATTCTCATCCAAACCATTCCAGGATTCTCACCCAAACCACTCCAGGATTCCCACCCAAACCATTCCAGGATTCTCATCCAAACCATTCCAGGATTCCTACCCAAACCATTCCAGGATTCCCACCCAAACCACTCCAGGATTCCCACCCAAACCATTCCATGATTCCCACCCAAACCATCCCAGGATTCCCATCCAAACCATTCCAGGATTTCTACCCAAACCATCCCAGGATTCCCACCCAAACCATCCCAAGGTTCCCACCCAAACCACTCCAGGATTCCCACCCAAACCATTCCAGGATCCCGTGAGTTGAAGCCACTCAGTGATGGGGATCGGAACTCCAGGATGCCCAGATGGAATGAAAGCATCCCTTGAATGTGGGACTCGGCTGCTTGGTGTGGTTACTCAGGAGGCACAAAGCTGACCCAGAGCTCCGGGCAGGTCAATTCCTTCTGTTTTCCAGAGTTTGGGCTCAGTTTTGTCCCCCTCACATCCGAATTCAGGCAGTGCCCAGCAGGCAGGGGACAGTTGGTGACAAACCTGCCCTCAGGGCTGCTCCTGAGCTCTGCCCAGGCCATGGCATCACTTGGGGACAAATCCCTGCAGAGCAGCCAAAGCCTCCGCTGAGACTGGAAACCAGAATGAGCTCCCTGGAAATGAGCTGGGAACGAAGCGCAGCTCTGCTTTCGCCACCCCGCCGCGATCAAATCGCAGATTTCCCCACAATTAATCATCCCTCTGCCTCGCTTCAGCCGTCCCTTCCACCCCTGCCACGTGTCTTTGTTTTCAAACATCACTTTCTATTCCAGACAGAGCCGTCAGCTTTCCCAGGGGAAACTTTGGGATGTTGGGCAAGAGGGAACAGCCCGGCCTGGCGCTGCCAGCGGAGGTGGCAGCAACGGGGAAGGAAAGTGGTGCCTTGGGAGGGTTGTGCAAGGCTTGTGTTCCAGGCTCTGGGAGGGTTGGAGGCAGGCCAGCTTTCCCTGCCAACTTTGGGAATAAAAGCGGTGCCAGGCGGGAAGGGAGATGTGACGGTGTTCACAGGGGTTTTCGGATTGGGGAAGAGACCAGGATCTGACTCCATGGTTCAGAAGGCTTGATTTATTATTTTATGATATATATTACATTAAAACTACACTAACAGAATAGAAGAAAAGGTTTCATCAGAAGGCTGGCTAAGAATAGAATAGCAAAGAATGAAAACAAAAGCTTCTGTCTCGGACAGAGAGTCTGAGCCAGCTGACTGTGATTGGCCATTAATTAGAAACAACCACCTGAGACCAATCACAGATGCACCTGTTGCATCCCACAGCAGCAGATAACCATTGTTTACATTTTGTTCCTGAGGCCTCTCAGCTTCTCAGGAGGAAAAATCCCAAGGAAAGGATTTTCCATAAAAGTTGTCTGGGACGGGAAGAAAGCAGCCGCGGGGATTCAGCGGCGTTCCCGCGGCTAACGAGGGAATCCGCTGGCTGCGGGTACAATTAGCAGGAAAGAAAATAAGAACGAGCCAGTCTGGGCTGGAATGGCTTGCTTTGCCTCACACCTCGGTGACACTCCTTGAACTGAACACCTGCGGGGCGGTTTGGAGCCAAACGGGGGAAGGTCTCCGCCCAGAACGCTTCTCCAAGGGCGCATTTGGGGATTACGGCTCCGAGCTGGCATCCAGGCCAGATCTGATGGCTCTGTGCAGATGGGATCGGGTTGTAATTTATAAATAGACCTTCCCTCTCCACAGCCACGGAAAGCAGAGGTGGCACCCAGGAGGAATCAGCAGGAAAAATGCAGCCGTGATTTGCAGCCCATCTTTTCAAATCAAGTGTGAAATCTCCGGGTTGATTGGGGTGGGGGTGATGATTTCAGTGGAATGATCTTTATTGCCCAATCCTCACTTTCTCAGCTCATGAACTCATAAACACACGAAGATAAACATGTTCGAGTGCCTCCGAGTGCGGAGATACCAGCTGTGTGCCAGACCAGAAAATTCTAGCCCTAAATTAAGTTGAAAGCCCTGAATTTGGATGTTCATCCCTCAGCACGGAGGGTGAATGTGCTGCTAATTTTGGCCACCTCCAGCAGGCGCCGGGAGTGGAGTGGAAGGAACAAGTGCCAGATGTTGTTCTGTGCAGACTTGGTGTCACTGGGAGGAGAAGGTGCTTCAGGGAGAGCATTAATTTGGGAGGGGCCTAAAATAATGAAATAATTGAATGTCACAGAGTTTTAGTTTATACAGGAGGAGAAACTCTGGCAGAGTGAGTCAGGCCCTCTTCTAAGAATGACTAATATTACAAACAAATGGGAAGATAGAGGCACTAAACTCCCTTTTCTGACTGCACTCCTTAAAGGTCATAAAACCGATCGAGTTTTCCAGTTTCAGCTTTTCCCATCGACTTTGCTGAGCAGTAATCAGGTCATTGGGCCACTTCCCTTGGACACTGACCAATGCATCCTCAGCTTTATCCTAAATTTAGCAGGCCTTTTTTTAGCATTGTTGGTTTGCCCACTTTTTTTTTTTTTTTTTTTTTTTTTTTCTCTTCACTTGACTCCCTCAGAGTGAGTTTAGCGCAGCAGGAAGGTGCCAGACCAACATCACTGGAAAATGACGTTGCAGGGCTGCTGTTCCTGCAGGGAGAGCAGGCTGTGTTTATCCACAGGCTCTGGCGCTGCAGCCTGGCTCCCGCACCTCTCCACCAGCGTGCCTTAAGCCTGACCTGTGGAAACCAGGCTGGGCTCGAACCGCCCCGCGCAGGCAGCCAACAAAACCATCAAACCTCCTTGTCCTGGTGGCTTTGGGAGCCGCTCAGCACTCAGGCTGGAGCCGCGGCTTCCATGGCACCAGCAACGCCCTCCTGCGCAGGAGTCTGACCCAGAACAGCCGGGATTTGGCTTCTCCATCTCCTGGATGGAGATGCTCTCCAGGATTAGGCGTCTGCTCCGAGCTGGACACTCCCTGGGAGGGTGGGGAGGGCCTGGCACAGAGTGCCCAGAGAAGCTGAGGCTGCCCCTGGATCCCTGGCAGTGTCCAGGGCCAGGCTGGATGGGGCTTGGAGCAGCCTGGGACAGTGGAAGGTGTCCCTGCCCAAAGGAAGGGGTGGAATTAAATGATCTTTAAGGTCCCTTCTAACCCAAACCATTCCATGATCCTAAAAAAGGGAAGGAGCTATGTAAGACCCCCACGAGAGGGAGGTGGCACAACTCCATTTCCAACTTCCCTCTGTGCTGTTTTTGAGGTGGACTTGAGGAACACCTTCAAGCAGACAGGTCCCTAGAGCTGTGCAGGGCTCAGCGAGCTGAATCCCACCCAAAGCGACGGGGACGTGAACAGCCTGGGGCTTGTTCCAGTTGCTCTGCGTTTCCTGAGGCCCCAGTCCACCCCTGGGTTCCTGGAGGCTCCTTCTGCTGTGCTGCCCCCGCTCCTGGAGCAGAGCTGTCCTGCAGGAACGCACCAGGGCAGCTCCTGTGACGCCTCCACCTGCAGAGCTTCGCACAACACCCACAGCAATGGGGCAAATGGGCTCCTGCAGCTCTGCCCGGGACTGAAACATCAGGGTCTGAGTAAACAGGGCTTTAATTAAATGGAAATAACTCTGCCCTGCTGTTTATTGTGTCACTGAGAAGTTTCATACCTGCTCTAATCGCTACAATTGGCTCCCGTAATTGCGACTCCGCGTTTTGCAAAATGCACGATGCTTCCCACTTCCAATCCATGGAAACTCTCCCAGATCGACCCTGACAGCTCCCAGCTTCCCACTTTTTCCCCCCTGTGTGCCTTCCTTTCTCTTGCTCGCTCTTGGCATGGTGCTTTGGAAGCTGCAGGGCTGCTTGCAGGGTGTTCTTATTAAAAACTTAAAACCCCGCAGACCACGACGTCCCCAAACACATTCCTGCTCGTGATGTCCTGCAAACGCTGTTCCAACGTGCTCCATCCAGCCCAAGGACATAAAACTGCTGGGATGCTCTCCATGTCATCCCAGGGGACATCCAGGGACTCCTGACATCCACTGGGAAGAGCTGCACATCTGCAGGGAGGAATTTCATCCACCTAATTCTTTTTCACATTGAGGCATCGGGTGTTGACCTCAAGTTCTGCTGGAGAAATAACAGAGGTTTCTTCCTTCAGCCCTTGGGCCTTGTCCCTCAGAAGCCTCAACCATCCTGAAATCCCACCAAACACTAAAAACCAAACAAGACACCACAACCATTCCCACTCAGCCCTGCGACCAGCGAGAAGAAGGAGAAAAGGCCATTTTAAAGCATGTTTTACAATTTACTGTCTGCAAACAAGCCCAGCCACTGGGTTTGTCTTCGGATAGACAGATATTTGTCACTCTATTATTGTTTTACAGTGTCAGCTCCAGACACTTAAGTATTGTTGGAATGCAGTAGGGGGGGGTGGAAAAAAATCATGTTTTAAATCTCCGATGGGGTAATAAACTGCAGCCAGGAGCTAATTGTGCTGAAACTTGATCTTTTACAATCTGTTATTGCTGGAGTGGGACTCCCCAAGCCCAGAGCACTGGGGTTTGTTCCACCATTAGTTAGGTCGTACATACACACTCCCCAAAACCCCCAGATCACAGCTCTGCTCCCAGCTGGGGACTCCAGCTCGATCCTCCAAGCCATCGATGCATTTTGGACATGAAACCAGTGAGGGAGGGGATTAATCCTCATCAAGTTTAATGGCTCGCTGTGGATTTGCTTCCTACAAACTTTCTTCCACCCAAGAAGTGCTGAGAATGTTGTACCCCTCCTGTCAGGAGGAAAATGAATCATTGCCCAGAGCCTGGAAGGCCAGAGGTGAATTGGAAGCCGCGCTGTGGAACACTCACACTGCAGAATTATTATTTTCTTTTTACGCCAGCATTAAATAATATTTGAGCTCAGGGTGGCCAAGCCAACGGGTGGTTTCAGTGCTGAATGAGACCAAAGAAAGGGTCCATCCATCATGGGCTCAGCTCAGGTTTTGTTCAACAATCTTTTTTTTTTTCCTTCTGGTTTGTCCCAAACTTTGTATCGACCAGATCTTAAAATGCCAAGTCCAACTTCTAAATGTTAAGCCCCAGTTTGGATGAAATTGTTGGCTGGAAAATGTTTTGAAGGTCCAATAAAAGGGATGTTCTTTCCCAGTGTTTTTCTCATCTGGGTGAGGCCAATTAATAGATGTGCCTGGTTAAAACTGGAGAATTATTCCGAGGATATTTTAGCCAAGGACAATGAGATTTATTGAGGCTGGTGCAATTCGGGGGGGGTCACGTTTCAATGGGAATTCGCTGAATTTTTACTTTCAAATCTTTCAGCTGTAAAATGTAGTGTGAAGATTTGTTCTCTTCAGGTTTTCACCCAGTCCTGATTCAGATTCACCTCACAGAATCACCCAGATTCACCTCACAGAATCTCCTGAGCTGGAAGGGACTCATGAGGGTCATGGAGGGTCACTGAGGATCCTTGGATTTCCTGGGCTCTGGGCAGTTCAGCAGCGCAGCAGAGATTGTGGGCAGAGCTCACTGCAGATTCAGGCTGCAAAGGGGTGCAGATAAATCCAGATCCATCAGGAAATGTCCCAAGCCAGGTTGGACAGGGCTTGGAGCAACCTGGGGTAGGAGAACGTGTCCCTGCCCATGGCAGGAGGTGGAATGGGATGAGCTTTAGGGTCTCTCCCATCCCAAACCATTCCACGATTCCCTTTCAAGGTTCTGCACCTGGAATGGAGCTGAGGGTACCGATGGGAGGGGAAAATTGGTTTTCCCCTAAAGCTGAGAAATCCCTGATTGTTCTGTGTGTCTGGGGTGACTGAGCAGCCCATTAACACCACCCAGGTGGGCAACAAAGGCAGCGGCCTCTCTCCACAGCGAGCATCTGACAAGGAGACAAAATAATCGTAGAGCTTGTGATACTTAATCCAGAAGTGAAGAGCTTGGCACTCCGAGGGCCCAGGCACGCAGGGAGCACATGGGAAGGGAGGAAGTGTTTTACACAGCCATTTGTCAGGCCAGAAGTGCTCATTAAACATGGTCAGCCTCTCTTGCCGAGGAAACTCACTCCCTCCTGCCTGAGGAGAGCTGAGATGTCCATGGATATCCACCACTCGACTCCCATGGTTCGGACACAGCAATTAGAAACTAATTACAGCAAAGCACTTAATCCCAATACAGGGAGGGGGAAGAGAAACTGCTGAAATTCGGAGTTGTTAATCCATCATTCCAAAGGAGCAAGTGCCAAAGGGAAGGAACAGGGCTGGGGCCAAAGCAGCTCGAGGAGGTTTGGCTGTTTACTCTTTCTTTAAGTGCATGTTTGGTCACAGGGGGTCTGACTGGGATTATGTTGATATTCAACTTTCCAGGGGCAGTTCCAAATGGAAGAGTTAAAGTTTATTCTCAGCCCTCTCTGTGCATCTGAGTTTGGTTCAGCCAGGACGAGAATTAAATGCAGCTTTGGTGTAACTAATGAGAAAAACTCGTACTAAAATAAAAAAAAAAGGGAGCCTTTCACTCATGGATGCTTCCCAAAGAGATGCTGTGGTTGATTAGAGCTGATTTAATTACTGTGCATTACAAAGAGCACATCTCCTCTTCCCTGGGCTGTGCCTCGTGCTGCACAGTGTGGATAAGCAGGAATCCTTCCAAAGCACGGAGCTCACCCCCTGCCATGTGTGCAGCAGCTCCTGCACCCTGTGCCCCAGAGATTCCCCATCCCAGGAGTATTTCCCAGTTCTGTGTGAGCTGACCCAAGTCAGAGACTGATGAGAAAGAGAAATTCCCCTGAAGTCATTGCAATCCACGGTCAAAGCGCGTGAGGGGACAGCAAAGTGTTCCAGGAACCGGGATCATTTTTGACAAAAGCCAGAAAAATTAAAATATATCTTTAGAACCTTTGGATGCCACAGCAGAAAGTTTCTGCACTGGGAAAATATCGATCAGCTCTGCCTGACAGATCCTGTTGGGCTGGTGGAACAGAAACCTTCGGGTGATCCACGTTCCTCCCGTTTCTCCCCTGACTTTGAGAGGGGCCAAAAAAAGCTCCAGGGTCACCATCACATTTGGGGCTGAGGAGTTTGGCAGGTAAAGAATATTCCACAGGCTCAGGGGGGACACGGAGCGGAGTCCAAGTGGAGCCCAAGCTCAGCTCTGCACAAGAGAGACGTTGATTGTTTTGGCCTCTTTCCTTTGCTCCAGGGGAAAATCGAGGCACCCTTCTCGGGATATTATTGGTGCGAAATCATAAGTTACAGTTTTATTACCAGTGGCTGTGTGCGTGTGAGGGAGAGAGGAGGAGGTGCTGGGCACAGGAGAGCATAACCACTCTTTTGTAACCATGAATCCATTCTTTTTCTTTTTTTTTTTTTTTTTTTGTTGGCTTTTCAAAACACAGGTTTAATTTAGGGAGAGAAAAATACGAAAAAAAAAAAAAAATAGAATTTGCTTTTCCATATAGCACCAAACAGCCGTGTTGTGAATATTTATATTTCATTTAAAACTTTCTTGTCTTCAAAACTTGAATTCTTCATTTTGCATTGCTGAAAAAAAAATTTAAAAAAAAATAATAGGTAGGCTGCAAAGACTTATTCTCGCTTTATAAAATTGCAAATTATTTTAGGCCACCTCACATATTGATCTAGAGCAACCATGTTTTCCATGTAAAAACATCTCCCTGCATTTCATCCCTTCACAGATTTCAAAGCTCCCTGGCCTGTGTTGAGTTGTAAAGTTCTATTCAATGGCTTGGTTGGCTTCCAAAAAAGCTGGCTGAGAAATTTGGGTCTGGAATCAGCCCTTGTTGGGGGAAATGTTTTCCCCCGTTAACTGCAGGATGCTTTCATTGATTGTTTTACACATGGCATGGATTTATTTACTTTTCCCGACATCAGAAGCCTCAGCTGGGCTATTTGGTAGTGTCCAAAACCAACAGGTTTTAGCAACTGGAAGATTTTTGTGGCATTAGGACAATGTCCCCTTCTTTGGGGCATGTTGCTGTCCTGGCCTTCCTGTGGCTGTGGGCATCCATCAGCTCATCCCTGACCATCTCCCTTCTCCTCACAAACTGGGTCTGATCCTCTGCATTTGTGGTCAGTGGGAGTCAAATCCACCCAGATTTGTTGGTGGCTGCCCCTGGATCCCTGGCAGTGTCCAAGGCCAGGCTGGACAGGGCTTGGAGCAGCCATGGGAAGATGTCCTAGCCCATGGCAGGGGTGGGATGGGATGAAATTTAAGGCCCTTTCCAATCCAAACCACTCCGGGATTGTACAATAAGATGTCCTCTCCACTCTATTTCAAGAAGCAACCACTCATTTGTATTTTAATTCATTTACCAAGAGACTTTAGGAACCATTTAAAACTTCTCTTATCTCTGCTTGACAAGATATGAGCTCACCTTAAGCACATCAGGGAGGTGGGATGGGCTTTATTTACTCTGCATGTCCGTGGCTCTCCAGTTGTCTTCATTCTCCTGGGAATGGCGTTTGGAAGCAGAGGGATGGCAGAGAGGGACTGGGGGTGGTTCCTGTCCCAGGGGACTTGGAATCATGGAACCCCAGACCGGTTTGGGTGGGATGGACTGATTTTACTCTGCATGTCCGTGGCTCTCCATTTGTCTTCGTTCTCCCAGGAATGGTGTTTGGAAGCAGAGGGATGGCAGAGAGGGACTGGGAATCGTTCCTGTGCCAGGGGACTTGGAATCGTGGAACCCCAGACTGGTTTGGGTGGGATGGACTGATTTTACTCTGCACGTTCATGGCTCTCCAGTTGTCTTCATTCTCCCGGGAATGGCGTTTGGAAGCAGAGGGATGGCAGAGAGGGACTGGGGGTCGTTCCTGTCCCAGGGGACTTGGATTTGGAACCCCAGACTGGTTTGGGTGGGATGGGACCTTAAAACCAGTCAGGGAGGTGGGATGGGCTTTTTTTACTCTGCATGTTCATGGCTCTCCAGTTGTCTTCATTCTCCCAGGAATGGTGTTTGGAAGCAGAGGGATGGCAGAGAGGGACTGGGGGTGGTTCCTGTCCCAGGGGACTTGGAATTTGGAACCCCGGACTGGTTTGGGTTGGAAGGGACCTTAAAACCAGTCCAATCCCACCTCCTCCACGGGCAGGGACACTTTCCCTACTCCAAGCCCCATCCGACCTGTCCCTGGTGATGGGACATCCATCAAAGCCCTCTTTACTCTTCGAAGAGATACCCGATGAAAACTCTAAATTCAGCCAACATGAAAGTGCCTTTGGTGGTTTTCTTTCAAATTATTGTTACAGTATTTTGCAACTTCTGTTCCCCTCTGGCTGGGATTCGAGCACCTTCTCCCTCCACCCCCTCCCCACCTCCTGACAGCAATCGCCAGTTGTAAAATAATAGACCATCAGCCAGCAATAATTTGCAATCCAAACAGACTTGACGCTCTCTGACATTTATTGAAACCTCAGACCCTGTTCGCTGGTTTCAGTTTTCCTCCCTTTGCTCTGTTTTTACAGACAGACAAGTGCTTAGATTTGGGTTTAATAATGAGCAGAAATTTCGCCTTGGCCCGGCTTTGCTTGTGTTGGCTGCGGCGGGGCCGTGCAGCAGACGGGCGGTTGGAGTTAATTACGCTAAATGGTGAGAACATTATTTGACCCCACTGGTTCGGCACCAGATGTTGAACATTGCCTCTGAGAAACCAGCACAGACGTCAGGCTTTGGAGGCTGCGCAGGGAGGGAGAAACAGACTTGGAGCTCGAGTAATTTTATTTTTTTTTTAATTTTTTTTGCAGCTTTAACTATCCCGGGATAAACCCGGGACAAGCAAAGCTCTTATTAGGGACAGATGACAACATTCAGCTGCAGCCACTCGGGGCAAATTAGGGCATGGTTGTAGTCCTGGAGCTGAGCGTATCAAAAACCTCCCCCGAAAAATCATTTTGCTAAATGTACAGTGAACGTTCTGCCAGCACAAGGTATCGACTTTGGTAAATCCTTCCTGGAAAGTGAACTTTACATTTACGGGCCAGACATGATGGAATTTAATGTTTGAAAATGATTAAAGGATTTTGTTCTTTCCTAGTAACAACTGCATTTATCAAGGTGGCAGCCACGGTGGCCTTAAAAAGAGCTGAAATGGAGCTGAACTGCTGAGCTTTCCCTGGCTTGGGGCTGGGAATCCCTCCGGTCTTTAGGCAGTAGGATTGGGGAATTACGTGGGGAGATATGGGAGGAGGGCAGTACAAAGTGTTTATTGACCCCAGTCTGTGTTAATAAAGCATTAGAAGTATTACCTGCTCAGGGATTGTCAGGGCACGCCAGAGCTGTCCTGACCTCGGTGGAAAAGTGAAACTCCTCTCAGTCTTTGAATAAACTGTTTGGACTGTGGGAGTGACAACACTTGTGCAGATCTATATGCCACAGGAAAAGAAGTTAAAAAGCTTCTTACCCCAGAAATGTCTTCCCAATGCCTTTAGTTGCCTGTGTGGCAGTGATAAGGGTTTTAACACTGCACAATTCACAGAGGAATGTGAATTCTGGCTCTTTTTCCAGCAGGTGACATCCCTCACATTGTGCTGAGCAGCAGCTCCCCTCCATCCCCTGTGTGGGATGCAGGACAGGGACTCCCAAACCTTCCATCTCCAGCTCTGAACATCATTTGGGGCCTGGTTTTTGGGGTACTGGAGCAAAGCCATTGACCAGAGCCAGCAGA
Source organism: Emberiza elegans (assembly GCA_024865655.1). Taxonomy (NCBI): domain Eukaryota; kingdom Metazoa; phylum Chordata; class Aves; order Passeriformes; family Fringillidae; genus Emberiza; species Emberiza elegans. The sequence continues at coordinate 88,568,283 of JALJVW010000184.1, read as the reverse complement.
ATTCACAACTGTTGGATAATTTTAGCGGTTCAGGTCCCTGGTATTTTATTTGAGCATCACCACCTGCCTGGAGCTTTATGTCAGGGGCCTTTGGTGCTCCTCCCTCATTCCCTGCATCACAACATGATCCTTCATGCTGTGTCACCACATCTGGACCAAACCCTAAACTGGATCACCCAGGAGTCTTTTTTATTATTTTTTGTTCTTTTTTATTCCTTTTTATTCTTTTATTTCCCTTTTTCCTCGGAGTTTCCCAGCTTTGAGTGACTTTCCCCCAGCACAGGAGCAGCAGGGAGGTGCTGGTGATGTAAAACAACCCAGAATGCTGCAATTTGAGCATTCCCATCATTTTCTGTGTCAGTGAGAGATTCTCAGCCCTCTCCATCTATCAAAGTCCTGCAGATACCACTTCCCATTGAAAAAATTAAGAGCAAATCTGTGGAAAATGGATTTTTGGATATTAAGGCATTTACAGCATGGTGTGGCTAAAGTTGATGGGCCAAGAAATGTTTATAGTGTATTGTAATTAGGAAATAATTGGCTTCTGATTGTGATGGTGTGAGTTATAGCATCTGCATTGTCTCACCCCTCACATGAGACAGAAAATGTTGGAATCAAAGTTTTAAAAACACCTCAGGATCAGAAAAGAGCTTAAGGCACCACAAATCCACTGGAATAAGTGGAGCTGCTCCGCAGTTCCTGCAGGGCAGGTCTGGACAAAACCCCCTGGCTGGATTCTGCCATGGAGAAGCAAAACCATGGAACAGGGAACTGAACTCACCTGAAGGGCATCACCAGCCTGGGATCCTCCCAAAAACCATGCACACACCAAGGCTGAGGACACATTGAACACCAAGGGGATGTCCAGGACACAGCTCCTGTTTCCTTTCCCTCCCAAGCAGGTGAAGATGCCCTCAGGGACAATGCCATGGCCAGGCCTCTGCTGAGACCAGCAGGAGCTGCCAGAAATGGGGTTTTCCACCCAAAATTTGGGCACAGCTGCTTGGACCAGCACTGGCAGGACAGGAGGGACTTTACCTGCAGGGTTTTTTACCAGTTGATCATGCCAGGGTCAACGTGCTGTCAGGTGGGCACAGGTTATTGCAGCTTTTTTCCCTTATTTGGGCACTATTTTCTATGTATATTTTATGAAAATTTGGGTGCCTGGCACGTCCATCTGAAGAGTTCTTTATAAAACCTCACAGCCACAGCAGCCTGGGGGATGAGGAAAGGCTGGGTTGGGTGTTCTGGGGGTCTCTAAGAGAGGTTTGGGTACCCTCAGAGGCTTCAACACTGTCTGTGATTTACTGTGAACCAGGAGGGACACGAGCTGAAATCTCTAGGAGCAGATTAGGCTGAAAAAATTTATGACAGCATTTAGAAACATTAGACTTGGGACTGCATGCCAGAGCATGACAAAATAGCAGGTAATAACAGATCTCATTAGAACTGTTTATTTAAATTGAACATTAGCCTGTCAGGGATGTTTTTGCTGCTGGATTGGTCTTATTTTCATCCAGATTAATTTCTACCCAATCCAAGTACCCAGAGGTGTCTTCCTAGGACTGCTCAGTGTGCTCATTCCATGAAGTTCATGTTATTTCTGAATTTTGAGGAGAATGTTACTTTCTATTCTTCTTCACCCACCACCTCCATGTTTAACGATCTCTGTGTATCAAAATGCAATTAGGTTTTCAAAAGGATCCAAGTGATTCAGGCTCCAATGTGCTGTTTCAAAAGGATTGGCTCGCCCTCCCTGAACAAAACATTGGAGTTATTTGCTTTTCTTGGGCTCGGACCACAGTTCTTGTGTCTCAGCCTTCACCTTCTCCCCTGAGAGGGTGGAGGGGCCCTGGCACAGATTCCCAGGGAAGCTGTGGCTGCTCCTGGATCCCTGGAAGTGTCCAGGGCCAGGTTGGACAGGGCTTGCAGCACCCTGGGATGGCGGAAGGTGTCCCTGCCCATGGAATAAATGATTTTTAAGATCCCTTCCCGCCCAAACCATTCCAGGATGCCGTGACTCCCTCTAGTTCTTACTCTCAGTCCTTTAAGTACAAAATGTGTGTGCAGAAATCACCCAATCCCCTCTCTGGATGATCTGCTCTCTTTTCCTTGATCTTAACCAACCTTTCAATAACAGCTTTATTCTTTCAGCTCATCAGACCTTCAATAATCGCAGCAGATCAGCTGCCACCCCCTCCAGTGAGGGTGAAGATGTTTCCGGACCCAAACCTTGAGGTAACTGCTGTGGTTTGGGCTTCTTTGAAGCACACAGAGACATCCTGGATGTGCCTGGACCTGCTGCTTGGTTTATCCAGGCCAAGCCCCTCCAGACAAGAGCTCTGTGATTTATTTCCTTAGACAACAACCCGCGGCGCAGCAGAATATTTACGTGGACAAAGATCAGGCAAATGCAAAAAAACAAACCCCAAAACAACACAAACAAGCAAATCTTCCCAAGCTGCAGCTTCACTTCAGCACCTGAGCTGGGTTTGACAGGAATTCAGTGTCAGCCCCATCTCCTGAACACAATAATTGCTTGGATCTTAAAAAAATCGTTGGAACGATTTCCTGGGCAATCAGTTGGGTTTTGCAGCTGTGGGGATGGAAAGTGCTTTTCATGGAGCAAAATAATGTTCAAATAATTTCCTACCTTTTATTTTATCTCTACTGATCAAACTGTTTCCTTTTATTATATGAATTTTGGGGGAGTTTGGTTCTAGAAGAGCATCTTTAGGCTCTTTTAAAATATTCATAGAAGGGTTCATGGATTCATGGAATGGTTTGTGTTGGAAGGGACCTTAAAGATTATCTAGTGGTGCTAGATGAATAATGTATATTTTGGTCATTTAATTAATTAATAACTTTTCTAGTTTGTCCATTTGAAGATCTTTTCATGTGGTTTAATATTTGGTTCATGATAATTTAATAATCTCAAATTCACATCCACAAAAAAGAATCTGGATTATTAGATGTGAGCATAAAGATGATTAGGTGTGCTTGGAATTAAAGAAATCCCATTCGATTTAATTTCTAATTAAAGAAAAATTAAAGGAATTTTTAAATGTTTTAACAGCCACCAAGACACTTCATGAACAGAATCACTGCAATTCGCTGCTAAAATCCTTCAGTCATTCCTCCTCGTGTTTCCAAGTGATGTTAACTTCAAGCCACGGAGCTCAGCTGTGTCGTTTTTGGGTAACAGAGAAGCAAATTCTCCTTGTTGCAGGAAGCACAGGGTGTAATTCTGTGGCTGATGTTGTGGTGGGGCCCAGCCTGGGTTTCCCTCTCGGTGAAATTATTGTGTATTTTAAACCCTCCAGCACCTGGAAGGAACAAGCCCAGCAGGTACCTGTGGAGGGATGGAAGGGCAGGTTTTTAGGGCAGGAGCTTCTCCCTGTTTTCCCAACAGGAATCTTTTCCCCTTGCTGAGTGGGATTGGGTTTCCTGGAGATGTTTTTGGTGCCAGCTGCCCAGCTGGGTGTGCTGCTTGTTGTGCTGGGAGATCTGCATCTCCAACCAAAGCCAGTTATTGCTGTGGCCTGGTGGGCAGCTCACTCCAGCATTCCTGGGAAGTTCTCCTGTTGGGAACAGCCCAAAAATGCCATCCCAGAATGGTCTGGGGATCACCCTCAGCCTGCCTGGCCCTGCTGGGCTGAGATGTTGTTTAATGCCAAAAAACAAGTTCTGTCACCTCAGAACTCTGCAGTCTTTGGAGCTGATTTCCAATAAATGGCTTTCCCTGCCCTTGTCCCACTGGAATCCGGCTCTTTGTTCATTCCTCACGGATGCTGAGCTGTCCCCTGTGCTGTGGCACTCCCGGGGATCAAACGAGGTTTGGGACGGGATGGGAAGTGCACATGATGAGGAAACCTTGGATTTATGGAGCTGTTTTAATCCAGAGCCCCATTCAGCAGGGGGAAATCCCTGACCAGCACAGGCACCTGATGGGCTTTCCCTTTGGATTCTGCCCTGTCTCACCTGGGAGAATTCCTGGGGTTATTCCTGTTAAACGGCTCCAGAGTGCCCAGCCAAGGCACAGATTTTAAACAGGGGAGAAAATTCCCAAAGGAATTCAGGCTCCACTCCTCTTCCCCCCTCCAGTCCCATCCCAGCTGTCCCTTACCCAGGGGCAAAAGCCCTTCCTGCTTTTCTGGTCCTTCTGGGAATTCCAAGGTGCCATTCAAATATTTATTCCCAACTCTTCTCCCTGCCAGTCTGTGCCAATGTGTTTCCTTCTCAGTCTGGATAAAGAGAGAATCCCTGTGCCAATCCCATCAGGTGGATGCTGGCACTGGCTGCCCTTCCCAGGATTTCAGCCTCAAGCAGACGCATTTATCTATTTATTTTTTATTTATGAAGTTAGCCAGACTCAAAGCCAGAGAATGGAAAAGCTGGCATGGGAACGAACTTCGCAAAGTGGGATGGGAAGGATTCTATTCCCTTTAAAAAGCAAAACTCAGCTGTAAAAGTTTTGATAACTGGTCGGGCTGAAGTGGAAGAAATTTGCAAAATAACAAAAAAATGCTAAAAAGCAGCTTTTGCCTGCAGTTTGTGCCCTCCTCAGGAATGCCGGAACCAAGGCAGATTTCCAAGCTGCCCACTATGAATTTAAGGGGATTTAAGTAATAACTTCAATATAAACCACTCAATAATTGTCCTCCCAGAGCTTTAGCTAATAAAGCAACTCGGGGCAGAATATGGAAAGTTCAAATCCTGGAATAAAATGCCCAGGTTGCATTTCATTTGCTTCCTTCTCTTTACCCCAAAAAGATGTTTTCCAGCCAAAACACACCACTTGTTCTTACTAATGAACTTCTGTGTATTTATCCAGATTTCTCCCTATTGAACATCTCCTTCTACCTGTTATTTTATGCTGCTGAAATTCAAGCAGAAGAAAGGGGTTAGAATTAATTATAGCCTTTGGCTTGCAGGATTAGCCACAGATGTTGAATTATTATTATTATTTTACTGTATTTCAGGAATGACACAAGGAATGTGTGGAGACTGGTGGTATCCGTGAGGAGAAACAGGAATGTTTAAATCCTGAAAGAACTTTAATTCTCCTTTTAATGGAAATCAATGGGCCTGTTTAGAAAAAATTAAAAATTAAGGTGACAGCGAGGAAACATTGGAGTGGAGGGCCAGGAGTTGGACTTGGATAATTCTTGTGGGTCCTTTCCATATTCTATGATTCTGTGATTCCATGATTCCATGATCCTGTGATTCTATGATTCCATGATTCCATTCAAAACCATCTTGGTCTCTGTGTGCAAATGAACTTTTCTAAAATCCAAACCCTTTGGCAGCACAACTTGGCATGAAGAGCAGGGAGGCTTCTCACAATTAAGGACAGGTCTGTAATTAAATTACTCTTCTGCCCTTTTTAATTATGGCTGGATCTGACCATTCAGCACCTGGGCAGAATCCACAGCACAATTATTTTACTGTTGAATTAATGTTCAATTAGTTTTGCATTTAGCTCTGGGTGTGCTTTGCCATTGTTACAATGAGAAGGGATTAAAAGAAAAGGGAAAAAACCTCCCCTGCAGCCGAGGCCAAGGGGAATAACATCAGAAGCCTGATCATTTGTCACCTATGGTCACTTGAAACCATTATTTCTTTTGCACACTGTAATTTCAGATAGACTTGTGTAAACAGTGTAAAGATTTATTTTCTCAAAATATCAGAACCACTTAGCGTGAGTCACAAGCCAGATTTCAGGCAGATAATTTTCTTCTAATAGATTTTTGGGTTAACAAGATAAAAATTAACATGAAAATGATTATGTGCTGACTGAAGGAAACCTGGTTTTATTTTGTTCCCTATTTGTTTTACAAGGGAAGTCTTCAAGTATCTTGCAGGGGCAAAAATATTTAAAGTGTTTGCACATGTTTCCCATTTCCATTTTATAAGATTCATTCACAGTCAGCCAAACGTATCTTTCTCCCTCTCTCTTTCTCCTTTTTTTTTTTTTTCTTTTGATGCACTCCTTAATTAGTCTTAAAGGCTCCAAAGGTGCTTTTTTCTGTCTGTCTCTTTATTCCAGACGTCGAGCAGCGCTCGCACTGAAGTCATGGGGCTCTCCAGCCCGAGCTGGATGCTCCTCAAAGGCTTGGGGGGTGTCCTCTGATCCGTCTCCCTGCTCCACAGAAAGGAGCAAAGTGCAGATCTGAGGCCTGGCTGTCGTCAGCAGCTGGAGTGGCTGCTCTTGGACGATGTGGGTAATGTGGATTTGGCTCTGGCTGCCAAATTCCAGCCCCTGGGAAGGATTTGCCACCGGGCGCCCTGCGCAGCTCCGTGCTCAGAGGGGCTCCGCTTTGGGCAGCCCCTCCTGTCCCCAGGAACATGTGGCACCATGGCAGGGACCCCGTGGGCTCTTTGGGGCCTGGTTTTAACATTATTTAACCACAGGATTTTGCAGGAGTTAGGGACTGGTTTCCCTTTTAAAATCTGTTCCAAAATGCAGCAGACCTGAGGGAAGGCCTGAGATCCCCCAAAACTGCCCAAGTCCTTGTGTCCCTACAACTGTGCCATCATCTCCTTGGGTCAGGATTTAATGTTATTTAACCACAGGATTTTGCAGGAGTTAGGGACTGGTTTCCCTTTTAAAATCTGCTGCAAATGGAGCAGACCTGAGGGAAGGTCTGAGACCCCCCAAAACTGACCCCAAGTCCTTGTGTCCCATTGCTGGGCCTTCAGCTCCTTGGGCCAGGCTTTAAAATCATTTAAGCATGGATTTTCAGGAGTTAGGGATTATTTTCCCTTTTAGAAATCTGCCCTCCTGAGGGAAGACCTGAGGCCTCCCAAAAGTGCCCCAAGTCCTTGTGTCCCCATTTTCCCTTTAAAATCATTTAGGCAGGATTTTGCAGGAGTTAGGGATTGGCCCTTTTAAAATCTGGGTGATTAAAGCAGACCTGAGGGAATTTTTGAGACCCCCAAAATTTTGCCCCAAGTCTTTATGTCTCCATTGCTGGGCCTTCAGCTCCTTGGGCCAGGCTTTAAAATCATTTAGGCATGGATTTTCAGGAGTTAGGGATTATTTTCCCTTTTAGAAATCTGCTCCAAAATGCAGCAGAACTGAGGGAAGACCTGAGGCCTCCCAAAAGTGCCCCAAGTCCTTGTGTCCCCAGTGCTGTGCCATCAGCTCCTTGGGCCAGGCTTTAAAATCATTTAGGCAGGGATTTTTCAGGATTTGGGGATTATTTTTGCCTTTTAAGATCTGCTCCAAAATGCAGCAGACCTGAGCCCCCTCGGAACTGTTTTGTGTCCCCACTGCTGTGCCATCAGCATTGCGCCACATGGAATTTGTAACCACAATTACAAATACAATTTTACAATTTTAGCACAGCTCAAGGTCCCTGTGATGATGAATGTGCTGCAGCAGGGCCCTCAGGGCAGAACTGAACGTTTTTAAGGAGAATCTTATCACGGTGATTAAAGTTTCTTTTCATTTTGTATTTTGCAAAGTGACCCCTTTTTCCCATCGTCAGAGTTTCAGCACCACAGGGAATTCCCTCCTCCCATTTTAGCAGGAGAGAGAAAAGAAGGATTTGAAGAAGTTAAGGATTAAGCTGTTCCACTTTCTCCCCTTTGCTCAGCCCCAGAAATCCCTCACACAGTGATGAGTCATTTTTTATTCTGTTTAAGCCCATGTTAAGTCAACATCATTTAAGGCTGGTGACTAAGTCTTGAGTGATGTTGATGTAAATGAAATAGGAATAACTGGGACTTCACCAGGACACAGCAAATAGAGATTCTCTCCACAGGAAAAAAATAAAAAATAAAAAGGAGAAAGACACTGAGTTAGTCCCAACTAGAGAAACAAAAAAGAGAGGAAAAAAAAGAAGAAAATAAATAAAAGGCAGCTGTTTGCAGGAGATCTCTGATGGATTAAAACCAGGACTGGAAAGCTGCCCTTCTCCTGCTGGTGGAAATCAGCAGATCTCTCCTCAAAGTGGGCAGCATTTCAGCAATTCCTGTGCAGAGCAAGGACAGGAGCCCTTATCTGCCACGAGGCTTATCTGGCTCAAGTCTAAGCTCAGGATCTGCACAAAGTAATTCCACTGAAATCCTGGTTTGGGTCAAGAAGGGAAATTGGGCCCTCAAGGGTGGAATGGATTCAAGAGCAGACGTGGCACCATTTGCAATAAAGGTCGTGAAGGAGCTTGTGGGCATTTTTGGGGGTCCATGTGGCAAAACAGCCCAGTAAAGACCAGTAAAACCAGTTTTACAGTCAGGGCATCCTGCCCAGCCCAGCAGCGCCAGAGAACCCCATTCCTTGGCTGGCACTGCTCTTTTCTTGTCAGCTTTGGAGCCTGCCCCACCAACACCACAACAACCTCCAGAGGCAACACCTGAATCCTGCTTCTCCTCCTTTCTTCTGCTGGAACGTTCTCAGCAGCGCTGCAGAGGCTTTGCTAAACATGTCAGATTAAAGGTCTAAGCAGACGAATAAATGCAGTCCATCTGAGGGCATGTTTCCTCTCACACCTTCAGGGGCTGTCAGCATCTTGAATGGGATTCAGAAACATGTCCTTGAAGCTGGCTGGAATGCAGCTTAATATTTCAGGGGCAGCATTAGGGAGAGGAGAAAAAAGGATGGGGGGAAGCTTTCATGGCATTGCACCCCCCTCCTTCCCTCTGCGCTCCTGCGTTGGCAGCACAGCAGGGACAAGCAGGGACTGGGGAGGGGATGGGACCTGCAGCCATGTCCCTGCTCTGCAGCTCAGTTTGCCGTCTACTCCCCAGCTTCTGGGGTTTTCACACTCTCTTCACGGATTATTTTATTTTTTATTAAAACCCCAGTTCTTTCCAGCACTCCAAACTCGCAGGTTTCAGCACTCTGCAGAGCTGGTTGTGTCAATATTCCTGGTTAAAAGGAAGCTGAGGAGTTGCAAAGAGATTTCTCAGCTCTTCACACTCCTATTTCTTTGCACAGCTCATCTCCCAGGAGTAATTCCTCTGTCCTGGGCCAAGTCCTGCCCTCGGTGCAGGGAGCAGCCCCAGAGCAGCTGAGCTGGGCCTTGTTCTTGCTGTATTTGTATTAAATTTGCAAGAAATGAAGTTTAGGGCAAAGCTGATGAGAGTCAGACCCTTCCTGAGCAGAGTCCCTGAGGGAAGTGAGCCGAGCACAGCACAGAAGCACAGGCAGGGCTTTGGATGCTCTGCCAGGTAAAATATTCCATGGAATGAGAAGCTCTGAACCGTTGAACATCCTCCTGAATTCCACATTGTCATCCCTGGAGTGTCCAAGGCCACCTTGGAGCAGCCTGGGCTGGTGAAAGGTGTCCCTGCCCATGGCAAAGGATGGGAAGAGCTTTGAGGTTCCCCCCTATTCCAAACCATTCTGGGATTCTGTGGAAAATCCCTGATTCCGCATTAAGAGAATCCTTCAAACACTGGTTTAAACTTGCAAACCAATCACTGTGCTGCCGACTGCTGCTTTTTTGGTTTTACTTAAAAAACCCATTTGTTTCTTTCACCTCAAGTCTTTAATTTAAGGACTGTAATTAATACCAAAACCTTTTCAATTTTAGAGTGAACAACCCATAGAGTGACATTGTACCATCCATCTCTGGGATTCAGGTGGGAGATTCAGAAAAGCTGAATTAAATGAATTTTACAGGATGTCTGCATTTGTCTCCTCTGTAGGAAGACAAATTCTTGTGTTACAGGGAAAGAAAAATCATTCAGGCTCCTGTGCATTGTAGGGGACCTAAAACATCGCCTTAAAATGTAGATTTTGACTTTCTGCCCAGCACTGCCTTGAAAGTTTTGCCATTACAACCTAATTGCTGAATAAATGTTCCCTCGGTGCAGGACAGGCAGTGGCTCCCTTCTGGTGCCATTTCTGCTCCTGGAAATCTGTTCCCTTCCTTATTTTGTATGGAATTCTTTCAGCTGCAAACTACTGATCTTCCACCTTGGAACAGGTTTTGGAGCCAAGGGGGGAAGGTCAAATGTGTTGGGTTTCCAAGAGTTGTTCACCTCTTCTTCCCAAGCAGAAGATGGATTTCCATTCTCCATGGTTTCTGGATATTTTCCCACCATTTTCCCCTGGATATTCCTGACGTGTCACAAATCAGCCCCCGGTTACTGACTTGGAAATGTTCTCCTTTGGGCCTGAACTGGGCAGACTGGGAAGCTGCTGGCTCAGATCCAGGAATTAATCCTGTAAAAAACACTCAGGGCCCAGGGATTATTATTGATTTCATAAGGTGCATGGAATTAATTAAGTTTTAATGCAGTCGTTCTGTTCTGTGACTTTGCAAGCTCCACACCTGGGCAGGGCTGGGAAAGGGGGGTGGTGCTGCCAGAGTGGCCCAAAAAATGGCATTGGGCACTCAGGGCAGGAGCAGAGATTTGGGGCCTCCCTTTTGGGGTGAATATCATTGTTTGAACTCCTGAAGTTTGCTTTGAGGGGGCATTCCCATGTTTTGTCTCCCTCCCTCATTCCACACCCAGTGCAGAATCCTCTCCTGATTCCTCCTGGAGGAGAGGATTCCCTGAGGATCTGAGCTACCAACAGCACCCAGCACCACAGAAATCCTTCAAATAATGAATTAAACTTCATTTTTTTCCAGCAGAGCCAGGGGGAGTCACTGACATCCCAGAGAGGCCTTCCCCCACCACAATCAGGGGAAATGGAAACCAAAGGCAAGGTTTTCTTTGGAAAACAAGAATTAAAGAGGTTTTACTTGGATTTCTTGCTTTACCTGGATCTTGCAGAGCTCAGGGGAGCTGTGATTTGTAAGCCCCAAGTCAAAATTAACAATAACACTCAACTCTATTATATTTCACTGATGCTTATCTGTGGGAAATGCATGATACTCCCAAACCTGCAAGATTTATTATTTGCTATATATTTGATCTCCTGGATAATTGTTTAATTAAAGTAATTAGTAGCTGCTTTCAAGGCCCAAAATCATTACTGAGCTCATTCCAGCACGCAGCTACTCCAACCACAACACCTGCCCCTGCTCTGCGCCAGACCAGGATGTGGGAGCTCCTCTGGAATTACATCCTCCCTGCAAGACATCTCCCAGGACTGCATTTGGGGCATTATATTTCTGATATTATTTTATATTCCTATATAATGTATATTTTTTTATATGTATAAATATATAATATATATTTATTATATTTCTATATATTATATTTATATTATTATCATATTTCTCTGATATTTCACTGCTTGTAACATCCAAAAATTTTCACCAAAATATATATCTATTACATATAAAAATATATATTCTATTTCTATATTTCTAGATAATATATTTATATTATGATTATATTTCTCTGATATTTCACTGCTTGTGACATCCAACAATTGTCACCTCAATTTCACTGTTTGTGACATCCAACAATTGCCACCTCAATTATATATTGTCACCACAGTATATAATATGTATTATATATTTTATATATAAATAAAATATGTTCTATTTCTATATATTGTATTTATAATATGATCATTTTTTTCTGATATTTCACTGTTTGTGACATCCAGCAATTGCCACGTCAATTAACAACTGTCACCACAATTAACTAACAAGAAGGTGGGAAATGTGTTTGAAAGTGGGAGATATTAATATGTTGTTAATAAATTCTGGTTCTGATATTTTGGGATGATGTTTTTCTGAGGGGAATTCTTCCTGGCTGTGGGAAATTCATCTGAGTTATTCCTCAGATATCCATCCATGTATTCATATCCAGGAGTTAGGCCAGGACCAAGACATAATCCTTTGAAAGGACCTTCTGTGATGGAAATCCTTGTCAAGGATCCCGTGGGGATTACAGGAAAACCTGTCAGGGAGAATGTAAATAAGCAGAGGGTCCATATCCCCAGTCCTGAAGGGAGAAAAGGAAATTCAATTCCTTTATGGCCTCACTCCTGAACCCTCCCACAGCACGGGAAGCAGTAGGCCATGTAAAACCCAAAAATAGCTCGGCAACTTCGTGTTCCCCCTCAGACAGAGAGCAAAAAAAAGAAATAAAAAATGCTCCCCGGGGAAAAACATGATCTTTTGCCCATGTTTGAGTTGTCAGTTTTGACAGGAATGCTACAAACTAATTAAATTTTTGTTAATTTATTTTGTCTGATGCAGCCTGTCACAGGAATGGCTGGGGAAGTCTGGCTTCTCTGGGAAGCACCCGTGGGTTGGTGCAGGGAAAATGGACCTGCTTAAGTCAAATAAACACAAAAAGCATTTAAATTCATTTCTCCCTCCGTGCTCCAGCTCTGTTTGTCTGCTCCAAAGGCAACCCAAGCTTATTCCCTTAAATCCCCCAGTCTGGTGGGATAGCTGCTCTCTTCTGGTTAGACATGAAATGGGGAATGGGTGAAGGACAAAGTAAAATTCCATCCTGGAGCTGCCCTGGAATTTGAGTTAAACCTGGAATTAAACCCGGAGTGTCCTGTGTTAAACCTGGACACTCTTAGGCTGGATTATTCCCAACACAGAAGCTATTTTGAGATCCAAGAATGTTCTCTTTTCACACAGGAAACAAAATGGAACCAGAGTGTCAAAATGTCCAAGGCCAGCTTGGAGCAACCTGGGACAGTGGAAGGTGTCCCTGCCCGTGGCACTGGGTGTGTTTTAAGGTCCCTTGCCACCCAAACATTCCATGTTTCCATGGCTTTTTCAGGGAGATCCATGTGGTCAAATGCATTAAATGATGAAATGATGGATTTATGGTGGGATGGCTGGTGGGATGGCTGCTCTCCTCTGGTTAGAGATGAAATGGGGAATGGGTGAAGGACAAAGTAAAATTCCATCCTGGAACTGCCCTGTGTTAAACCTGGAATTACTGGACACTCTTAGGCTGGATTATTCCCAACACAGAAACTATTTGGTTTTCTCTTTTCACACAGGGAACAAAATGGAACCAGGCTGTCCAGAGTGTCAAAATGTCCAAGGCCAACTTGGAGCAACCTGGGACAGTGGAAGGCGTCCCTGCCCGTGGCACTGGGTGGGTTTTAAGGTCCCTTGCCACCCAAACATTCCATGTTTCCATGGCTTTTTTCCAGGGAGATCCATGTGGTCAAATGCATTAAATTATGAAATGATGGATTTATGACCCCCTTGCCTGGGAAGGAGGGGAAATCCAGAGCTCAGCTCCTCAGCCACCCCGAGCAGCCTCTGCCTGCTCCAACACGATGCATGCTCATTTTGCATTCTCCTGGAACTCCGTAAGGGCACAGCCAGATCCAAAGAAAGCACTGGTGCAGTCTGATTGTTCTCAGATAATCAGCTGAGGAAACAGGGAAAAGACAACCCCCGGGGGTGTTTATTCTGGGTTTTTGAACCTGTCTCTGTCAGGGCTTTGCACAGTTGAAAACCCCTTTAACAACCACACCGGGAGGCTGGGGGAGGTGATCAGATAAGAGAAGGAGATAAGCGATTAGCAGAGCCCTTCAAAGTGCCAGCTGGAAGGGGAAAGTGGAGCGTCCATCCCACAGCCCAGCCAGCTGAAAGGGGAAGGTGGAGTGTCCATCCCACAGATGTTCCCAGCTCAGATCCGAGTGTTTACACAAACAGCCAGCTCTCATTCCAGCAGGGATTGCTCTGCTCTTATCTTGTTTAATGGGTAATTTGTGCATTAAGGGATCTGCAGGTTTCAGTCAGAGCTCCCGTCCTTTTTGGCAGGGGAATCCCACCCTACGTGACTGAAGGCACTGCCAGCCCCGGGGTTTGCCAAATGGGAATGAGGAATGTACCCCGAGCACGTCCGGCACCTCACAGCCCCTCACATCTGCACCTGGGCTCCTCCAGGTGGGAAAAGGCCTTCAGGATCACAAAGTCCAGCCACCAGGTGGGATGGAGCTCCTGGAAAGTGTCACTGCCCGTGGCAGAGCTTTGGAATGGGAATTTGGTCCCTTCCAACCCAGTGCATTTGAGATCCCAATACCAATCCCAAATCAGCCTAACCCATTTGAGATCCCAGTACCAACCCCAAACCAGCTTAACCCACCCCATGTGAGATCCCAATACCAACCCAAACCCTTTTGAGATCCCAATACCAACCCCAAAACAGCCCAACCCATGTGAGATCCCAATAACAACCCCAACCCATCTGAGATCCCAATACCAACCCAAACCCTTTTGAGATCCCAATACCAATCCCAACCCATTTGAGATCCCAATACCAACCCCAAAACAGCCCAACCCATGTGAGATCCCAATACCAACCCCAAACCAACCCATGTGAGATCCCAATACCAACCCCAACCCATTTGAGATCCCATTACCAGCCCCAAACCAACCCAACCCATGTGAGATCCCATACCAACCCCAACCCCAACCCAACCCATTTGAGATCCCAAAACCAAGCTGCATTTATCTGCATCTTTAACATCTCAATACCTACGAAAACCTAATCTATGTTTTCTCTCAGACCTCTCCATTTTATTTTTTTCTCATTTATTACATTTACTGAAAGCGTTTAAGAAAGAGACAAACCCAGAATTTCATTTTGGTGGGGGTTCTGGGAACAGAAAGGAAACTTTGTTCCCATTCTGAAGAGCTTAAAACACAAGTGGATGAATTAAAGTGCCCTGATTTCAGTGGGAATCTTGGATGGAGATGTTTTTGCCCCCCTGAAGTGTCCTTGGAACTCCCTTTGGAGACAATGGTGCTGCCTGTGGAAGAAGGAGATTCCCACCTGTTTCTTCATCCAATATTTCCATCCTAAACAGGACAATGAACAACAAGGAAGGATCTTTGAAGCCCTAAATTCATGTTCAGTTGTTCTTCCAAACATCCTGCAATGGAAAATTGTGCTAGAAGATGTCTCCAATAAAGATTTAATCATATAATCTAATATATGAATAATAAATGTGCTCCAGGGAGCCAGGTATGCATTGCAAACATCTGTAATAAACATGTACAATCCAACAGGCTTCTGGGGTATTAAGAAATTACCAAAAATAGAAAGGAGGGGGGTTTTTAAAAGAATTTCCTTCCAACTTGAAGCAGATGTCTTCCAATTACTGGTTCATTTGGAGATGACGCTGGGAGGGTTTTGATTCAGGAGGTTTTTGACAGAGAGGAAGCACAGACTCAAATAGGTAAAAATGACACAGAAGACCCTTTAAAGTAATTTTCCCTCATCTTTTGGACTCTGATTTCTGCTTCAACCTTTTGTGCTTTCCATCAGTGAAGCTCCAGACACCCACAGCGGTGCTCCCACTCCCAAAATATTGATTTGGGTGGGTGGGTGATGAGTATGTGGAGGAGTCACTGGGCTGAGAGGCTCTTTACAGTAAAAACTTACTCAAACCTTCAGTGTTTCCACGTGGAAATCATGGGATGGTGGCTGTTCCTCCAGGGAGAAGGATCTCAAGGAGCCTGGGACACTCTGCCCATTTTATATCTCAATTTCCCTGGAATTCCTTCTGTAGCCAGCCTATAAAACCTGGGAAAACAGGCCAAAAATGGGTTGAAAACTTTGAATTCAGCATTTAAAATACCAAGCTGAGTCTAAAAAGCCGAGCTGCTCCTTGACCTCCCTCAGATGTGGTGGTGGTGCAGGACAAATGTGTCTTCTGCTGCTTGTGAAGCTGCACGAGCAACGAAGCCAGAGGGAGGTGAAAATATCCTAAAACCTCTTTCTTTTGCATCTTTCTGCCAACTTCTGAGATGCTGACGAAAGATAACGCTGAAGTTTCAAAGCTGGGGAGAAAAAAAAGCTCCCTGAAGATTTTTTGTGATGTCAGAGGAAGAAGGAAGCCAGCTTGAAATGAAGGGCTGCTCTCGGGCTCTAATCTTGTAGACACCTACTTAACTTTAAGCCAATTAAATCAATGGACTACTTAACCTTTGCCTACAGGAGAAAGGATTTGCCAGCACAGTTTATATTAGTGCCCCAAACCAAATAAGCAATGCTCCAAAAAGCACTCTTCTTTCAGCAAAACTCTATCTGCCCTCGGTGTCACGGGCATAAAGCTTCAGCCAGGGACTCAAAGGAAACCGTTCCTTTCAGTGACACCGCTGGAACTTGTTCCTCTCAGAAAAACAAGCCCCAAACAAAGCATTGCCAGGGTGGAGGCTGAGTTTTCCGGAGCCAGAGCTGGTGTTTGAGCCCGGTTTGCTCCTGGTTTCTGGAAACCCAGAATGAGCTGGGTGCCAGATTCCCTCAGGGTTTCCAGCGTGCAGTATCTCCCAAGGGTACCCATCCCACGGAAGGGTGAGCTCAGAGGGAGTTGCGGCCCTTTTGTGGCAATTTTTTGGGGGCATTTTGGTGCTGCCCCGGCACCCCGGGCTGTGGGAGGTGTGGTGGGGCCGGAGGGGTTTGTGAGAGGGAAAACGTTCGCGTGCAAAACGTAATGAAAGCCAGGGCTCCCCTGCACAGCCCCCCCGGGCCAGCAACACGTTACATCATTTGTCACTGGACACGTTGGGAGCGTGTCACTGGAAAAACCTTTAAAAGCTGAGCTGGAAGTGCCGTGGAGACAACTGTGGGGGGAAAAAAAGACAGCATCATTTATAAATGTTTTTGTGTCTACTATTTACATTTGGGGCATTTCGATGGGAAAAAAAAAAGGGAACAGAAAGGCTCCACTTAACATCTTCCCAGATGGTAACAACATCTGTCTAGATGGCAGCCCGAGGATCTGACATTTTATGGGTGAAGGCGGGGGGCATTTGGGGATTTCTTGTTTTATTTTGCTTTTTTTCCCCCCATCCAGATTAATTGTCCCTGCACGTTGGTCCCATCACTCTTTGCTTTGGGCCATCTGGTCAGATGTCATTAACCCTGGAGACCAACAGCCCAAGAAAGTGGAACCATATGTTCTCAGCAAAGATAAACAGTAAATAGGGCCCCGTGCAACAGAACTGTGGGTTTGGGGCTTGTTTGGGGGGTTTTTCGTTGTTAAAATGAGCACAGGAACATTTTGGTGGCAAAGCACGTGCACCAACACATCCTGCTGAGCAAATCCCAGGATTTCCATGGCCCTGTGGCAGAGCTGCTCCGTGTCTGGGGTCTGGAGCCCAGCTCTGCCCCGTGCTCTGAGGAAGGGGTCATTGCCACCTTGGAATGATGCTGGATCCTGCAGGAAAATTCCCCATCTCTCACCACAGGGTCACTGAGCCACCACCCGCTGCAGCGGCCTCTCTCCACCTCTCCCTTGTGCAGCTTGATCTCTGCTGAATTCTAAATTCCTGCTAATTCTTCTAAATATCTTATTTCCTGCCCATTTCGTGGGACAAAAACGGGGTGGTTTTCCTCTGGGCCCGTTCTTTTGGGGGCTGTCATCATTGTGAGCCAAATGAGAGATTTAATTCTTCTAAATATCGTATTTCTTGTCCATTTCATGGGACAAAACTGGGGTGGTTTTCCTCTGGGCCCGTTCTTTTGGGGGCTGTCATCATTGTGAGCCAGCTGAGAGATTTCCTTTGAGCTCGAGGATGCTGTGGGAGCCCTTGCAGAGGAGAAGAATTGCCCAGGACACCCAGGGGCAGGGAGTCAGTGGCTGCTCATCTGTCTCTCACCCAGCAAAGCCACCCTGACACCACAAAATGGGATAACGCCCAGACTCTTGGCTGATGGGACAGGCTGGATGATTTCTTCCTTGCCAGGTGGTGTTTTTATTATTTGTTTTTGTCTATTTTGTGCTGAGGCCTCATTTCCAGACAAGGGCACTGTAACTTCAGCACAGAAAACCAGGCACAAACCAGTGGAGCAAGAGATTGTTGTAACAAAACATCCACTTGCTTGGATTATTTACCATGAAACGCCACCAACAACAGCACCTGCAGAGAATTATGTGGTGATACAACACTGGAGAGAATTTGAGCTGAATCCCTGCCTTGCAGGTTTGTGTGAGTGCTTCAGACCTCAGCACAATTTATCTGCTGGAGGGAGAAGCTTTGTAGTCCCAAACATTCCCCTCTTTGCCATGCAGGATCAGCTCTGCTTGGAGCAGCTCAGGGGGGATGGAGGATGGAGTTGATCAGCTGCAAATCTCTACAAGCTCACCCATAATTTGTATTTCGCTTGTGCATTTCTTTCCCAGGAGGAACCATCTGAACACTCAGGTTCATGGAGAAACAAAACCACAAAGATTTCATGGGCATTTCTCTAGAATTTTCCTTCAAAATACACAGATTTCTGATTTGTAAGCGAAACTCTCCAGCAAAGAGCAAAGACCAGCTGTCCTCACTTTCCTTGCTCACAAAGCATTGTTGTATCTGAGTAAGATATTCAGATCTAATTATTAATAAATAACTGGCAGCTTGTAGAAGACAAGCTGTGGGATTTGTCATTATTTTGCCACTTGAGTTTCTCATCCCATGTCTCACTTGGCCAGCATTAATTGAAGTTGTAGGTTAATGCAGGCTGACAGCATTAAAGCAGCGTGGCCTCCAGTGTATCAGCCAAAGATGCATCTTGTGTCATAAAACAGAATAAAGTGTCATGGTAGAAGATGGAAATAGAAAAAAAAAAAAGAAACAAAAAAAAAACCAAAACAAAAACCAAAACAAACAAAAAAACCAAAACAAACAAAAAAAACAAACAAAAAAAAACCACACACACACAAAAAATACCCCAAACCCTTGGGTTTATCCTGAGCTGTCGCATTCCTGAGCACGGGCAGGTCAGCACATCCCAGCTCCCAAATCCCACTTTGTGTTTGTTTGCTGTCTTTGCCCAGAGCCCAGGGAGGGTTTGCTTGGATGAGCAGCCTGGGGAGGGACAGAGCAGCGCAGGGAGCACACACCCAGAGGTGCCAACCTGCTGAACTGGCCCAGCAGGTGCCAACCTGCTGACCCTTTGGGCCATGGAAGGCTGCAGCCTGAGTTGCACCACTCACCCACTGCCCAGCCTGGGTTTTACCCACTCATCCCACTGCTCAGATTGTGGGGTTTCACCCACTCACCCCAGTGCCCAGCCTGTGGGGTTTCACCCACTCCTCCCACTGCTCAGATTATGGGGTTTCACCCACTCAGCCAGTGCCCAGCCTGTAGGGTTTTACCCACTCACCCCATCCCAGAGCAGCCTGTGGGGTTTCACCACTCACCCCAGTGCCCAGCCTGTGGGGTTTTATCCACTCACCCACTGCCCAGCCTGGGTTTTACCCACTCATCCCACTGCTCAGATTGTGGGGTTTCACCACTCACCCATCCCAGGTTTACCCACTCACCCCAGTGCTCAGACTATGGTGTTTCACCCACTCACCCCAGTGCCCAGCCTGTGGAGTTTTACTCACTCACCCCAGCCCAGGTTTACCCAACTCACCCCAGTGCCCAGCCTGTGGGGTTTCACCCACTCACCCCACTGCTCAGATTGTGCGGTTTCACCACTCACCCCATCCCAGGGCAGCCAAGGGGGTTTTACCCACTCACCCCACTTCCCAGCCTGTGGGGTTTCACCCACTCACCCCAGTGCCCAGCCTGTGTTTCACCCGCTGTCTTTCACCCACTCACCCCATCCCAGGGCAGCCTTTCCTTGTTTCCCTGTGGGATGCGATGGCTCTGCTGCACTTCTGGCTCAGTGCAAGACCAGCCAACAGCTCTCCTGTGGAGAATCCAGGGTGGAGAGACAGTTCTGACCCAGATGGAACCTCGGGCAGGGTGAGGAGAGCCTTGTCCTGCCCTTGAAGGACAGTGAGGGTCCTGTGGTCACTCTTGTCCAGGGGCAGCCACCGCTCTGTGGATGCAGAGCTGGCTGGGATCCCCCCTCCAGCTGCTGTGCTTTCTGTGGGACACCAGCCCACGTTTATTCCTTTCCTTTGGATGTTTTGTGCTGCAGAGACACTCTCGCTGCGGACATGATTAACCCCAAAGCTTCCCCCACCTTTGCTGCCATGCCCAGCTTGGCCAAGGCCGTGTTCTGTCACATTTGGGAATCAGTGAGAATCTGGATTCCTCAGATTTCTCTGGGCCTTCTGGAATATCCTCTCTGGGCATTCTGGAATATCCTCCTAGCTGGGCTGCTCCTCCTGCAGCCACCCTGGCCAATTTGATCATATTAAACGTGCATTCTTCACACATGATCCTATTACCATTCCAATGTTCCTGCTGTTGCTTATTCAGGCTGACCTTCGGCATCTCCTGCCATCCTCTGCCATGGTCAAGACCTCCCAGCTTGTTGCCTGGTGGCCCCCAAAGGAAGGTGTGAAGATTAACAGCCCAGAGGATGTATTTAATGAATGGCAACAAGGGATTAGTGACACAGTGTCACCTTTCACGGCCTCTTTAAGCAGGCGAGCTGACACCCGTTTATTTTTGTTTGCACTGTTGAGTAAACTCTGGAAACAGACTGGATTTACAGTCTCTGCTGCCCCAGTGCCTCCTCCTGTCCACCAGCCTTGCCTTGGGAGGGGGATAAAACCGGGAATCTCCTTGGTGAGGGGATAAAACCAGGAATCTCCTTGGTGAGGGGATAAAACCAGGATTCTCCAAATGTCCACCAGCCTTGGTGGGGAGATAAAACCAGGATTCTCCTCCTGTCCACCAGCCTTGCCTTGGTGAGGGGGATAAAACCAGGAATCTCCTTGGTGAGAGGATAAAACCAGGATTCTCCAGCTCTGTGTCCATCAAAAATCAGCTCCACACCTCCCAGTCCTCCACCTGCCCAAGGGCTCCTGTGCCTGGACAGGGCTGAGCTGTCATGGGGCACAGGGCTCCCCCTGCCCTCCTGCCACACCTGACGGCCTCCAAATTCCTCAGGAAAGGAGGATTTTGGCAGAGACATTCCCAGAAGTGCAGGAGGGTTTCCAAGGACAGAGATGTCCCAGCAGTGGCAGGGATGTGGGCTTGTCCTTGCTCCACTGGTGACACCCAGAGCCGGACAGCCCCAGCCAGCAGCAGATCCTGGTGAGGCCTCCAGGGACCAGCGTGGTGCCCTGGCTCCAGCACAGGTTCACCCACCCAGTTTGGGGCATTTCCAGCACACCCAGCAGCTTTCCTGGGAGCTTTCCTGGGATCTGGAGCGTGCTGAGAGCTCTGTGCTGTGCTCAGGGTCACTGGATGGGGACACAAGGTCCTTGGAGATGACATTGGGTAAGGCTGTCCCACAGCTGGCCTTGCACTTCATTCTGAGCCACTTCTGCCACCCCTCCTTTCAAATTATTCAAATATTTATTCAAATAAAGATTCAAATTATTCTTTGCACTGCGGGAATTCTGCTGCTCACAGAATTTATCCTTGGTGGCTGCCTTCAGTTCTGCTCTTCTTCATTCTGGAATGCCCTCAACCCTCTCCCCCTTTGCAGATGTCTTGATGAAACCCACAGAGCAAATTTATCTGGGACACCTTAAATTCCATCTCAGGGAAAAAAGCACCAAAAAGAACATCCAAAGCACAAATGGGTCAGTGGGACAGGAAGCCCAGGGATGGCAGGGTGGGAAAAACCTTCCTTGGGAATGAGAAGTGAAATCTGGAAAGGGTGGTTTGGACTCCGTGTACAGGGGTAATCTCTGCTGCTGATAATAAATTAATACATTTTGTAGTGGTGAGGAAAATGAAGTTTATCTTTCCCAAGAAGCTTTCGTGGCAAATGTTGCAATTGTATCTGAAATGCCAGGCAGGAATTGCTGCCTCCAAATAAAGGCCAGTCCAGTGGCTTTGATTTCTCTCCAGTTCAGGGAGTCTCCTGTGATTGTATCTTCACTGGGTCAAGGACAGAGGCTGATGTTTCCTTTGCAGACACAAAAAACCAAAAAAGAAAATCTAAAATCAGCCCAAAATCCTGAGCAGGAGTTCAGAGAAATGCTGCTCTGATTTAGCTTTGATGCATTTGCAAATGTATTTAAATTGTGCTCCGGATCTTGGCTGATTGTTGAGAAATTGGAGTTTGTGTCGAGGAAGAGTTTGTGGTAAAGTGGAGACCTGAGAGTGGAGCAGACAAAGCACAAAAATGCCTTTTAGAGATGTTTATCTGTTTGTAGGCGATGGTGATCTATTTGTAGGTGATATTTATCTATTTGTATGAGATGTTGATCTGTTTGTGTGAGATGTTGATCTCTTTGTATGACACGCTGATCCGTTTGTGTGTGTTTGATGCAAAATGCAGCACAGATGGAGCCATTAAAATCCCAATTTTGGAAATTTGGGCATTTGGCCATCCCCGACAGAGGAAGCTGTGAGTGAGCCAGGTCTGAGCTGCGCCACTCTGGACCCACAGGAGCCGAGGGGATCCCTCTGGGGTCCCCATCAGGAGCAGGGTGGGAGCTGCAGGTTTGGCAGGAGGGAAATTGGGAGATTCCCATCAGCCAAGGGCAGGGCAGGAGAGGTGGGGAGAGCTGCCCCAGGCCTTTGGCTCGGGCTGCTGCAATCTGCTCCATTGTTTTACAAATTAATTTCCCCTTCACTTCACGGCTTTGTATCTTTTTTGGTTTGTTTGGTTTTGGGGGATTGGGTTTTTTTTTTTGGCTCGTTATTATTTTTAAGGCAATTAAAACCTAGAAACGAGACCCAAGGAAACACCCACTGCATTCCTGGGATGATCCGTCTGTGCTCCCTGCATTCCACCCCGGCTCAGAGGTGGGAGGCAGCCGGGTGCCAACAGCACCACGCCGCATTCCCACCGGGAAAAATCCACGGGCAAAGCAGGATGCTCCAACCCCGGCGCTTCCAACGAACACAAGGGCTGGGAAGAAGTCCCTCAGGGCCTTTTTCCAAGTGCTGCTTCAACAGAGAGTGCACAAAACACCTTCCACTCACCGGGACAAATCTATCTTGGAAAAAAAAAAAGCGCCAATTAACATTGCAGAGCCTCCGCACCCAGATTCCTGCCGGTTGGCATTTCTGCCCTTGGATGCTGCCTGTCTTTGCCGCTGGATTCCTGAGGCTTAACACCTTAATTCCTGAAATGAGCCCCAGTCCTAATTCCCGATTTTAGGAAAACAACATTCCTGCCATTGAATGAAAACATTTGTACACAGTTCATAAACCATCTTCCTGAGGGGAGGGGGAGCTGGGAGCGCATAGAAGTGCATTGTCCATGGAGCCTGTGGCTCCATATTCATCCAGCACTGCTCAAATATTCCAAAATCCTCTGCTGGACACGGCCAGGGCCGCGCACAAATCCCAACACACACAGCGTCCTTGTGGAAGTGGATGGGCTTTAGGGTCCCATCCAACCCAAGCAATCCAGCCCAATCCAACCCACCCCAATCCAATCCAACCCAACCCACCCCAATCCAATCCAATCCAACCCAATCCAATCCAACCCAACCCAATCCAATCCAATCCAACCCAACTCAATCCAATCCAATCCAATCCAATCCAACCCAACCCAATCCAATCCAATCCAACCCAACCCAATCCAATCCAATCCAATCCAACCCAAGCAATCCAGCCCAATCCAATCCAAATGAATCCAACCCAACCCAATCCAATCCAATCCAATCCAACCCAATCCATTCCAATCCAATCCAATCCAACCCAACCCAACCCAATCCAATCCAATCCAATCCAATCCAATCCAACCCAACCCAACCCAATCTAATCCAATCCAATCCAACCCAACCCAATCCAATCCAACCCAATCCAATCCATTCCAATCCAATCCAATCCATCTAATCCAATTCAATCCAATCCAATCTAATCCAATCCAATCCAATCCAATCCAACAGCGTGGAGAAGTTTCTGGATCAGGCCTTGTGTTTCTGGCCATCGGTGACAGGCCCAGAGTGAAATTCCAGCACTGCTCCTCCCTCGGTGTCATCCATTCATCGGTGGGACAGCGTGTCCATCAATGTGCCAATCCATTCACCTCCTGGGGCCTCCCATGGCACACTCCTCTGGGGAGGTCAGGAGGAGTAATGCCAATCCAATCCAAATCAGGATCACAGAATTTCTGGATCAGGCCTTGTGGTTTGGATGGGATTTGAAATTCCAGCACTGCTCCTCCCTCGGTGTCACCACGGCGGTGGGACAGCGTGTCCTGGTGTGCTGAGACACCTCCTGGGGCCTCCCATGGCACAGATCCTTGGGGAGGTCAGGATTTTGGTTTGGATTACAGAATTGGAATCTGGGGATGGGATTGGATTGATTGATTGGATTGATTGATTGGATTTGATTGGATTGATTGGTTTGGATTGGTTTTGGATTGGATTGATTGGTTTTGGATTGGATTGGATTGGATTGGATTGGATTGGATTGGATTGGATTGGATTGGATTGGATTGGATTGGATTGGATTGGATTGGATTGGATTGGATTGGACTGGATTGGACTGGGTTGGTTTAGAATGGATTGGATAGGGTTGGATGGGACCTCAAAGCCCATCCACTTCCACAGGGACACTTTCCCCCATCCCAGTCTGCTCCAACCTGGCCTTGGACACTTCCGTGGACGCAGGGACAGCCACAGTTTCTCTGGGAATTCCATCCCAGCCCCTCCCCACCCTCAGAGGGAACAATTCCTTCCCAGTACCCAATCTAAACCCGCCCTATTTTAGTTTAGAGCCCTTCTCCTTAAAATCCTCTGGGAAGCTCCAACCCGTGCTGCCCCTCCTGCAGAATTTGCTCCATTTTTAGAAGATTTGCTCAAACAGGAGCTGTTGGGTTGAATCCTTAGGCCAGTGTTCCACAGGAGCTCGGCCTTGAGGATTGGGATGGTTCCTCCTGACTTTTCTGTGTCCCAGGGAAATGCAGGTGGGAAGTAGGGGTGATAATGTTCCTATTCCAGCTCTGTGTTGGGCTCTGCTTCCACGCTGGAGCTGAGCACGTCACACCTTGTTTCTCCAGCCAGGAAGCTCCACAATCCACTCCCCATCCTGCCAGGAATCTCATCCCAGTGTTCTGGGACCTCTGTCCCTATGGGTTCTGTAAGAGCTGCAAGAACCTGACAAAAAGTTAAGCAGAGGAGACCAAGAGATCTCCAGCAGGTTCTAAAATTTGGATATTTCCCCTAGCACACATCGCCTGTCAAATCACAGGACCCAGTCAACACAGTGGAATTACAGTCCTGGGGGGAAAAAAATTGGAAAAAAAAAAAGAGGAGAGAGAGGGAAAAATTTGATTCCGAATTGGAGGGATTAATGGTCAAAAGAATGTTCTTCTGGGAGTAATCTAAGTGTTATATTTACATTTGGCTTGGAATTATTTGCAGTGAGGAATTTCAAATGCAAATATTTTAAAAGCGTAACATGTAGAGAGAGACACTGTGGGCACTTCTGTTTTCT
Source organism: Emberiza elegans (assembly GCA_024865655.1). Classification (NCBI taxonomy): domain Eukaryota; kingdom Metazoa; phylum Chordata; class Aves; order Passeriformes; family Fringillidae; genus Emberiza; species Emberiza elegans. Next base: position 88,543,141 of record JALJVW010000184.1, on the reverse strand, counting down.
CTGAAAAAAAAATTTAAAAAAAGAAAAAAACTGGTTTTCTTGACTATTTTTTATTGGAATCTTAATGAGACCATAATTACAGCAAAAAAAAAAAAGGAAAAAATGTAGCTCTTAAAGGTTTGCTGTGAGTGTATGCACAGGCCTTGGACTGCAAAGAGAAAAAAAACCTCCATATTTTTTAAAACTATTTATTTTCCAAAGTGGTGCATGGGAGGGAAAAAAATGACTGAGCTAAGTAAGTCTTGTCCATTTATGTGCTTAGTCTGTATTTTCTTTTTCTAAAAAAATATCTAGGAATAAACGTTGAGAGTGGGCCCGTTGTGTTTGCCTTGGCTCCCGCCTTTATCTTGTTTTATTGTGTGACCCTTCCAAGGGGGGCTGGAGGAACTGCGGAGTTTTCTGGGTTTCTTCTGCATCCACAGGGGAGGGAGCACGGGGAGCCTTCAGTAATTCCCTGTGTTCCATGGAATTATGGAATGGGATGGGTTGGGCGGGAAGGGATCTTAAATCTCCTTTCATTCCACACCTTCCGCTGTCCCAGGTGGATCCAAGCCCCATCCAAGTGTCAGGGACACTTCCAGGGATGGGCATTCCACAAATTCTCTGGGAATCTGTGCCAGGGAAGAGTTTATTCCCAAGATCTGCTCCAAGGAGGCCCCAGCTGAGCCCAGCAGCCGGAATCTGCAGCAGGATCACCACAGGCACAAAGGTTCCATTTCACGTGGGTCCTTTTGAGGTCCTCTCCACTCTCCCCCCGTTCCTCCCCGAGCTTCCCTCTCCTTCTCTAAATCCCTTCTCACCAGCAGGGTTTGATGTCTGCACTTCTTGCATGGGACATCCCAAAATCTCTTTTTAAATCTCTTTTCATTTTGCCTCTTTTCATTCACTTTTATTAATCCTTCATTCATTTTCTTTGCCCTTAATTTTGTTCAGGTTTTTCTCACGTCTTTCTTTCACCTCTGCTTCTCTTGCTCCCCTCTCACGGATGGAGCAAACTTGTTAAAATAAAGTGTCTTTTCTTTTCCCCAAGGAAGAAAGTGTCCATTTCACAGCCCACACGCCCTTCAGAGCTGGTGGAGAGGCAGAGCATGACGGGCACATTCTGTGATTCAAACCTTCTGGGTATTGGCAGGAGAATAAATCTTGTGTCTGACATAAGAGGACATCAGGAAAACCAACCTGAAGCTTTTGGAAAGCATCCACGGAGCTGTCAGTCAGGAGGAGATAAACTTTACATGAAATAGGACCTTCTGAAGTCATTAGCTCCCCACTCACTGCTGCCAGAACTGCTGGAGGAGAGCAACGAGAGGCAGCCAAAGAGAACAGAAAACAAACGTGAATGGCAACGTGTCCCTGAAGGAAGTGCCCGGTACAAATGTGGGAATGCTCAGGAAAACAGCTCTCCAAAGGCTCAGCAGGAGCAGGATTGATCCACGGGCAAACTGGGCTGCCTGGAGAGCCCAAACCCGGGGTTGGAGCGTGTGCAGGCAGAGGGGTGCAGCTCTGAGCAAAGGGAACACAAAATCTGATTTGCCACCTCTGGGAAGATCTGCTGGTTTGTGGCGGCGGTCACAGGGGTTCTTGGATGAGGGAAGAGACGAGGATCTGACTCCATGTTTCAGGAGGCTTGATTTATTATTTCATGATATGTATTACATTAAAACTATACTAAAAGAATAGAAGGAAGGGTTCTCATCAGAAGGCTGGCTAAGAATAGAAAGGAATGATAACAAAGGTTTGTGGCTTCGACAGAAAGCCCGAGCCAGCTGGCTGTGATTGGCCATTAATTAGAAACAACCACATGAGACCAATCACAGATGCACCTGTTGCATTCCCCAGCAGCAGATAACCATTGTTTACATTTTGTTCCTGAGGCCTCTCAGCTTCTCAGGAGGAAAAACCCTAAGGAAAGGATTTTCCATGAAAAGATGTCTGCGACACTGGTTAAGGACACTGCAGCCAAACCCTGTGGGTCACATCCAGCAAAGCCCCAATTCCTGCTGGTGCCACTGGCACAACATTTGACCCACGTTTGGAAGGGATTTGGAATTTTCCAGTTCTGGAAGCTGCTGCAAAATTGCAGAACATCCTGTGAGTGAAGAGGCTGAGCAAACCCCCCCCGGGCCCTCAAATGAGGGATTCAGTGCCACAAATACCTGTGATTTCCTCCCAATCCCTTTGGCTGGGATCTCCCCATCCAATTGCTGCCCTAATTGGTGAAGAGGCTCCAGGAAATGGCAAAGCCACATCCTGGAGCTGCCCTGGTGAGTGGTGTCACCAGGGGAAGTCCCAAAATCAGCATTAATGCAACCCAGGTGTTCCAGAGGCGCCTGAGCTCACACAGGTCCTGGCAAGACAATTCCTGGCAATGCAATCCTCAATTATCTCCAAAATCCAGCTGCAGCAGAGCTGGAAATCCTCTCCAACACAACAAATGCCCTTCCCTCAGGTTTGCCCACTCCCTCGAGGGCCCCAAGGACCTTTGGAGCGTTGCTTGCTCCAATCCACGTTTCTCACTTGAATTCCACAAGGAACAGGGATGAATCTTGTCAAATCCAATGTGGAGCCATGGGAAGGATGGGAATTTGTTGAAGATTCAGCATTTCTGACCTGCTGCCTTGCTGTGGGGTTGGATTTTCCCTTTTCTTTCTCCTCTCCTGTTGCCTGCCCTGCTCTTATCACAGCATTTTCAAATAAAAAATGCAACACCAGAGAGCTGTGCTGGGGACAGCTGTGGGCACACCTGTGCCCCGTGAACTTTTATCCTCCCTGCTCCCTTTCAACAGGTGTTTTATGCCTTGTTTTCAACAGATCCTGCCCTGAATTTGTTATTGCCCCGAGTAATTTCATTTTTAAGGGCTGCCTGACAGGACAGGCTTTTCTTCTGATAGAAGCACTCAGGAAAGCTCCTTGTGAAGGGGGGAAAGGGGAAGAATGACAGCAGAGGCTGTTCCAGGGTGTCTCCAGCATTTCTGTGTCTGTTCATGGAGGGAAATCACTCAGGAGCTCCTGGAGGTGATGCTCAGCACCATTCCCTGGTTTGCCAGTGTTGGGAAGGTCCATTCTGACTTGTCCCTGTAATTCCAAATGTTCACCCAAAACCAAGCAGCACCAGCAGGAAATTTAAATGAAAATTTAAATCGGCTTTAATGACGGATCATGTTTTAGCACAAGGTAAAATTTCCAGGAAAACTCTGGGCCTGGTGCCATTCCCAACCCCAATCCCTCTCCCGGAAATGAGCAGGGACACACAACTATTCCTTCTCTGTCTCTGAGCCTTTCCAGGTGATTCCATTTGCTGCATCTCTTCACCCTAAAAACTGATTTCTGTCTGTGAGGATGGCCCCATGATCCCAAGTGGAAAGAGGATGATGAGGGATTGATTGATTAATTGATTGATTGATTAATGGATTTGAGGAGGAGGAGGGACAAGGGCCCTGCCTTGCTCTGCTCAGGCTGGGTTTGCTCTGTGATCCTCCAAATAAACCCTCACTGTGTAATATCTCCCCAAGCCATTGTATCTTTCTAATAATTCCATTTATTGCCCTGTTTGTGTTCATTTATGGTTTAACACACCAGCTGGCAATTAGGCCCTAATTGTGCTGTCATGCTAAGTAGCTGTGTTTATTTTTATAACACGGGCTGCAGCGCAAACTGGATTTGTTTTTAATTGTGAAGGCAGCCATGGCAACACCCCCTAATGATGATCCAAGTGTCACAGCTGGGAGTGGCTGGGAATGGCTGGGAATTCTGCTCAGCTTGGCCAAGGAAGGTGCAAAAACGCTGGAGAGGTTTCAGCCCTCAAATTCCCACTCCACATGCAGAATGCTCAGGATTCCCCCTGGATCCAGCACCAGCCCTGCTGGGATTCCCCTTTTCCACTTTCCTCCAGCCCTGATTTGCTCCCGAGGGGCAGCTCTGGTCTCTGGGACAGGGACAGGACCCAGAGAATGGCTGTGTCAGGGGGTTGGGATGGATTTTGGGAAAGGTTCTTCCCCCAGAGGGTGCCAGCACTGCCCAGGGTACCCAGGGAATGGCACATTCCCAAGGATGCCAGAGCTCCAGGAGGGTTTGGACAGCACTCCCAGGGATGCCCAGGGTGGGATTTTGGGGTGTCTGAGCAGGAGCTGGGCTGGGTGACTCCTGTGGGTCCCTTTCCCACCGAGGATATTCTGTGATTCCAGTCCCTCTCCCTGGTATCTCTCATTTTGCTCTTTTTTCCCCACATCCATACGATTCCAAGAAGGATGTCTGCCCTTATTTCCAGGAACCAAGGGTGCCAATTCCCTCAGGAGGTGCCTGGTGCTAGCCCAGCTCTGGCCAGAAGCCCCCTGAGCCCCGACACGTGTGGGGACACAGCCCGGGCTCTGTGGCCACCAGGGTTTTGGAGAGGGCGTGCCCCACGATGGCTCCACATGTTCCAATCCGCACTGGCCGGGCCTGCAAAACAGGAATTGTCATCAATCACGGGATGGAGGGGGCTGCAGAGAGCAGAACCACAACTGCCTCTCTTCCCAGAGCTGTCCTCACCCGCTGGGCTTGTCCCAAAACCAGGGCTTATCTCCCCAGGCTGGGACTAAGGGGACGTGAGTTCAGCTTTTGGCGCAGCCGGGGGCTCCTGAGGGAGCTCGGAGCGTTTCCTGTGCCTGGAATCTGCTCCTGCACGGCCTCTCCTTCCCTCCCCTTCCCATCTGCTGGAATTATCCTCTCCTTGGCAAAACACCACCTCCCAGCGCTGCCAGGGCCTGCTTTTAGGGGAATTTGGTGCTGCAGCTACCTCGGATTTTGGGCAGTGGGATTTTAGTCAGTGAGAATTTGGGCAGGGAGATTTTAGGTAGTGGATTTAGGCAGGGAGATTTTAGGCAGCAGGATTTTAGGCAGTGAGATTTTGGATAGTGGGAGTTTAGGCAGTGGGATTTTAAGCAGTGATATTTTAGGCAGTGAGAATTTAGGCACTGAGATTTTAGGCAGTGGGATATAGGCAACGAGATTTTAGGCTTTGGAATTTTAGGCAATGAGATTTTAGGAAGTTGGACTTTAGGCAGTGAGAATTTAGGCAGTGAGATTTTAGGCACTGGGATTTTAGGAAATGGGATTTTAGGCAGTGGAATTTTAGGCAGTAGCATTTTAGGCAAGGAGATTTTAGGCACTGGGATTCTAGGCAGTGAGATATTAGGTTAGGGAGATTTTAGGCAGTGGGATTTTAGGCAGTGGGAATTAAGTCAGTGGATTTTAGGCAAAAAATTTTAGGCAGTGGATTTTAGGCATTGAGAATTTAGGCAGTAAGATATAGGCAATGAGATTTTAGGCAGTGAGAGTTTAGGCAGTGATATTTTAGGCACTGGGATTTTAGGCAGAGGATTTTAGGCAATGGGATTTAAAGCAGTGAGATTTTAGGCAGTGAGATTTTAGGCAGTGAGAATTTAGGAAGTTGGACTTTAGGCAGTGAGATTTTAGGCAGTGGATTTTAGGTTAGGGAGATTTTGGGAAGTGAGATTTTAGGCAATGGGATTTTAGGCAGTGGGTTTTAGCCAGTGAGAATTTAGGCAATGGGATTGTAGGCAGTGAGAATTTAGGCTGTGGGATTTTAGGCAGTGAGATTTTAAGCAATAAGATTTTAGGCAGAGGATTTTAGGCAGTGAGATTTTAAGCAGATTTTTTCCCCTGCTCCAGATTAAATCAGGTCCAAAGTGCTCAAAGTGCAGCCCCTGAGGGCTCTGCTGTCTCTTCCCCAGGCCCATGTGCCGAACAATCTCCAGGCTGGTTATTTTTATCTCATTCATTGGGAAAATGATACACCAAGGTTGTTGTTCCCTCCGTGTGAGCAGCGAGGGAAACTCAGGCTCCTGCCTCCTCCCCACTGCTCTATGTGGGAACAAAAACCAGCAGGGCAAGGAAAAGGAGCTTCCAGGAGCACAGAATCGAACAAAAATAACCAATATATGAAAAAATAAGTAATTTTTTTTTCAGAAAAAAAATAGTAATTTGGATTTCCAGAAAAAAATAAAATTGGATTTCCAGAAAAAAATAAAATTGGATTTCCAGAAAAAATAAAATTTGGATTTCCAGAAAAAAAAATTAAAATTGGATTTCCAGAAAAGAAATGCAAGCCTTTGGTGCTGGTTGCTCGTCCTGGTGCTTTATTTGAAGGAGTCTCAGTCCCTGCTGGCCCTGCCTGGAGCCCTGTGTGAACGAACACACACGCACACAAAAATGCAGACAGCAAGAAGAAGTCATTCCACAGTCTAGCCTTGTTAAAGAATACAGCCACTTTCCAGCAGCAAACCTTCCCCCCTCAGCCTCTCCAGCCAGAGGAATTTCTTTCACCTCCTCAGAAGCTGCTTATTAAAGCTGGGCTGGTGCTGGTTCCCAGGTATTAGAACAGCAGCAAGGCTTAACTAATCTCTGCTTTTACTGCTGTAATTAAAGCGTGCACTTGCCAGTAAAAAGGTAACACTTTAAATTAAGGCCCCCTTTCTAAATGCTGTATTAATATTTATGAAATGATTACTGCATGCAGCCACATTCTTGCAGGACTTATTAGAAGGTGGGTTATAAAACTCGATTGTAATAAAGCCTTAATGGCTCTGCTCTGGTGAGCTGCAAGCTTTGCAACCCTACCTGCAGGGGTGTCTTCTCAAACTGAGAGGAAAATGCTCTTCCCTGCCCTAAACCCCCCAAAAGTTCTTTGTCTCTGTGGTTGTTGGTCCTTCTGCTCAGCCATCTACGAGGCGAGGTGGGATTTTATCACTGGGGTGATTTTCCTGCTCCCCAGGTGCTGTGGAAAGGTTTGGGATCTCCTCTGAAACCTCCTAAATCCTCTCAGCCACCCCACACACACACCTGGGCTAGCACAGGGCTCTGAGTGCAGACCTTGGTGTTTGGTAATTAAATCTTTGATGTTTTGGCAACTCAATCCTGCCCTCAGCTCGGTGACAGCTCCCGCCCTGTGATGCCTCGGGAAGGCTGAGCTGGAGCAGAGGCTGGACAGAGTCACAGAATAAAGCAGGGATTGATTCAAAGCATCTCCCCCATGGATCCACCTTGGGCAGCACAAGAGCCCAGCCAGGGCTGCACCCAAGAGGAACCAAAATGGCCCCAAAATGAACCCAAAATGGTCACAAAAGGAACCCAAGATGAACCAAAATGGCCCCAAAATGGTCCCAAAATGAACCAAAACTGTTCCCAAAATGAACCCAAAATGAACCAAAATGGCCCCAAAATGCACGGCCGGGCACGGGGTCTCTCCCTTGGATCAGTTCTGCTCCATTTGCACCTTGCAGTTCATTGTCCCATCCCAGCTTTAGCCCATCCAGTCCCACCCTGCTTGTTTTTCTCTCTCCAGCCCACGGGGTTTGTGCTCCTGGGCTGAGATTTGGATCATTTGTCCTTGGTGCCCAGCTGGAGCAGGAATTGTTTTGTCTCCCTGCTCTGTGCACAGAGCTCAGCATCCCCTGATGTGAACCCAGCCCCACACACTGAAGCAGCTCAGAACCTGAAAAATACAAAAGCTCAAACCTGAGCCATCACTGATGTCACTCTGTCCCTCTGTCCAGGGCATTTGGGGCACCAGTTTGGAAACCCCACGTGATCTGGAGCTTCACTGCGTTTGGAGGTCACTGCCCAAAAAATCAGATTCTCATCCCCACAATGATGAATTGGGTCCAGAGGAGAGCGTTGGATGTTCAGTGAGCAACAGGAAATGACTTCCACAGATGATTTTCTTCATCAAGGAACATCTCACAGTGCCAAGGCTCTCATTTTTAGGTGCTTTTTTGGTACTCTGGACACCCAACCCTTCAACTCTTTCATCCTCAGCTGTCATTTTCAACTTGCAATGTTTTGGAATAAATAATCTTTAACTATTCCATCCCAAAGCATTTTGCAAGGGGCTGTACCCAAGGCTGCAGCAAAACTTTTGGGTGGTTTTAGCTCTTTTTTCTTCCTTTTCTTTCCTTTTCTCTAGTTTGAGCATGGTATTGCCACCTCCTGCCTTCCCCTGTGCTCCTGGAAGGGCACACGTGAGGTCCAAAACGTGCAAAACCTGAACGTCTATAAAATATTCTGCACCATGAATAGCTCAGTGTAAGGCAGTGGCACTTCTCCTGCAGGAAAATATTCCCATGCAGAAGTGTTTGACAGCTTAAGCATCGGTGATTAACCTCTTCTAATTAAAGCTTGGAAGAGAAAATAACCAAAAATCAGCGCAGCTTGCAGAGAGCAGAAAAACAGGGAAAATTCATGGAGAAAAAAGGCATTTCCATGAAAACAACAGGCAACCTCCACCCCAAGCGTGGAACATCCTGAAGGGCCAAAATGCAGAGGGGTTGTGCTCAAAGTGACCTCACCTAAAGCTGCTCCAGTCACGTAGCAACGTTTGTTATGGCCAACAACAGAACCCAAAATGACACAATAAAAAAAGAATTACCCGCGATTAGAACGAAACTCCTGAAATGTCTCCAGCTGGAGCCAAAATTTGGGAGGGAGTGGGGAGAGAGGAGTTTATTATTTCAGTAGCAGCAGTGCAAATCCCCTCTGGGTGCTCTGCAAACCACCCTGTGCTCTTTGAACCCAGCCCCCTCATTGACATGGTAATGGGCTTTGTTGAATTCAAAGACGATTACATCAGAAATGTGTGGCCTCTTGTGGCTTTTCCAAGGCTTATAAAGCACACAAATTATATGAAAATATTGGGTTGAAAAATTAGTAAGCCATAGGAGTTTGTGTTGTTTTAGCCACGCTTTACTGCAGGGAAGGAAAACTCTGGCTCCTCCAGACCTTTGCCCAGGCTTTCAAAGCTACTTTCTTTATTGTTTTTCTTTTCTGGTGGGCTCACTTTGGATATACAGCCTGGATTTTTAAAGGACTTTCACACTGGAGCCACCTTCTCAACAAGAAATGTGTGAGGAGCAGATACCAGTTCTCTGAGCTGCTCCAGTTCAGTTTTAACCAGGGAAAGTTTTAACCAGGAAAGTTTTAACCAGAAAGTTCTGCCCCACAGTTTTGGTGATGTGAACCATCCATAGACATCACTGTCCTTATGGATTCCTGTAAATGCAATTGCAAAACGTGGCTGGGAATGATTTTGTAAATTCTCTTTTATGTCGGGTTCATAGATTTGATAACACCACCTCAAGTACAACAGATAAGCGAAAAGTTCCTTCCTGCAACGACAAATCAAAATTAAATCAAAACTAAATCCCAGCTCACCCCCAGTTATTAATTTCTTTATTGTTTTTCTTTTCTGGTGGGCTCACTTTGGATATACAGCCTGGATTTTTAAAGGACTTTCACACTGGAGCCACCTTCTCAACAAGAAATGTGTGAGGAGCAGATACCAGTTCTCTGAGCTGCTCCAGTTCAGTTTTAACCAGGGAAAGTTTTAAACACAAAGTTTTAACCAGAAAGTTTTGCCCCAGAAAGTTCTGCCTCACAGTTTTGGTGATGTGAACCATCCATAGACATCACTGTCCTTATGGATTCCTGTAAATGCAATTGGAAAACGTGGCTGGGAATGATTTTGTAAATTCTCTTTTATGTCAGGTTCATGGATTTGATAACACCAAGTGCAACAGATGAGTGGAAGGTTCCTTCCAGCACCTACAAATCAAAATTAAATTAAAACTAAATCCCAGCTCACCCCCAATTATAAAATATTTGAATATCCTAACAAAATGGTAAAACCCTGTGGTGAAAGATGTGTTGGAAGTGCTGGCAATGCCTTTTCCACTCAGAGCTCTCCTCCCACTCCTCCTCCAGTCCAAGCTCCCCTTCCCAAGACTCTGCTTGATGGAACAGGCCCTGTTAAATATCTCCTTTTCCAAAATTGGTGCTCCAGGGTTGATCGGGGTTTGACACATTTTAGCCAAGCCACAGCGCGAGTTCTGCTTCCCCTGTGAGCAGGGAAATTGTCCAGCCCACAGCAGCCAAGGAAGGAGGCTCGTGAGAAGTGACTTCAATGCTCCTGATCTTGTCTCTTTGGAGTTTTGGAACAGTTCAAGATCGTGGATGTGCTGCTCCAGAGTGGAAACCTCAGCTGCCCACCCAGAGCAGCTTTTTGGAGCCTCCAGTGAGGTGTGGACATTTTGGAGGATGTGTGAAAGGGGGAGAAGGTTGGAGAGGACACCTCCCATTATTCCACAGAAATAACAGCAGCATTCCATGCTCTCCAAAACGTGAAGGAGGACGGCCATGGGATTGTGTTGTTAAAATCCAGAGGATCCCAAACAGCTTCCAGGGAAGGGGCTTGGGCTGGATGGGCTGCCAGGCCTGGCTGTGCTCCTGGAGCAGCTGGGCTGGGCTGAGCTGGGCTGAGCTGAGCCTGAGCTGGGCTGAGGGAGGCACAGGGATTCTGCAGCTGCAGGCAGGGCAGGAGCTTCCCTGGCAGCAGCCGGGGCTGAGATCAGCTCCAGCCTGTGGGAGCTCAGCGCATCGCTTGGGATGCTCTGAGTCACCGAGAGAACCCTTGGGGGGCTCGGGGGTCCTGGAATGTTGCAAAAAGCGCCTGGTGGCTTGATTTGGATCCTTCTAGGGATGTGCCAGCTGTGTGTGGGGATCTGGGAATCTCTAAAGTTTAAATGGTGCAGGGATGGCACATTTACAGGGTGGAATGCAGCTTTTGGGATTTTGGTACAGGGGGGTTTATGGAGGCAGGATGGAGGATTCAGGCCTGGCCTCGTGGTTCTTTTCTCCTTCTTCTTGCCATCCATCTTCTGTGTGATGTGAGCACTTTGGATTGGTTCATGGTGAAGGTGCACTGCCTAACACGGGTGAAAGGCATTGGGGATAAAAGGTAAATTTGCTGTTCCGTAGTTTTCACTATAAGAAGACACAGCCGCCCCGTGGGCGGTCAGAGTGCCTGTGGCTGCCCTGCTGGCCAGACCCCGGCCGGGCAGAGAGAAAGCTTTGTAGATAAGAGATAACAAACAACCCAAAGACCGAACAACCGAGGAGCCCAGTCTCGTCCTTTCGAGCGCGGGCTGCCCACGAACCATCCTCCGTGTGTCCGCAGAGACAGACAGACAGCCGAGCAGACACCAGCCCAGCCCTGAAATCCCATCCTGGGCTGAGCTGATGCACTCAAGGCAGGGACATTTCCCCAAAATAACGAGGAGCTCGGGTCTCACCGTGTTCCAGAGCAGCTGGAGCCACCTGACACCGAAATCCTTGGGAATTCTGCACCTGAGGTGTTGGAATTCAGGACATCCCTCTGTGACGGTGTTCACAGGGGTCTGAGGATGAGGGAAGAGACGAGGATCTGACTCCATGTTTCAGAAGGCTTGAGTTATTATTTTATTATATATATTATATTAAAACTATACTAAAAGAATAGAAGAAATGATTTCATCAGAAGGCTGGCTAAGAATAAAATAGAAAAGAATGATAACAAAGGTTTGTGGCTCAGATTCTCTGTCTGAGCCAGCTGACTGTGATTGGCCATTAATTACAAACAACCAACATGAGACCAATCACAGATCCACCTGTTGCATCCCACAGCAGCAGAAAATCAATGTTTACATTTTGTTCCTGAGGCCTCTCAGCTTCTCAGGAGGAGAAATCCTGAGGAAAGGATTTTCCAGAAAAGATGTCTGTGACGTCCTTCTGGCTGTCCTGGATTGCCCAAACCCCTCCCAGGCTGCACTTGTCCCAGCAGAGCCAGGCTTAGGGAGAAAGGTGACCAAAGAAGAAAAGTGACCAAAACCAAAGTCTCAGAAGTTGTGTGGGGTTTTTGACAGCTCTGAGTTCCCTGTTCCAGGCTGGGAGCAGCCCAGGACAGCAGGAATTGCTGAGATCCTTGCATGGAGCCACCTCAGCCTCTGTCTCCTCCAGGATGGGCCTCAGGGATCATTGGGTCCTGCACAAGACATCCCAACATTCCCACCCTAGGCAACCCAAATTCTTCCTGATCATGGCAAAAATTCTGATTTGAACAGTCACAGGGCTGTGACTTTGGGGAAAAAACTGTGTTTTTCGGGAAAAAAACCTTGGGAAAAAAGGAAATTTCTTGTCCTGCTCCAGTGCTCCCGGGGACTGAGCATTGATCTCCTTATTTTAATTTTGGATCTGGTCCTGCTGGAATTCAGACACAGAACTTGGGCTGAGCTGAAGGAAAAGGAGATTTTTGGGATGCATCTCCCCAAGGTTATTTAGCTCAGGGATTGGTGTAACCCCAAATGCATGGTGTAGGTGGAATAAATGGAATTTTGGGGTAATTTCTCCATCATTCCAGCAGCTCCTTTGATTCTGGCCACTCACAACATTTTATTTATTATTATATTTATTATATTATATTAATTATAATATTATATTATATTATATTATATTATATTAATAATAATATTTTATATTTTTATTTTATATTTTATTTTTATATTATATTTTTATATTTTATTTTTATTTTATTTTTAATAATTTGTTTTTATTTTATTATCATCATCATCATCATCATCATCATCATCATCTCCTGTTTTTCCAGAGCCAATTATTGCATCATTAGAACACAGCATCTGCCCCTGTGTGTAGATAAATAAGGAACTGGGAATCAAATAAAAGAAATATATTGGATTTTAAATGTCTTTTTTTATGGATTTTTTTTTCTTTTATTTTGTCTCTGTCCCCTTCCAGCCTTTCACATTCAGATTAAAAAGTCCTGGAAGGAAAAGTCTTGGAGAGAAGCAATGGGAGAAAAGTTTGCAAAGGGCAAAATCAGTGGGACCCTGCAGAACAAACATGTGTAAAGGCTTTGTTTCAAAGTGGATGAATGCAAAAGCCTGTTGGGGATAATTTTTAGGCTTTGCCTATTTTGAAAGGGTTGAGGATCAGGAGTAAAGTGAGAAAACAATTCTCTGTAGGAAGCTGTAGCAGACTAAATGGAGCTTGTTGTTGTTGGCAGGGGCCGTGATGCTGAGGGCAGCAGCGTCGTTCCTGGAGCTGGAGGCAGCAGAGGTTTAAATAAATAAGGAGAGATCCCAGAACCGAGATAAAACCGGGATCTCACTGTGCTGGGTCCTGCCGTGCCCGGAGCAGGGAGGGTGTGAGCAAAGGGAGATGAATGAGGCTGATCACAGGGCTCAGTTCCTGCTCCTGCTCGGGGCATTGGGAATTAGGGACAGAATTCCCGAGGAATGGGGAGTTTATCCGCTCATCTGCACAGCCAGGCATTGCCCCAGCTGGGAAATGGGGAATGGCACGGCCAGGGAGCTCCTGGGCCCTGCTCAGAGCCCCAGCCCAGGGATCTTTCCTTGAGCTTCCAGGGATGCCTTGGGAAGGCTGAGCTGGAGCAGAGGCTGGGCAGAGTCACAGAATAAAGCAGGGATTGATTCAAAGCATCTCCTCCATGGATCCACCTTGGGCAGCACAAGAGCCCAGCCAGGGCTGCACCCCAGGTGAGCCAAAATGGTCCCAAAATGAACCAAAATGAGCCAAGATGTTCCCAAAATGAGCCAAGATGTTCCCAAAATGAACCCAAGATGAACCAAGATGGTCACAAAATTAACTCAAGATGGACCCAAGATGGTCACAAAATGAACCCAAGAGGAACCAAAATGGCCCCAAAATGCACAGCCGGGCACGGGGTCTCTCCCTTGGATCAGTTCTGCTCCATTTGCACCTTGCAGTTCATTGTCCCATCCCAGCTTTAGCCCATCCAGTCCCACCCTGCTTGTTTTTCTCTCTCCAGCCCACGGGGTTTGTGCTCCTGGGCTGAGATTTGGATCATTTGTCCTTGGTGCCCAGCTGGAGCAGGAATTGTTTTGTCTCCCTGCTCTGTGCACAGAGCTCAGCATCCCCTGATGTGAACCCAGCCCCACACACTGAAGCAGCACAGAACCTGAAAAATAGAAAAGCTCAAACCTGAGCCATCACTGATGTCACTCTGTCCCTCTGTCCAGGGCATTTGGGCATCAGTTTGGAAACCCCACGTGATCTGGAGCTTCACTGCGTTTGGAGGTCACTGCCCAAAAAATCAGATTCTCATCCCCACAATGATGAATTAGGTCCAGAGGAGAGCGATGGATGTTCAGTGAGCAACAGGAAATGACTTCCACAGATGATTTTCTTCATCAAGGAACATCTCACAGTGCCAAGGCTCTCATTTTTAGGTGCTTTTTTTGGTTCTCAGGACACCCAACCCTTCAACTCTTTCACCTGAGCTGTCATTTTCCACTTGCAATGTTTTGGAATAAATAATCTTTGACTATTCCATCCCAAAGCATTTTGCAAGGGGCTGTACCCAAGGTGAGCATTTTCAGGTAAGCTTTTGGGGGATTTTAGCTCTTTTTTTTCTTTCTTTTCTCTATTTTGAACATGGTATTGTCACCTCCTGCCTTCCCTGTCATTTTCAACCTTGCAATGTTTTGGAATAAAAGTGAAGCTCAGCCCCACACACTGAAGCAGCACAGAACCTGAAAAATAGAAAAGTTCAAACCTGAGGCATCACGGTGGAAACCAAAGGGGAGAAAAGTCCCTTTTCCATGGCCCTGCTCAGTAGCAAAGCCCCATAAAAGCTTTGCTGGGATTATTCCAGGCTGAGGCCAGCATTAACACAGGATTCCTCCCCACCTCTCCCCTGCAGCTCAGCAATATCAGGAACAATAAAAACCCCATTAAAACCCCATTAAATCCTTGCTGGAGCAGCAGCCTGCAAGAGGTGCACTGAGTCCAGGAAGGATTTGAAAAATCCTTCAAACATTCCCCAAATCCGAACCTCACCCAGCAGAGTTTGAGCATCTCAAGGGCAGGTGATAAGAGTTTGGCCTGGGTAGGGAATCACTGATATCAACCAAACCCTGCAAAGAAACATTTTTGCAGATTCCATCCTCCCACTCCCAGGAAAAAACTTAAACAGTTCCAAAAATGAGGCTAAAAAAAAGCTTTCATGTATGCAGATTATTATTATTATTATTTTCATTTAGAAATGAAAAGTTTCTCTTCCAAAATCTTTGAGGAGACACTTGGTGTGGGAGAAAGAATTATGTCTTAGCTGTGTTGTCACAATATAAAAATCTGCCTGAATTTGGCCAAACTACACGCTTCAGGGGGAGAAGATACAAATTATCAGTTTATTCACACTTAAGACTTTTTTCTTTTGGGAAGGCTGCTCTGGACAAAATTCCCAGGATAAAGGGACAGCAAAGCAGGGAAGAGAGGGCAGGGAACAACCTGCTCCTGCTCTGGGGTGAATGCAACAGGGCAACGGCAACATATCCAAAAAATCCCAATTTTCCCTGTTCTGAGGGAAAATCCTGGCTCTTGATGAAGGATTTGATTTGGTGGTGGAGGTTAAGAAAAAAAAAAAAAAAAAGGGATTTGCATCTTTGCATCCATATTTAAGAAATTGAAAATATTCCTCTACATTTTCAGGCTGGAAGATTTGCTAAATTCCCTTCTGCTAGAGTAAACTTTGAGGGGGAAAAAACTCAAAATAGTTAAGAAAAGAATTCTTCTTATCCTGGTTTTCTCCTGCAGCCTTTGACACTAAGAATACATTTTGAAACAGTAAAAATTCGAGATAAAATAGCAGAGAATGGCAGTTCCCTGTGCTTTTTCTCTTCCCTTCTGGTGGCTCCCTTGTTTGAATTGATGTGGCAATATTTCAAATAGAACCCCAAATGACATTTTTAGTGGCAGCCTCTGCTCCGGGGCACTTTTCCTCATGGTTCCCTTCCCCAGGGCTGTCCTTGGTGCTCGATCCAGTGCCAGCAGGAGCTGCCAACAGTGCCAGCCTCTCCAGAGTCCAAAAATTCCATTTATTCCACCTACACCATGCATTCGGGGTTACACCAATCCCTGAGTTAAATAACCTGGGAGATTCATCCCAAAAATCTCCTTTTCCTCCAGCCCAGCCCAGTTCTGTGCCTGAATTCCAGCAGGACCAGACCCGATGGTAAAATAAGGGATCAATTCTTAATCCTGGGATTGCACCAGAGCAGGACAAGAAATTTCCTTTTTTCTCAAGGTTTTTTTCCCAAAAAAAGCCCTGGGACTGTTCAAATCAGAATTTTTGCCATGATCAGGAAGAATTTGGGTTGCATAGGGTGGGAATGTGTCCTGTGAAAGACTCAAAAATCCATGAGGCTCATCCAGCTCAGGAAATTCCCTGATATTCCTGATATAGGATAATATAGGGAATATGTAATATATAATGATGGGGAATATATAATATATAATTATAGGGAATATATAATATAAAAACTATAATCTATAGTATATAATATATAATAATATATTATAATAATATAAAATATAATAATAAATATAATATAATATCTAATAATATATATTTATATTCTATATCTTATGAATTATATATTATTTTATGTATTTTATTTATATAATTTTATATTATTATCTTATATATTATATATTATATTATATATTAGATATTATATATTATATATATATTATATGTTATATATTATATATTATATATTATATATTATATATATATATATATATTATATATATATATTATATATTATATATTATATATTATATGTATATATGTAATACATTATATATATATACATATCTATTATATATAATCTATATAATATATAATATGTAATATGTAATAATGTAGGGAAATACATAATAAACAATATTTAATATATAATAATGTATGGAATCATTTAATAAATACAATATAATTATAATATAAATATTATTATGTAATACATAAATTAATAATTACGCTATTAAATTAATAATACATAAATGTAATTATATAATACACATAACTCCACTGCCACACACCTGATTCCTGGGACTGGGAGCAGCAGCTCCTGTTGGAATTTCTGGGATCCACGCATCCTGTTTGTAATTCCCCCGGCTAAACCAGGGCTGGATAAAGACCCTTTGGTTCAGCAGGAAAATGGAATTATTTTTACAGAAGCCAGCGAGGGAGGCTGGAGCCACCGATTTGGGATGATTACAATGAAAAAAAAGTCAAGGCTGGAAGTGTTTATTTTAATTTAAGGGGCATGGCGGAGCTGCTGAGGTGGGAAGATATTATTTTTATGGATTTAATCAGATGGTTTGTGGGCATTGCTAATTGAAATCTGTCTGCCTCGCCCCCAGTTCTGTGGGGCTTTTTCTCCCCGTGCCTGGGAGGCAGAAAAAAAGCAATTATTGAGGCTGGGGAGGAACAATTATTGAGGTTTGGGGATAAAAAGGGAACCGTTTTGGGGGAAGTTTCTGTTTTGGGGAGAGGTTTGGGATGTAAAAAAGGAAAACCGGGAAAGAGGCTGAGCAGGACTTTGGGGCACCAGGAATTTCAGTTTCTGGGTCTGGAAGGCTGCCTCAGCCTGGAACCATTTTCCTGCCCTGATTTTAAATAAGGGTTGGATTTTAGGTTCTGGGGACGCTGGAGGGTCTGAAGCAGGACTTCCAAGATCTGGAAGGATGAATTTTTTAGGTTCTGGAAGGATCCTGGATTTTCCAGGGTCTGGAAGGATGCTGGATATTCCAGGGTCTGGAAGGAAATTTTCCAGGATCTGGAAAGGATGTTGAATTTTTCAGGATCTGGAAGGATGTTGGATTTTTAGGTTCTGGAAGGATGCTGGATTTTCCAGGGTCTGGAAGGATGTTGGATTTTCCAAGATCTGGAAGGATGTTGGATATTTTCCAGGATCTGGAAGGATCTGGTAGGATGCTGGATTTTCCAGGGTCTGGAAGGATGCTGGATTTTCCAGGGTCTGGAAGGACGCTGGGTTTCCAGCCCCTGGAAAAGTGTGATTTTCCAGGATCTGGAGGATTTCAGCAATAGGGTCCCAGGACTTGCTGGATTTTCCAGGATCTTTGATATTCCAGGATCTGAGTGATTTTCCAGGGTCTGGAAACCCTGGACCAGGATCTGGAAGGATGTTGGATTTTCCAGGATCACCTCATTTTGTCTGGAAGGACTTGGTGGTCCAAGATACAGGAAAACGCAGCAGTCACCAAAATTCCAAAGTCTGGAAGGAGTTTTTCCAGGCTGGAACACCCTGGAAATTTCATTGAAATTTGGCCATTCCAGGAACCCCTTTGAAGATTCTCCCCAGTGGTTTCTGGACCACTGAGCACCCCATTTGTCCCACTTTTTACAGTGGAAAAAAGAGAAACCAGGACAACATTTTTAATGGTCGTTAAAACCCCCAATTCTCCCAAACCCTGCACATGGATGAGCTGAGGGGGTTCGGGGTTGGTTTTTTTTCTTTCAGGGTTTGTTTTGTTTGTGGCAGAGGGAATTCCAACCAAACCAGCTGACGAAGAACGGCCCCAAAAATGCAATTTCTTCCCTGTGCGCCATGATGTCAGCCCCAAAGCCACCAAGCAAGGTGTAAATATCCCCCAGGCAGGGGGGCAAACGTGTCAGGCTCACGTAGGAGCCAGCCCCGAGCAGAGCAGTCCAAAAACACCATCCCCAAATATTTTCTGTATCATAATTATACAAAATGAGTGGAAATTTCTGCCCCTGCCCCCCTTCCCCCAAAACACGGCCCATTATGAGCCCTGCCAAGTCTGCAGGAACATAAATAACATTGCAGGGCTCGTTGTGCTGGGCAGGAGCTGGGGAAGTGGAAAAAGGATTGAGGGACAAGTGGTTTTTAAGATCCCCCCCGAGGCCTGTAAGTTACCTGTTTATTTCAAGAAGAGCTGCAAGTGCCAAGAGGAAAGGGAAGGAGTTCCTGGAGCTGCTATCATGGTCTGATTCCAGGGATTATTTCAAAATAAACACGGATGGAGCCTCTGCTTTGCTGTTCAGTCAATGCGAGCGGGGCTGAGCGGCTGAGCAGGGTGTGGGGTGCTCCAGGATGGGCTCACCTGAGGAACGAGCCCGGAGGGTCAGAAATGACCAGGGAGATTCACTTTGGCCTCGGGAGATGCTCAAAAATGAGAATATCTGGTGAGGAGATGAAAAGGGTTCAGAAATCCAGTGGGGAGCCCCAAAAAGACAAACCCAGGGAAGCCCACACATCAGCATCCCCCTGCTCCAGGGAGGAAAAATAATTCTCTTTTTTCTGCATGAAACACCTTGGTTGGAAGGGAAAGGGTCAAAATGGACTTTTTTTAATGGAAGGGAAAAGTTGTGAAGGGGAGGAGGGGAAGGGAAAGGGAAAGGAAAGGGAAAGGAAAAGGGAAAGGAAAGGGAAAGGAAAAGGGAAAGGGAAAGGAAGGGAAAGGAAAGGGAAAGGAAAAGGAAAGGGAAAGGAAAGGAAGGAAAGGGAAGGGAAGGAAAGGAAGGGAAGGGAAGGAAGGGAAGGGAAGGGAAGGGAAGGGAAGGGAAGGGAAGGAAGGAAGGAAGGGAAGGGAAGGAAAGGAAGGGAAGGAAGGGAAGGGAAAAAGGAAAAAAAAGGAAAAAGGAAAAGGAAAGAAAAAGGAAAAGGAAAAGGAAGGAAATTTCAAGGGAAAGGGAAAGGAAAGGAAGAGTTCCCTTCATCCCAGAGTTCACAGGGGGAAATCCTTTAAAAGGTTCAAGGCTTTAATTTTTTCATAACAGATCCATCTTTTAGGGCAGATTAATTTGCAGCACTCTGGTGCCTATCCCAGAAACATCTCTGGGTGCATTGGAGCCAAGCTAAAATGACATTTTTCCCTTCCAGCCCAGGTGCCAGCCCCAGTGATGCAATGCAGGTAATATGGGGAACGATGAGTGACGCTGTAATTGCAGAGGATCCCTGCTTGGGAAAGAGAAATTGGAGTTGGGACGAAATCAAAACAACCCCAGGAAAATAAACCAGAGAAATTCTCCCTGAAACTGCAGAAGAATCTGCTAAAATTCTAAACTTGGGGGAAAAAACTCCAAAATAGTTAAGAAAAAATTCTTCTTATCCTGGTTTCTCCTGCAGCCTTTTGACACTAAGAATACATTTTGAAACAGTAAAAATTCGAGATAAAATAGCAGAGAATGGCAGTTCCCTTGAAAGAAAGAAAAAAAAAGAAAAAGCTTTTTCTCTTTCCTTCTAGTGGCTCCCTTGTTTGAATTGATGTGGCAATATTTCAAATAGAACCCCAAATGACATTTTTAATGAGCCTCTGCTCCGGGGCACTTTTCCTCATGGTTCCCTTCCCAGGGCTGTCCTTGGTGCTCGATCCAGTGCCAGCAGGAGCTGTAACAGTGCCAACCTCTCCAGGAGCCCAAAATTCCATTTATTCCCACCTACCATGCATTCAGGGGTTACACCAATCCCTGAGGTTAAATAACCTGGGAGATTCATCCCAAAATCTCCTTTTCCTCCAGCCCAGCCCAGTTCTGTGCCTGAATTCCGGCAGGACCAGACCCAATGGTAAAATAAGGATCAATTCTTAATCCTGGGGTTTGCACCAGAGCAGGACAAGAAATTTCCCTTTTTCTCAAGTTTTTTTTCCCAAAAAGCCCTGGGACTGTTCAAATCAAATTTTTGCCATGATCAGGAAAAATTTGGGTTGCACTCCATTGGGAATGTGTCCTGTGAAAGACTCAAAAATCCCTGAGGCTCATCCAGCTCAGGAAATTCCTGATATTCCCGATATAGGATAATATAGGGAAATATCATGATGGAAATATATAATATATAATTATAGGGAATATATAATATAAAAACTATAATCTATATTATATAATATATAATAATATATTATAATATAAAATTCATAATAAATATAATATAATAATATATAATAATATATTATATCTATATACTATAATTATATATATATATATATTATATAATTTAGCTATTATCTTATATCTTATATATTATATTATCTAATATATATTTAGGTATATATATTATATTATGTATTATATATTATATATTATATATTATGTATTATGTATTATGTATTATATATTATATATTATATATTATATATTATATATTATATATTATATATTATATATTATATATTATATATTATATATATATATTATATATTATATATTATATATTATATATATATATATATATATAATATATTATATATATACATATCTATATATAATCGATATAATATATAATATGTAATATGTAATCATGTAGGGAAATACATAATAAACAATATTTAATATATAGTAATGTATGGGATCATTTAATAAATGCAATATAATTATAATATACATATTATTATGTAATACATAAATTAATAATTACGCTATTAAATTAATAATACATAAATGTAATTCTATAATACATGTAACTCCACTGCCACACACTTGATTCCTGGGACTGGGAGCAGCAGCTCCTGTTGGAATTTCTGGGATCCACGGATCCTGTTTGTAATTCCCCCGGCTAAACCAGGGCTGGATAAAGACCCTTTGGTTCAGCAGGAAAATGGAATTATTTTTACAGAAGCCAGCGAGGGAGGCTGGAGCCACCGATTTCGGATGATTACAATGAACAAAAAAAAGTCAAGGCTGGAAGTGTTTATTTTAATTTAAGGGGCATGGCGGGCTGCTGAGGTGGGAAGATATTATTTTTATGGATTTAATCAGATGGTTTGTGGGCATTGCTAATTGAAATCTGTCTGCCTCACCCCCAGTTCTGTGGGGCTTTTCTCCCCGTGCCTGGGAGGCAGAAAAAAAGCAATTATTGAGGCTGGGGAGGGGAACTAGGAATTGGGAGAGGTTTGGGGATAAAAAGGAAAAAAGAGGCTTCGTTTTGGGGGGAAATTTCTGTTTCTGGATGGAGCTGCCTCAGCCTGGAACCATTTCCCTGCCCTGATGTAAATAAGGGTCAGCAATAACCGGGGAAAGAGGCTGAGCAGGACTTCCAGAAGGATGCTCAGGATCCTGGATTTTCCAGGGTCTGGAAGGATGCTGGATATTCCAAAGTCTGGAAGGATGTTGAATTTTTCAGGATCTGGAAGGATGTTGGATTTTTTAGGTTCTGGAAGGACGCTGGATTTTCCAGGGTCTGGAAGGATGTTGGATTTTCCAAGATCTGGAAGGATGCTGGATTTTTTAGGTTCTGGAAGGATGCTGGATTTTCCAGGATCTGGAAGGATGCTGGATTTTCCAGGGTCTGGAAGGACGCTGGATTTTCCAGGATCTGGAAGGACGCTGGATTTTCCAGGATCTGGAAGGATGCTGGAGTTTCCAGGGTCTGGAAGGATGCTGGATTTTCCAGGATCTGGAAGGATGGTGGATATTCCAAAGTCTGGAAGGATGCTGGATTTTCCAGGGTCTGGAAGGATGCTGGAGTTTCCAGGATCTGGAAGGATGTTGGATATTCCAAAGTCTGGAAGGATGCTGGATTTTCCAGGATCTGGTAGGATGCTGGATTTTCCAGGGTCTGGAAGGATGCTGGATTTTCCAGGATCTGGAAGGATGCTGGATTTTCCAGGGTCTGGAAGGACGCTGGATTTTCCAGGATCTGGAAGGATGTTGGATTTTTTAGGGTCTGGAAGGATGCTGGATTTTCCAGGATCTGGAAGGATGCTGGATATTCCAGGATCTGGAAGGATGCTGGATTTTCCAGGGTCTGGAAGGATGCTGGATTTTCCAGGATCTGGAAGGATGTTGGATTTTCCAGGATCTGGAAGGATGCTGGATTTTCCAGGATCTGGAAGGATGGTGGATATTCCAAAGTCTGGAAGGATGCTGGATTTTCCAGGATCTGGAAGGATGGTGGATATTCCAAAGTCTGGAAGGATGTTGGATTTTCCAGGGTCTGGAAGGACGCTGGATTTTCCGGAGTCTGGAAGGACGCTGGATTTTCCAGCCCCTGGAAAAGTGTGACTGGGGAATTTCAGCAATTCCCAGGACTTGCCTTTTCCCTTTGAAGCTCCTCTGAGTGCCAGGTGAACCCTGGACCTCCCAGGACACCTCATTTGTCCCACTTGGTGGTCCAAGATACAGGAAAACGCAGCAGCAGTCACCAAAAGCACCCAGCCAAGCTGCACACCCAAATTTCATTGAAATTTGGCCGTTCCAGGAACCCCTGCAGATTCTCCCCAGTGGTTTTCACCACTGAGCACCCCACACTTTTCCCAAAAAGAGAAACCAGGACAACATTTTTTTAATATAAAATCCCAACCAAATCCTGCACCTGGATGAGCTGAGGGGGTTCGGGGTTGGTTTTTTTTCTTTCAGGGTTTGTTTTGTTTGTGGCAGAGGGAATTCCAACCAAACCAGCTGACGAAGAACGGCCAAAAAATACAATTTCTCAAATGCGCCATGATGTCAGCCCCAAAAGCCACCAAGCAAGGTGTAAATATCCCCAGGGCAGGGGCAAACGTGTCAGGCTCACGTGGGAGCCAGCCCCGAGCAGAGCAGTCCAAAACACCATCCCCAAATATTTTCTGTATCATAATTATACAAAATGAGTGGAAATTTCTGCCCTGCCCCTTCCCCAAAAACGGCCCATTATGAGCCCTGCCAAGTCTGCAGGAACATAAATAACATTGCAGGGCTCGTTGTGCTGGGCAGGAGCTGGGGAAGTGGAAAAAGGATTGAGGGACAAGTGGTTTTTAAGATCCCCCCCGAGGCCTGTAAGTTACCTGTTTATTTCAAGAAGAGCTGCAAGTGCCAAGAGGAAAGGGAAGGAGTTCCTGGAGCTGCTATCATGGTCTGATTCCAGGGATTATTTCAAAATAAACACGGATGGAGCCTCTGCTTTGCTGTTCAGTCAATGCGAGCGGGGCTGAGCGGCTGAGCAGGGTGTGGGGTGCTCCAGGATGGGCTCACCTGAGGAACGAGCCCGGAGGGTCAGAAATGACCAGGAGATTCACTTTGGCCTCAGGAGATGCTCCAAAAATGAGAATATTCTGGTGAGGAGACGAAAAGGGTTCAGAAATCCAGTGGGGAGCCCCAAAAAAGACAAACGCAGGGAAGCCCACATCAGCATCCCCTGCTCCAGGGAGGAAAATAATTCTTTTTTTTCTGCATGAAACACCTTGTTGGAAGGAAAGGGTCAAAATGGACTTTTTAATGGAAGGGAAAAGGAAGTGGGAAGGGGAAGGGAAGGGAAGGGGGAAAAGGGAAAGGGAAGGGGGGAAGGAAAGGAAAGGAAAGGGGAAAAAGGGAAAGGAAAGGAAAGGAAAAAGGAAAAGAAAGGAAAGGAAAGGAAAGGAAAGGAAAGGAAAAAGGGAAAGGGAAAGGAAAGAAAGGGAAAGGAAGGAAAGGAAAGGAAGGGAGGAAAAAGGAAGGGAAAGGAAGGAAAGGGAAGGGAAGGAAGGGAAGGGAAGGGAAGGGAAAAGGAAAGGAAAGGAAAGGGAAGGAAAGGAAGGAAAGGGGGAAAAGGAAAAGGAAAAGGAAAAGGAAAAGGAAAAGGAAAAGGAAGGAAATTTCAAGGGAAAGGGAAAGGAAAGGAAGAGTTCCCTTCATCCCAGAGTTCACAGGGGGAAATCCTTTAAAAGGTTCAAGGCTTTAATTTTTTCATAAGAGATCCATATTTTAGGGCAGATTAATTTGCAGCACTCTGGTGCCTATCCCAGAAACGTCTCTGGGCGCATTGGAGCCAAGCTAAAATGACATTTTTCCCTTCCAGCCCAGGTGCCAGCCCCAGTGATGCAATGCAGGTAATATGGGGAACGATGAGTGACGCTGTAATTGCAGAGGATCCCTGCTTGGGAAAGAGAAATTGGAGTTGGGACGAAATCAAAACAACCCCAGGAAAATAAACCAGAAAAATTCTCCCTGAAACTGCAGAAGAAAGTGCTCCTGATAAGCTGCCGTGAGGTTAAGAAGGAAAATTGAGGGCTGGCTGGGTGTTTGAAGTGGAACCAGGTTTTCTCTTTGCCCTTCTCAAGGATTCTCTGCTGGATCCAGGGAACTTTCACCTGGCATGGAGGGAAGCTGTCAGACAAGTTCATGCACAGCCCAGGTGTCTGCAATTGCCGTTTTTGAGGCACCCCAAAGCCCAGGCAGCTCCAGCTGAGCTGTCTCATTCCTGCCCAGATGGCAGCCCTGATAGTCCTTCATTATCTCCTCATCTCAATTAAAGCATCCCCAGATTCTCATCTAATGAACAAAGCTAATGAGTGACAAAAGATCATTAAGAAAGCTGAGGCACCCAGGAGGGGGATCCAGAGGCAGCTCAGGGCTGGAAATTTCCTGCCCCAGAAACAAACCCAGCTTTTCCCCACTGAGAAAAGGAGAAGTGGGATAAAAAACCAGAGAATTCAAAAACTCCAAGGCTCCAGCTGCTGAAGAATGATGGGAATGGGGACAGCAACAATGTCCATGAGGTTTCCCTTCAGCCCCTCTGTTGGTGGGAGCTGTCTGGGCTCTCCAGGAACCCTGCATGGATGAGAAGGCTGCCTGAGCCTGGGGAAATTCTCTTATTGAGTGCCTGGTCTGTGCTGATGGAGATCCACCTCCCTCCCATTCCTCATGAGAAGAGAAGAGAAGAGAAGAGAAGAGAAGAGAAGAGAAGAGAAGAGAAGAGAAGAGAAGAGAAGAGAAGAGAAGAGAAGAGAAGAGAAGAGAAGAGAAGAGAAGAGAAGAGAAGAGAAGAGAAGAGAAGAGAAGAGAAGAGAAGAGAGAAGGAGGAAAAGAAGGAGGAAGAGAAGGATATAATCATCCCAGAGTTCAATATATAATTTGGTGGGAGAATATCTAATCTCCAGGAACCCTGGATGGATAAAAAGGCTGCCTGAACCTTGGGAAATTCTCTTCCCAAGAGAATTGAGAAAAGAATTGGGAAGAATTCTCTTCTCTGCCTGGTCTGTGCTGATGGAGCTGCTGATGGAGCTCCACCTCCTTCTGATTCCTCATCTCCCCCATTGTCATTTCTCTTCATCTCAGCAGGGGTTTGGGCTTTTTTTGGAGCACAGACCCTGTGGGGTGAGTGGATAACCCAGGGGATCACTCCCGGTGTGTTTTAATTACCGCCAGCCTCGCCAGCAGAGCTTTGGTGCTCTCACACAGGCTTTACAAAACTTGTGGCTGTTCCCTCCCTGCTGGAGTCCAGCACACACAGAAGGGACAAGCACCCACTGGAAAGAACTGAAAATGCTCCGGAGAATTTGAAGTTAACCCTGAAGGGCTGGAGAGAAAGAACCATCCAGAGAAGGCTTAATGCGGACAAAAAGAGCTGAAAGATTCTCGTTATTTAACTCAGATCCCTCATGGCTGGTTTGGAATTCCTTGGGGACAAGATTACTGCTGAAAATTCCTCTGGATCTGGCTGTTGGGGTCGGTCTGGTTCCTTTTGGGATTCATGGAATTTATTTTTTTTAGCTGATTATCAATCCCCATCCCTTTGTTCTGCCGGGCTCAGCAGAGGGGCAGAGAGCTCCAGGCAGAACCTGCTATCTCAAATTCCTTGGGAAAACCTGCTCTTCCTTTGCCTTGGGCCCTAAAAATCCCTGGGGAAGGGCCCCATCCCTCCAACTCCTGCTGGAGTGGCCCATGGGAGATGGGAGCCAAAGCCTGGTGAGCTCCAACCTCCCACCTGTGACCGTGCTCACAGGGTCCCAGGATGAGGGAAGAGACGAGGATCTGACTCCATGTTTCAGAAGGCTGATTTATTATTTTATTATATATATTACATTAAAACTATACTAAAATAATAGAAGAAAGGATTTCATCAGAAGGCTGGCTAAGAATAGCAAAAGAAAGAATGAAAACAAAAGCTTGTGTCTCTCAGAGAGTCTGATCCAGCTGGACTGTGATTGGCCATTAATTAGAAACAACCACATGAGACCAATCACAGATTGGCCATTAATTAGAAACAACCACATGAGACCAATCACAGATTGGCCATTAATTAGAAACAACCACATGAGACCAATCACAGATTGGCCATTAATTAGAAACAACCCCATGAGACCAATCCCAGATGCACCTGTTGCATCCCACAGCAGCAGATAACCATTGTTTGCATTTCTTTCCTGAGGCCTCTCAGCTTCTCAGGAGGAAAAATCCCAAGGAAAGGATTTTTCAGAAAATATCTTGGCTACACCCACCTGCACCTGAATGATGCCCGAAGCCTCATTTTTCATGGATAAAAATAAAATTTCAGCCTCCGACTTTTTTCCAGAAGCACATCCCTGTGTGGGGCTGCCCTGGCTGTGCCGCTGACCTGCAGCCTGCCTTCCTGCCCAGCGTGGCTCCGTGTTTTCCAAAGGCAGTGGGAATTTTTGTTTTGGAAACAGCACCAGGAGGGCAAACGGGAAGCAGGAAGGGCTTTCTCAGCAAGGCAAGAACCTTGCTGAAAAAACATTGGAAAATCTGCAGTGAAACCCTGAAATATTAATATTTGCACTGAAATCCTGAAATATCTGCACTGAAACTCTGAAATATCTGCAGTGAAATCCTGAAATATCTGTATTTAAATCCTGAAATATTTGCATTGAAACCTTGAAATATCCGCAGTGAAATCCTGAAATATCTGCATTTAAATCCTGAAATATTTGCATTAAAACCTTGAAATATCCGCAGTGAAATCCTGAAATATCCGCAGTGAAATCCTGAAATGTCTGCATTTAAATCCTGAAATATTTGCATTGAAATCCTGAAATATTTGCATTGAAACCTTGAAATATCCGCATTTAAATCCTGAAATATTTGCATTGAAACCTTGAAATATCCACAGTGAAATCCTGAAATGTCTGTATTTAAATCCTGAAATATTTGCATTGAAACCTTGAAATATCCGCAGTGAAATCCTGAAATGTCTGCATTTAAATCCTGAAATATTTGCATTGAAACCTTGAAATATCCACATTTAAATCCTGAAATATCTGCCTTTATATCCTGAAATATCTGCATTGAAATCCTGAAATATTTGCATTGAAACCTTGAATTATCTGCGGTGAAATCCTGAAATAACTGCATTTAAATCCTGAAATATTTGCATTGAAACCTTGAAATATCTGCAGCGAAATCCTGGAATATCTGCAGTGAAATCCTGAAATATTTGCATTGAAACCTTGAAATATCTGCAGTAAAACATTGAAATATCTGCATTTAAATCCTGAAATGTCTGCATTTAAATCCTGAAATATCCGCATTGAAACCTTGAAATATCTGCAGTGAAACACTGAAGGGCTGGGCTCCACGCCTGAAAGCCCCTGCTCTGCACAGAAACTCTGGACTGGCTCAAGTGTCCCCTTTTATTTCTGATTTTATTTTTCCCCCTTATTTTTCTAATAAAAAAGGACTCCTTTCTAAGAGCCAGTGGAAGCTGTGCTGCCACTTGTTTTGGGCTCCGGCCCACGAGCGGGTTTTGCGACGGCAGCAAGATACGAGCGGTGAGGTCAAGAGCGAAGCACACAGGGAGCAGGCACAGAAAGAGGCTGAAAACCACTCGGAGTGTGCTGCACACAGCCTGGAAAAACAGAGGGAGATGCTGAGCAGCCCCTGCGGAGCAGCTGTGTTATTGACAGATGGGATTAAGGGCTTCTGCGAGGGCTCCGAGTGGGAGAATTTTTTTTGCACAAGCACACGGCCTTTGTTTATTGTAATTTGGATTTTTGGTTATTTCTGCCGAGGCATTCGGGGACGTCTTCTCCTCCCTCCGAGCGCGGAACCGGCTGTTTGTTCTTGTTCCTGTTTGTTGTTGCTGCTGATTTGGGTGTGCTGGAGGGGTTCAGCAGGGCTCTGAGGGAATGTGCAGCCCAACCTGGCTGCTCAGCACATCCCGGGGCCCACAAGCACCAAAATGAGATTTTTAATTCATTTTGCAAGGCAAGAAATTTGAGGAAAGAGCAGCACCATCAAGGTTCTGCTCCTGACCCCAGCTCAGCAGAACCCAGGGTTGGGAAGCAGCAAAAAGAGAAGATTTTTGACCATTTGCAAGGCAAGAAATTTGAGGAAAGAGCAGCAGCATCAAGGTTCTGCTCCTGAAGCCCAACTCAGCACATCCCGGGGCTCACAAGCAGCAAAATGAGATTTTTTTTTTATTTCCTTTCGCAAGGCAAGAAGGTTGAGGATGGAATGGTACCATCAAGGTTCTGCTCCTGAAGCCCAGCTCTGCAAAACCCAGGGCTCACAAGCAGCAAAATGAGATTTTTTATTTCCTTTCACAAGGCAAGAACTTTGAAGTGGGAGAAGCACCACCAAGGCCCTGCTCCTGAGCCCAGCTCAGCAGAACCCAGGCCTGGGAAGCACCAAAATAAGATTTTTTAATTCATTTTGCAAGGCAAGAAATTTGAGGAAAGAGCAGCACCATCACGGTTCTGCTCCTGCAGCCCAACTCAGCAAATCCCGGGGCTCACAAGCACCAAAATTAGATTTTTTTTAAATTTTCTTTTGCAAGGCAAGAAGGTTGAGGATGGAATGGTGCCATCAAGGTTCTGCTCCTGAAGCCCAGCTCTGCAAAACCCAGGGCTCACAAGCAGCAAAATGAGATTTTTTATTTCCTTTTGCAAGGCAGGAAGTTTGAGAAAGGAGCAGCACCATCAAGGCCCATCCAGCTCAGCACATCCCAGGGAGGGAAGGGCTTTTTCATCCCTCCACTCCATGAACTCAGTGGATTTAAGACTATTTCCCATCGCTCCCAAGATGCAGCGATGTTTTTCCGCCCTAGCACACCTCCAGGTGGGCTCATTTTTTAACCCTGACAGAATTCCCAGGCTCCATTTCCTCTGGGATCAGTCAAACTTTTCCTCTGGAGAAAATGAGGATTTGAGGCTGCACAGGACAGGACTCAGGGTTTTTCCTTTAAAAGACCCCTCCCTTTGTACCCAAATCCTCATTTTCTTCACCTTCCAGTACCACATTTGGCATGAAGAGTTTTATTTACCTGCCTGATGTTCCATGACAAGCAGCAAGACATAAATCTGGTCTTTTCCAGCCTGGAAAAAGGGTAAATTCTGGAAATTTTTACCCCTGGAACAGGGTAAATTCTGGAAATTCTTTACCTCTGGATCAATTCTTTACCCCCGGAAAAGGGTAAATTCTGGAAATTCTTTACCTCTAAATAAATTCTTTACCCCTGGAAAAGGATAAATTCTCGAAATATTTCCCCCCTGGGTAATTTCTTTACCAGCCTGGAAAAGGGTAAATTCTGGAAATTCTTTACCCCTGGGTCAATTCTTTACCCCTGGAACAGGGTAAATTCTGGAAATTCTTTACCTCTAAATAAATTCTCTACCTCTGGAATGGGGTAAATTCTGGAAATTCTTTACCCCTGGGTCAGTTCTTTACCCCTGGAACAGGGTAAATCCTGGAAATTCTTTTCCCCCATATCAATTCTTTACCCCTGGAACAGGGTAAATTCTGGAAATTCTTTACCTCTAAATAAATTCTTTACCCCTGGAACAGGGTAAATTCTGGAAATTCTTTACCCCTGGAACAGGGTAAATTCTGGAAATTCTTTACCTCTGGATCAATTCTTTACCCCTGGAACAGGGTAAATTCTGGAAATTCTTTTCCCCTGGAACAGGGTAAATTCTGGAAATTCTTTGCCCCTGGAACAGGGTAAATTCTGCCTTTCTGAGTGGCCAGCAGTGCCCTGTGCACTCCTGGGGCATTGCCCTCCCTGCATCCCCAGCTCTGCTCTGTCCCTGTGCTCTACCGGAGTTCCTTGGACATTTCCAGCCTATTTCCAACTGTTCTTGGCTCCTGCCCCCTCTCCCAGGCCCAAACCAAATGTTTCTCCATGGAAGGCTGTCAGTGGAGCTCAGGGAAGCAGGGAAAGCAGCTCTGATTTCACATCTAATTTGCTGTAAAATGAGAGGCGGCGAAGAGAGGAGTCCTTTTTAATTAGAAAAATAGGGGGGGAAAAATCACAAAAAAAGGGGACACTTCAGAGTCTCTTTGCAGAGCAGGAGCTTTCATGCATGGAGCCCAGCCCTTGCTGCTGCAGAGGCTGAAATTTGATCAATATTGCTCTGCTTTTATTGCCTTTTCTCGTCCGAGTGCTTTGGATCCTCCCCAGCTCAACAAGAGGGACCCAGGAGCAGAGGGCCCAGGGTGACAACAGAAAGGGACAGAGGGACTCAATTCCCTCCAGCATCATTTTTCCATGCTGTCCAACCAGCCTTTTAATGGGATTTTTTCCTCCCCAAAAAAGCTTGGGATCCAGTCGGCCTCTGGCAAAAAGACTTGGATGGCTCAAAGCAGCAGCCCGTGGATATTTCTGAGTGTGAAAGGGGGAAATGAAATAGTAAAAGTTACGAATTGGAGCTGAACATTAAAGCTTAAATTCTAAATTTTTAAAATGGAAACTTAAAAATTAAAAATTAAAACTTAAAAATTAAAAATTAACAAAGGAGAGAATGTTCTCCAGGGATTGATCAGACTTGTGTGTCTCTCTCAGTACTGCAGCATCCAATTGTGAGGCACATCCAACTCCTCTGTCCCAAAGGACAGGGATATGGAGCAGCCAGGCCCAGAGGTCTCTGGAGGAAAAAACACCTGAAATATCTGCAGTGAAATCCTGAAATATCTGCAGTGAAACCCTGAAATATCTGCAGTGAAACCTTGAAATACCTGCGCTTAATATCTGCATCGAAAGACTGAAGTATCTGCAGTAAAACACTGAAATATCTGCACTGAAATCCTGAAATATCTGCAGTGAAATCTTGAAATATCTGCGCTTAATATCTGCATCGAAAGACTGAATTATCTGCATTGAAACTCTGAAATATCTGCAGCGAAATCCTGAAATATCTGCGCTTAAACTCTGAAATACCTGCAATGAAATCTGAAATATCTACATTAAAACATTGAAATATCTGCAATGGAGCCCTCAAATGTATGCTCTGGAACTCTGAAATATCTGCAATGAAACCCTGAAATATCTGCAATTAAACCCTGAAATATTTGCATTGAAACCCTGAAATATCTGCAGTGAAACACTGAAATATCTGCAATTAAACCCTGAAATATCTGCAATTAAACCCTGAAATATCTGCATTGAAACCTTGAAATATTTGCACTAAAACCCTGAAATATCTGCAGTGAAACCCAGAAATATCTACACTTAAACTCTGAAATATCTGCACTGAAACACTGAAATATCTGCATTGAAACCCTGAAATATCTGCATTGAAACCTTGAAATATTTGCACTAAAACCCTGAAATATCTGCATTGAAATCCTGAAATATATGCACTAAAACCCTGAAATATCTGCAGTGAAACCCAGAAATATCTACACTTAAACTCTGAAATATCTGCACTGAAACACTGAAATATCTGCATTGAAACCCTGAAATATCTGCATTGAAACCCTGAAATATTTGCACTGAAATACTGAAATATCTGCACTAAAACACTGAAATATCTGCAGTGAAACCCTGAAATAGCCCAGGCAGACCAACCAGCCCTCTCCTAGCAAAGCCAGACTTAGTCCAGCCCAAATCAGGTCAAGTCTGGACTTGGGCACCTGGTCTGGTGCTGTGACATCTTCAGCTAAGGCAGCGCTTGAGGGTCTGCCCGTGAAAAAAACAAACAAGAAAATGGAGATTTGCAAGAAATTCTCACTCCCTGAGTCAGGCTGCTCCTTCCTCCCCCAAAGCTGGGTCTCAATTGATGGGAATATTTATTTGGGTGACTTGCAGATGATGTTTTACTCCTTCCTCCCCCAAAGCTGGGTCTCAATTAATGGGAATATTTATTTGGGTGACTTGCAGATGATGTCTCTGGCCGATTATCTCCATCCCAATGTTCTATTCCTTGCCTTTGAATCAATAAACAGTCCAAGATTTCCTGGAGTGGGAGCAGCAGCAGCAGCAGCAGCCAAGAGCTGTGGGTGGATTAAAACCACCCCTACAACAATACCAGGGAGCTCTGCTAATCACTCCCTCGTCTGGCCGGGTGTCTGACAGGGCTGAAAGTCCCTGACACCCCCAAAAAGAGGAAACCGCAGCTCACAGAACCCAGGAAAAACATTTCCTCGCCTCCAGGTAACCTTTGTTATCCTGGCAAGCTCCTCAGCACCGCCTGCCCTGGGTGCCTCCATGGGGCTGGGGAGGCGCACGGGGATGGGTGAGGGAGTGTCTGCCATTGGTCTCTCATTTAGAGGGGAAAAAACAGCAGCAGAGAGCAGGACACCGTGTTCCTGTCGGGAACTCGGGCAAATTCTTCCAGGCTGATTTCAAAATCGGGCCAGAATTTGCGTGTGCGCGGATGGGTTTTGGGGATGGGTTTTGGGTGATCCAGCCTGGCTGCACACAGGGTGGGTTTTGGGGATGGGTTTTGGGGATGGATTTTGGGGATGGATTTGGGGATGGATTTTGGGGATGGATTTGGGGATGGATTTGGGGATGGGTTTGGGGGGATCCAGCCTGGCTGCACAAGAGATGGATTTTGGGGATGGATTTGGGGATGGGTTTTGGGGATGGATTTTGGGGATGGATTTGGGGATGGATCCAGCCTTTTGCACACAGGGGGATGGATTTTGGGGATGGGTTTTGGCTGATCCAGCCTGGCTGCACAAGGGATGGATTTTGGGGATGGATTTGGGGATGGATTTGGGGATGGATTTTGGGGATGGGTTTGGGGGGATCCAACCTGGCTGCACACAGGGTGGGTTTGGGAAGGATTTTGGGGATGGATTTTGGGGATGGATTTTGGGGGATCCTGCCCAACTGCACAAGGGATGGATTTTGGGGATGGATTTGGGGATGGATTTTAGAGATGGGTTTGAGAGATGGATTTTGGGGATGGATTTTGGGGATGGATTTTGGGGGATCCTCCCTGGCTGCACAAGGGATGGATTTGGGGGATTTTGGGGGAACCTGCCCAGCTGCACAAAGGATGGGTTTTGGGGATGGATTTTGGAGGTGGATTTTGGAGGTGGATTTTGGGGATGGATTTTGGAGATGCATTTTGGAGATGCATTTTGGAGATGGATTTGGGGATGGATTTTAGAGATGGGTTTTAGAGATGGATTTTGGGGATGGATTTTGGGGATGGATTTTGGGGGATCCTGCCCAACTGCACAAGGGATGGGTTTTGAGGATGGATTTTGGAGATGGATTTTGGGGGATCCTCCCTGGCTGCACAAGGGAAGGATTTGGGGCATTTTGGGGGAACCTGCCCAGCTGCACGAAGGATGGGTTTTGGGGATGGATTTTGGGGATCCAGCCTGGATGCACAAAGGATGGGTTTTGGGGATGGATTTTGGGGCTGGGTTTTGGGGATGGATTTTGGGGATGGGTTTTGGAGATGG
Source organism: Emberiza elegans (assembly GCA_024865655.1). Lineage (NCBI taxonomy): Eukaryota > Metazoa > Chordata > Aves > Passeriformes > Fringillidae > Emberiza > Emberiza elegans. The sequence goes on along the minus strand of JALJVW010000184.1, from coordinate 88,509,117 downwards.
ATTTTGGAGATGGGTTTTGGAGATGGGTTTTGGGGATGAGTTTTGGAGGATGAGTTTTGGGGGATCTTGCCCAACTGCACAAGGGATGGGTTTTGGGGATGGGTTTTGGAGATGGATTTTGGAGATGGGTTTTGGAGATGGATTTTGGAGATGCATTTTGGGGACAGGTTTTGGAGATGGATTTTGGGGACAGGTTTTGGAGATGGATTTTGGGCAATCATCTGGAGCATCTGGAGCCCAAGCCCAGAAGCAGAGGCAGGGCTGGAGTCTGGAGCTGCCACATCAGCCCAGTCTGGCAAACACACTTTGGGTGGCTCCTGACATTTTTTATTCCTTTTCCTCTCCTGCACACAGACACACATCCTCGCCCTTGCTGTCCATCAGCTCCCAGCGCTTCTGTCCAAATCCCAAAAAATCGGGAGGGCCCCTTCTGGAGGAGGAGGAGGAGGAGGAGGAGGAGCACAGGCATCAAACCCCAGTTTTGTCCCGTTCCCTGCTGCAGCGAATGGATGCAAACCAGGCTGGAGCAGCCTTGGAGCAGCAGCGGGGGAAGCAGAGCCAAGAAAAGAACACACGGTGGTTTTGTGCAGCGGTGACACTTCAAGAAAAATCGCTTTGAGCCGTGAGCCCGATCACTTAACGGCAGCGGGCACCTTCCCAGATTTCCTGAATCCAACGTGAATTGCCTGAGGAAACGTTTCCCTCCCTCCTTGCCTCCCTCCTCGCCTCCCCCTGCCCGTCACACACACGCTGCCCCTCTGTCTCCCGGCTCTTTTACTGTGTTTACAAATTATGAACATTCTGGGTCAGTTAATTATGAAAATATTGGTGAGTCTGCCCGGCTGGCTCCTGCGTGGAGCCGGAGCCCGGAGGAGGCTGGAAAGGAGCTGGAAAATGAAAAATGAGCTCGTGGTGCTGCTGGCTTGGGGATGGAGGGGGGGAACCGGCGCGGCTGAACAAGGGACGGGGTTGGGATGGATTATGGAGATGGATTTTGGGGGTGGATTTTGGGGGATCCAGCCTGGCTGCGCTCAGGATGGGGTTGGGGATGGATTTTGGGGATGGATTTTGGGGATGGATTTTGGGGATCCAGCCTGGCTGCACTCAGGATGGAGTTGGGGATGGATTTTGGGGATGGATTTTGGGGGGGGTTTGGGGGATTTTGGCTGGGGTCAGGATTTGGGGATGGATTTTGGAAATGGATTCAGGATGGATTTTGGGGGATGGACTTTTGGGGATGGATTTTGGGGATGGATTTTGGGGATGGATTTTGGGGATCCTGCCTGGCTGCACACGGGATGGGTTTTGGATGGATTTGGGGGATTTTGGGGGATGGATTTTGGGGATGGATTTTGGGGATGGATTTTGGGGATCCAGCCTGCCTGGCTGCTCAGGGGATGGGGATGGATTTTGGGGATGGATTTTGGGGATGGATTTTGGGGTGGATTTTGGGGGATCCGGCCTGGCTGCGCTCAGGATGGGGTTGGGGATGGATTTTGGGGGATGGATTTTGGGGATGGATTTTGGGGGATCCAGCCTGGCTGCACTCAGGATGGAGTTGGGGATGGATTTTGGAAATGGATTTTGGGGATTTTGGGGGGGTCCTCCCTGACTGCACAAGGGATGGATTTTGGGGGATGGATTTTGGGGGATGGATTTTGGGGGATCCTGCCTGGCTGCACAAGGGATGGGTTTTGGATGGATTTGGGGGATTTTGGGAGATCCTCCCTGGCTGTACACAGGGTGGATTTTGGGGATGGATTTTGGGGATTTAGTGGGATCCGGCCTGGCTGCACAAGGGATGGATTTTGGGGATGGATTTTAGGGGATGGATTTTTGGGGATGGATTTTGGGGGATGGATTTTGGGGGATCTGGCCTGGCTGCACTCAGGATGGGGTTGGGGATGGATTTTGGGGATGGATTTGGGCTCATTTTTTTTTGGGGATAAATCCCTGCACGGGGACTGCAAATCTCCAAGGGATGGATTTTGGGGGATCCGGCCTGGCTGGGCAAGGGACGAGTTTGGGGGATGGATTTTGGGGATGGATTTTGGGGATTAAGTGGGATCCTGCCTGGCTGCACAAGGGATGGATTTTGGGGATGGACTTTGGAGGTGGATTTGGGGGATTTTGGGGGATCTGGCCTTGCTGCACAAGGGACGGGTTTTGGGGATGGATTATGGGGATGGATTTTGGGGGGATGGATTTTAGGATAAATCCTAGGGACTGCCCAAGAATTCTGCAGGCCAAGGATTTGCTAATCCTAGATTGAGTCCTGGAAGGACAGACAGAAGGGTGGTGGGGAGGATGAAATCTGCTCATTTTTAACCCAGGATAAATCCCTGCACAGGGACAGGAGCCAAATTTCCACAGAATTCCATGGAAATTCCCAAACCCACACCAGTCCCAGATTAACTCCAGGTTCAGCTAAACCTGGACTACTTGTTCTGGAGTGGGAAATCTCATTTTAAAGGCTGGGCCTGAAATTCCCAAACCCCACTAATGATTAATTCCAGTCCTGTTATGAGTGAGGAAAAGGCTGGGCCTGATCCCACTTGCTCCAGTCCTGTTCTGGGGTGGATGAAATCTCATTTTTAACCCAGGATAAATCCCTGCAGGAGCCAAATCTCTACAGAATTCCATGGAAATTCCCAAACCCACACTAGTCCCAGATTAACTCCAGGTTCAGCTAAACCTGGATTATTTGTGTGAGAGGGAAAAGCTGGGCCTGACCCCACTGGGCAGGGTTTTTGCTCTGGTCCTGAACCCCTCAGCATCCCCCTGCACTGAGCACACCAAGTCCAGTTTTCTCTCCATTAATTCAAGATGGAAAAGGGCAGGTCCTGCTCCCAACACCAATGAAAAACTGACTTATTTCTCTGAATTAATTTCTTGACTTTCCCTGGTATTAATGACAGGAAAAGAGCTTTTTCTTCTCGCTCTACTTGAAATAAAACAGCATTTACTTCATCAGATGTGTGGCCGACCAAAAGGTTTTAATGAATTAAAACAAGAGACAAAACTTAAAGAAAGAAAAGAGAATTTTCCTGCTTTATCTCTTTCCTTGTTTCCTCTGATAAACCAGGAATATTTTTTTTTCCCTGCAATATTAGCAGAGGGAAAAGATTCTGGGCAGATTTTTGAGAGCAAAATCCCGTCTCCAGGCAAAAAAAAAAAGGATAATGTATGTAAAGTGCAGCATATTCCCAGCATGACAGCACTGCTCCGTTTTCATTGCAGCTGAATTATTTGTCAGGGTGACAGATCCAAATTTAATGTGTGGTGCCACGAATGTTGAACTGTATGAAAATTGATCAATTTTCTAATATGTAACACATGCTCCAGCCGCTCCTGAATATGTCAGGAACACACTCACTGTGTTCTTGGCTGAGGAAGAAAATTCAATTTAAATATAAATTTCCAGTGGATGTTACATTTTGCTCTCATGGATTTTAGCCCTTATTTCGCTGAGATTATACATTACATTCTTTAATTTATTTACTATTTATTGATTTATTTATTATTTAAATTTTTAACACTGGATGAAGCAATGCTAAAAATCTGAATTTAGGATCAAGCACAGCAATATTTCAATGTGGAAACAGAATGATTTATTGTATGTTAAATTATTTAATTAACACTGGATTTAGCAGTGATAAAAAATCTGAATTTAGGATCAAGTGCACAACATTTCTAAGTGGAAATAGAATGATTTGTTATATATTGAATTATTTCATTAACACTGGATGTAGCAATGATAAAAATCAGAATTTAAGACCAAACACAGCAATATTTCAAAGTGGAAATAGAATCGTTTATTATAGATAAAAATCAGAATTTAGGATCAAGTGCAGCAATATTTCAATGTGGAAATAGAATGGTTTATTATATATTAAATTATTTCATTATTTAATTAACACTGGATTTAGCAATGATAAAAATCAGAATTTAGGGTCAAGTGCAGCAATATTTCAGTATGGAAATAGAATTATTTTATATATATAAAATAAATATATAAAATATAAAATTAAATATTTATTATATATACAATTATATATTAAATTATTTAATTAACAATGGATTTAGCAATGATAAAAATCTGAATTTAGGATCAAACACAGCAATATTTTCATGTGGAAATAAAATGGTTTATTATATATCTATCTATCTATATATATATACATACATATATATGTGGTACATAAATACATAAATGTATAACATGTAAAATATAAAATTAAATATTTATTTTATATGTATATATATATATTAAATTATATATTAAATTATTTAATTACCACTGGATTTGACAGTGATAAAAATCCCAATTTAGGATCAAACTCAGCAATATTTTCATGTGGAAATAAAATGGTTTATTATATATATATATATGTATGTATGTATGTGTGGTATATAAATATATAAATGTATAACATGTAAAATATAAAATTAAATATTTATTGTATATATATATATATATAATTATATATTAAATTATCTAATTACCACTGGATTTAACAGTGATAAAAATCCAAATTTAGGATCAAACTTAGCAATATTTTCATGTGGAAATAAAATGGTTTATTATATATATATATGTATGTATGTATGTATGTGTGTGGTATATAAATATATGAATGTAAAACATGTAAAATATAAAATTAAATATGAGATATATATATATAATTATCTAATTACCACTGGATTTAGCAGTGATAAAAATCCAAATTTAGGATCAAACTCAGCAACATTTCAGTGTGGAAATAAATTGGTTTATTATATATATATATATATATGTATGTATGTATGTATGTATGTATGTATGTGTGGTATATAAATATATAAATGTAAAACATGTAAAATATAAAATTAAATATTATATATATATATAATTATCTAATTACCACTGGATTTAACAATGATAAAAATCCTAATTTAGGATCAAACTCAGCAACATTTCAGTGTGGAAATAAATTGGTTTATTATATATATATGTATGTATGTATGTATGTATGTATGTATGTGTGATATATAAATATATAAATGTAAAACATGTAAAATATAAAAATAAATATTATATATATAATTATATATATATATAATTAATTTTATATATATATAATTTTATATAATTATAATTATATATTAAATTATCTAATTACCACTGGATTTAACAGTGATAAAAATCCGAATTTAGGATCAAACTCAGCAACATTTCAGTGTGGAAATAAATTGGTTTTGCCTCAAGCAATCCAAAGGTCCATGCGGAGGGACGATCGCGCTATTAAATGAAATTTGCAGGTCTGGAAGGGGCTGCGGAGCCCTGAACTGCCTCTCAAACAGAATCATCATCAGAGCGGCTGCACCAGCCCCATCTGGGGAGAGCAAATGGGAAAATTCAAAATTCTTCTGCTTTGGGTCACCCGGGAGAGCGTTTGGAGCCTCCTCACCCCCACCAAGGGATTTATTTCTGTGATCTCAGGAGATGCCCGGGGCAGAGCGCAGGAATTCCGGGAAAATCCATGGATTCACCTCCAGAACTGCAGCAGCGGCAGATAAAAGGAGAATTTTCCATGTTGGTGCAGATAAATTAAATATTTTGATTGTTTTAAGAATATTTCAATGTTTCACTTTCTTCCATTACAGTTAAATTTTTTAATGGAAACTTTATTTTTCCCGACTTACTTGGGCTTTTTAAAGAAATGGAAAATCAAAATTTTCAACCATTTCTCTCTTTTCTGCAGAGAATTGCATTGAAGGGAATGCCAAATTGAAATTTTCAATAATTTCTCTTCTCTAAAGAGAAGAGCACTCAAAGAAATGGCAAATCAAAATTTTCAACCATTTCTCTTTCCTAAAGACAAGAGCATTTCAGGAAATGGAAAATCAAAATTTTCAACAATTTCTCTCTTTTCCGCAGAGAATTGCATTGAAGGAAATGCCAAATTGAAATTTTCAATAATTTCTCTTCTCTAAAGACAGGAGCATTTAAGGAAATGGAAAATCAAAATTTTCAACCATTTCTCTCTTTTCCACACAGAATTGCATTGACCTGATGGCTCCCACAACGCTTTTAAAGCAATTTTAGATTGAAAATATCCTGGACCAGTTAATCCTGAATAAAACCAACACCAGGAGAGACCTGGGAACATTTGAGCAATGAAAATATTGATTTTATAATCCTGCAAGCATCTCTACCACAAACTGATGGATCAATCCACGATAAATAAAATATTGGTTTTATAATCTTGTGAACATTTCTGTCACAAACTGATGGATCAATCCACGATAAATAAAATATTAATTCTATAATCCTGTGAACATTTCTGTCACAAATTGATGGATCAATCCACAATAAATCAAATATTAATTCTATAATCCTGTGAACATTTCTGTCACAAATTAATGGACCAATCCACGATAAATAAAATATTGATTTTCTAATCCTGTGAGTGTTTATACCACAAACTGATGGATCAATCATCAATAAATCAAATATTAAACCACCAACAGTCCTGAATTTATGGGAGTTAAAATTCTGCTCATCTTTAGTTCTTCTCAGAGCCCTTTCCATCAATATTTCAGAGGAAGCAGAAGTGAGGTCTTCCTGCAGAAATTCCTTCTTCTTTGAGCTGTGTTTGCCCTTTTTGTTGCATTGGTTGGGCTTTTTTGTGGTGCTGAAGATTTTTGTTATATTTAAAAGCATCCTGAAATTTCATCATGGGCTGTTATTTTTCTATTATTATTATTATTATATTATTATTATTATTATTATTATTATTATTATTATTATTATTATTATTATTACTACTACTACTACTACTACTACTACTACTACTACTACTACTACTACTACTACTACTACTATAAATTATTACACTTGGGTGCATAGTTTTTATTCTTATTATTGTTGTTATTATTATTGTTAATGATATTGTTATTGTTATTACATATATTTTTGTTATTACATATTATAAACAGAATTTATGGGTGCATTATTATTATTATTATTATTATTATTATTATTATTATTATTATTATTATTATTATTATTATTATTATTATTATTATTATTATTACTACTACTGCTACTACTGCTACTACTACTGCTACTACTACTGCTACCACTACTACTACTATAAATTATTACACTTGGGTGCATAATTTCTATTCTTATTATTGTTATTGATATTGATGATATTATTGTTATTACATATATTTTTGTTATTACATATTGTTATTACATATTACAAATAGAAATTATGGGTGTATTATTATTATTATTATTATTACTACAAATTATTACACTTGGGTGCATAATTTCTGTTATTTTTATTATTATTACTACAAATTCTTACACTTGGGTGCATAATTTCTGCTCCATTCCACGCACGGTGATCCATCAGTGTGGGACTAAGGGAAATTCCGCCTGCACAGTCAGTTTAGCAGCAAATAAATCCATTTTGGTGCTGGGAGCGATGGCCAAAAATGTTCCTTAAACCAAGCTGCCGCGAAGCAAAGCTCTGCTGAAAGCACCATTTGGATCCAGCGTCAAAAATCCCCCCTGTTCCAGGGCTAAATTGATCCATATGATTGGAATTTTGCCCGGGTGGGGTTTTTTTTTCCCCCAAACAATCCTTTGGAAATTACCATTATCGACGCACTAATGCATGTTGAAGGCTTGTTGGGGCTGCCATAGGAAGTGATGTCAGAAGGGAACCCTTAATATTCCAACAGGAAACGTTTTCCTCGAGGAACAGCAGCCTTGAAAACTGCAGATTACGATTTAATATCAACCACATTTCGACATTAACCGTGATTTCCGAGAACAATTTGATTTTTTTTTTCCCCCTGCTTCTCCTCCAAGTGATCAAAACTTCATCCAACCGCAGGCGGCTCCTGGAATGAGCCCGGGGCCGCTGCAGTTTGGAGTCAGCCTCGGGAATTTCAGAATTCCCTGGGATCCCCTCCCAGCTCTGCCCCTTCCCTGTCAATCCCAATCTGACTCTCGGCCCACGTTAAACCTCGTTTTTTATGGGTTTGGGACATTTTGTTCCCAAGATTTTGGTGGTGTCATCGATTAATCTCTCACTGGGGGGATTTGCAGGCCTCGGGAATTTCAGAATTCCCTGGGATCCCCTCCCATCTCTGCCCCTTCCCTGTCAATCCCAATCTGACTCTCAGCCCACATTAAAACTCTTTTTCTGGGTTTGGGACATTTTGTTCCCAAGATTTTGGTGGTGTCATCGATTAATCCCTCACTGGGGCATTTGCAGGCCTCGGGAATTTCAGAATTCCCTGGGATCTCCTCCCATCTCTGCCCCTTCCCTGTCAATCCCAATCTGACTCTCAGCCCACATTAAAACTCTTTTTCTGGGTTTGGGACATTTTGTTCCCAAGATTTTGGTGGTGTCATCGATTAATCCCTCACTGGGGCATTTGCAGGCCTCGGGAATTTCAGAATTCCCTGGAATCTCCTCCCATCTCTGCCCCTTCCCTGTCAATCCCAATCTGACTCTCAGCCCACGTTAAACCTCTTTTTTTATGGGTTTGGGACATTTTGTTCCCAAGATTTTGGTGGTGTCATCGATTAATCTCTCACTGGGGGGATTTGCAGGCCTTGGGAATTTCAGAATTCCCTGGGATCCCCTCCCAGCTCTGCCCCTTTCATGTCAATCCCAATCTGACTCTCGGCCCACGTTAAACCTCTTTTTTTATGGGTTTGGGACATTTTGTTCCCAAGATTTTGGTGGTGTCATCGATTAATCCCTCACCGGTCCAATGTGATGGAGCAGTGACAGCAGAGCCATGAGATCCAGGCAGATTTTGGGATCAAAAGTGTCAAATTTCAGGGTTCTCAGAGCAGTGTGAGGAGAATTAACAGCTGCCCGATTATTTCAGTTGCTGCCTGCTTTCTTCTTCACCTGCCCATGGATTTGTTCATGGTCTGAGAGTCCTGTGATGCCTCAGGTTTGAGCTTTTCTATTTTTCAGGTTCTGTGCTGCTTTGGTGTCTGGGTCTGAGCTTCACATTTATTCTAAAACATTGCAAGTTGAAAAGGACAGCTCAGGGTGGAAGAGTTGAAGGGTTGGGTGTCCAGAGTAACAAAAAAGCACCCAAAAATGAGAGCCTTGGCACTGTGAGATGTTCCTTGATGAAGAAAATCATCTGTGGAAGTCATTTCCTGTTGCTCACTGAACATCCAACGCTCTCCTCTGGATCTAATTCATGATTCTGGGGATGAGAATCTGATTTTTTGGGGAGTGACCTCCAAACGCAGTGAAGCTCCAGATCACGTGGGGTTTCCAAACTGGTGCCCAAATGCCCTGGACAGAGGGACAGAGTGACATCAGTGATGGCTCAGGTTTGAGCTTTTCTATGTTTCAGGTTCTGAGCTGCTTCAGTGTGCGGGGCTGGGTTCACATCAGGGGATGCTGAGCTCTGTGCACAGAGCAGGGAGACAAAACAATTCCTGCTCCAGCTGGGCACCAAGGACAAATGATCCAAATCTCAGCCCAGGAGCACAAACCCCGTGGGCTGGAGAGAGAAAAACAAGCAGGGTGGGACTGGATGGGCTAAAGCTGGGATGGGACAATGAACTGCAAGGTGCAAATGGAGCAGAGCTGATCCAAGGGAGAGACCCCGTGCCCGGCCGTGCATTTTGGGGCCATTTTGGTTCATTTGGGTGAATTTAACAAAGCTAACTGAATTTAACAAAGCTAACTGGGTTATCTAATGCTGGAATGGGAAAGGGAAGGAGTTTGCTCGGTGTGGACAAGGAAGTTGAGCGCAAAGGTGAACTTGGAAAGGCTCAACAAAAGAAACGCAGCAAAGAGGACAGAGAGGATCCCACCAGCCAGGCTTTGAAGCTCAGGCCTTTGTTCCTGCAATGCTCTCAAAAATAAAAAAAAAAATCATCTAGAAATCCCAGCTTTGTTAAATCCAGCCTGGGCTGGTAACACATTACCATAGTTCTGATAATTCTGTCCCTGCTCGTGTCAGGGGGGAGTGATGCTCTCAGGAGGCTCAGGGGTCTTGTCTTTAATTCCCACTTTGGAGAAAACATGGATTTTCAGAGGAGATTTCCCCCATTATCCATGGATTGGGCCCGTGGTTCTGCTCAGAGCCATCCTGATGGATTTTTTCCGTTTTTAGGGCATTTTCTGTCTCCTGCGAAAGCAGATGGGTGACAGATTGCTCCAAGTGACCTCACCAAAAGGCGTCACTTATTATTCCAAAGTTTCCCAGAGTTTGGGAAAATATTCCTCAGCTCCCACAAAGGCCAAAGTCTCCTGTTCCACACAGCAGATCCCACCTGTGGAGCACAGAAAATGCTCATTTTTGGGTCTCTCCCAGGTCACCCACCGCTGCAGATCCGTCATTTAATGAATTTCAGAATTCAGCTTGCTCTTGTTCCCTTGCTAGCTTAGGGGATTTTTCCACTTTTTCTTTATGGATGCATGAATTGCTCGGTGTTCTGGAGCATATTTCACCATTTATCAACGATTATGAGGGAAGAAATAATCCCTTCTGAAAGGAGAATAATCCAAATTATTCTTATTGTTTTATTGGCAAATAAAAATATAATTTATGAGCCAGTCAAGAGCAATAACCCTTAAGTGCACGACTACAGAATAGCCCATTAAGATATTTTTAATGCCATTTTTGTCTGGACTTGTGTGAGTTAATTTAAAACAAACACTCGGCGCTGGGTTTCCAGGAGTATTTCGGTGTCTAACCCCAAGTTGTTTCAGGAAAAATGAGGCAATTTGGTGCCTTTGAGGAGCCTTTGGCTCAGATTTTCCAGTGCTGGGGGTGCAGTTGGTTTGTTCTTGGTGAGGTTGGATCTGTTTAATCGAGATCAGGGCCGTGGATGGGGCTGATAATTCCATTTGCAGATGGATTTTGAGGGGAAAGGATGAGCTTGGCTCCCAAAATTCCAACCAGGATGCGGAAGGAAGTGTGGGGTGAGGTTTTTGCTGGAGTTAAAGCTCTGTTGTGGCAGTACCAGTTGTGGGTTTCTCTGGGTCTGGATTGAAGGCACGTTAGACAATAATTCATGTTGGGACTCAGATGTTTATTATTTCTTATCAGTATGTTCTATGGTCCTTCTTTTCCAAGCAGAGAAATTAAAAAAAAAAAAAAAGGACAAAAGTCTTGCCATGTTTTAGGAGCAAAGTGAGTATTTTACACACACATCCCAACAGCTCTCTGGAAAGCATTTAAATTTACAAGCTGTTCCTAAATTCCCTGGCAGTTGGCAACACTCAGGAACCCCTTTGGAAAAGAGATTTTTTGGAAATAACAAATATTATCTGCATAATTCACATTATTATCTATATCATGGGCAGTCAGCATTTGAGCTTTATGGATTGTGGCCATGCTGAGGTGGCTCTTCATTAAGATAATCCTAATTTACTTCTGTTCTTTCTGATAAAGGTTCTAATAAATGAGTTACAGTGATTTTCATGTAGAAAACCCATTGCTGTTATCCAATATTCCATATTTTTCCTACTCTAATGGCATTTAGAAGCTGAAAAACCAGGAAAAAATCACCAAGATTTTAGGATTTTATTAAAATAATCCAAATATACTTCTGTTTTTTGCTTTAAGATAATCCAAATTTATTTCTGTTCTTTCTGATAAAGGTTCTAATAAATGAGTTACAGTGATTTTCATATAGAAAACCCATTGCTGTTATCCTGTATTCTATATTTCTCTGACTCTAGTGGCATTTAGTAGCTGAAAAACCAGGTAAAAATCACCAAGATTTTAGGATTTTATGGCTGTGGGGGATGGAATGGGATTTTCCCTACAAACTGCCTTGGAATCCCATCCCTGGGCATCACAGGATGCTCCACAGGGGAAGCCTTGCCCATTTTCCTGGGAAATCCTTCCCAAAAATTCCATTTTCCTCGGAGAATCCTCCCTGGGAATCCTCCCTACCCCGAGGGTGGAGAGCTGAGCAAAGGCCGGGATGCAGGGAGGGAAAATCCTGCCAGGAATTCTCCTCTGGATCCTCTTGCATTCCTGAGCTCAGCCTGAGCTCATCTGTCCCCAGTCCTTTCCCTGGATTAGCTCCTCGTTAAACTGGGATCAGGAACAGGCTGCTAAACCAGGCTTTTCCAGACAGGAGCAGCTGGGAAATCTGGATTAAATATGGGTTAAATCTGGGTTAAATCTGGATTAAATCTGGATTGAATCTGGGTTAAATCTGGATTAAATCTGGGTTAAATCTGGGTTAAATCTGGGTTAAATCTGGATTGAATCTGGATTAAATCTGGATTAAATCTGGATTAAATCTGGATTAAATCTTGTACTTCTCTGGCTGGGATTGCTGCTCTCCCTCCCTGTGCAACTCCTGCTCATCCTGGGCTCAATTAAATCTGGATTGAATCTGGACTAAAACTAGATTTAATCTGGAGTAAATCTGGATTAAATCCAGATTCAATCCTGTCCTTGCCTGGGTCCAAGGCAGGAATTTTTGCTCTTCCTCCCTGTGCAGCTCCTACTCATTCTGGGCTGGATTGAATCTGGATTAAATCCGGATTAAATCTGGGTTAAATCTGGTTTAAATCTGGGTTACATCTAGATTAAATCCTATCCTTCCCTGGCTGGGATTGCTGCTCTCCCTCCCTGTGCAGCTCCTGCCCATCCTGGGCTGGATTGGATTTGGATTGATTCTGGGTTAAATCTGGGTTAAATCTGGATTAAATCCTGTCCTTCCCTGGCTGGGATTGCTGCTCTCCCTCCCTGTGCAACTCCTGCTCATCCTGGGCTCAATTAGATCTGGATTGAATCTGGAGTAAATCTGGATTAAAGCTGGATTAAATCCTGTCCTTGCCTGGCTCCAAAGCAGGGATTGCTTCTCTTCCTCCTTGTGCAGCTCCTGCTCATCCTGGGCTGGATTGAATCTGGATTAAATCTGGATTAAATCTGGGTTAAATCTGGTTTAAATCTGGGTTACATCTAGATTAAATCCTGTCCTTCCCTGGCTGGGATTGCTGCTCTCCCTCCCTGTGCAACTCCTGCTCATCCTGGGCTCAATTAGATCTGGATTGAATCTGGAGTAAATCTGGATTGAAGCTGGATTAAATCCTGTCCTTGCCTGGCTCCAAAGCAGGGATTGCTTCTCTTCCTCCTTGTGCAGCTCCTGCTCATCCTGGGCTGGATTGAATCTTGATTAAATCCGGATTAAATCTCCTTCTTTCCTGGCTCCAAGAGGGATTGTTGCTCTCCTTCCCTGTGCAGCTCCTGCTTGTCCTGGGCTCAATTAAATCTGGATTAAATCTGGACTAAATCTGGACTAAATCCAGATTAAATCCTGTCCTTCCCTGGCAGGGATTGCTGCTCTCCCTCCCTGTGCAGCTCCTGCTCATCCTGGCCCCGGGTCAGCCCTTGCAGAGGTGTGTGAGCAGCTGGGCTCCCAGCAGATTCCCTGGATGGGGAATCCATGGCCAGGAGGATGCTGGAGGGAAGATATTTGCTTTGCTCCCTGATTTGAATCCTGATTCACCAGGATACCCTGTTCCCTTTGTTCCTCTTGCTTGCTTTGACCGGCTTATTCCTGAAATTTATACCAAATGAAAATAAAAATGTATACAAGTCTCCCACCAAGAGCTCCCCAGCAGTAGCTGCTCCCTTCCCCCAAAAAAAGATGTTTTCCACTAAAAACCCAGGAAAGTGCAGCTGTCAAACCTCCTCAGCTTCCCCTGGCTCCAAAGAAGGGTTTAACCAGGGAAAAGCAGTGAGGAGTTGTGAGCAGTAAACAAGTTAAACATTATTAAACACACACGTGTCTCGTGGAGGAGATTAATTGATTGTGTGGGTTTATTTTTACAGCCTTGTTTCACCGAGGAAGGAGAAAAAAAAAAAGCCTGGGAGCTGATGCCAAGATGATGGAGCTGAAACAAAGCCCAGGGAAGGAGTTTTCCACCGGGCTCATTTTTTCCCCTAAGAACTGTCTCCCGTATCTGCCAATCTTGGGTCAACAAACACGGCGTGATTGACAAGTTAAAATGTTTAGCTTAGCCTGCAACTCATATAAACCAATTTAACATTTCCAGGGCAGGAGGGAGAGGGAAGAGAAACAAACAATGTCCTTCCCTCCCTCGGCTCTCCCTGGATGGAGCAGCATCCAGGAATGGCTCTGTGGTGGCCAACGGGACATCCCAGCAGCTGGGGACTGCTCATCCCTCCTTGTCCCATGTTCCAAATTGCAAGGCAAGACAAATTCCATTTGCCATGTGGATGGCAGTTTTCTTCTGTTCACTGGGCAGTTTTCCTTATCTCTTCCACAACTGGGGACACATCTGCTGATAAGAGGCCATTGAATGTCACTGCACGGCTGATAAGAACTGCAGCATCCCACTGGGAGATGTGAGCCCAGAGGAGGAGCCAAACATTCCCACCCGGATAGAATCTGGAGATTGTGGAGCACCAGCCAAGCATTCCCACCTGGATAGAATCTGGAGATTCTGGAGCACCAGCCAAGCATTCCTACCTGGATAGAATCTGGAGATTCTGGAACACCAGCCAAGCATTCCTGCCTGGATAGAATCTGGAGATCCTGGAACACCAGCCAAGCATTCCTACCTGGATAGAATCTGGAGATCCTGGAACACCAGCCAAGCATTCCTACCTGGATAGAATCTGGAGATTGTGGAACACCAGCCAAGCATTCCTACCTGGATATAATCTGGAGATTCTGGAACACCAGCCAAGCATTCCTACCTGGATAGAATCTGGAGATTCTGGAACACCAAGACAGCTTCTCCACTGGATGTCCCAGAGGAACAGCAGCTGCCTCTTCCATTGGATCTTCAGAGGAAGAGACTCCACCCTTCTCCAGGATCCCTGCTCCAGCAGAGCCACCCCTGACACTGCAGGAGGGCTGAGCCTCAATTCCAATGGGACTGCTGCCAGCACCCTGACCCACAGGGTGTCAGGCTGGGTTCTGACTCTGTCAGGGTTGGTTTGGTTTACTGCATTGTTTATTTTATCCTTTTATTTTCTTCCCTATTAAAAACCTGTTCTGACTCTGTCAGTTATTGCATTTGTGGTGTTCCCAGACAAAGGGAGGAATAATGAATTTGACTCCATGTTCTTGAAGGCTAATTTATTATTTTATGATACTATATTATATTAAAAAATACTATACTAAAGAATACAGACAGGATACTTACAGAAGTCTAAAAAGATAAAAATGAAAACTCGTGACTCCCTGCAGAGTCCCAACACAGCTTGGCCCTGATTGGTCATTGAGTCAAAACAACTCACATGAAACCAATGAAACAATCACCTGTGGGTAAACAACCTCCAAACACATTCTAACGCAACAAAACACAAGAGAAGCAATGAGATAATTATTGTTTTCATTTTTCTCTGAGGCTTCTCAGCTTCCCAGGAGAAGAATCCTGGGCAAAAAGATTTTTCCAGAAAATAGGACTGTAACAGTCAGTGTTGTTTTAGTTTACAGCATTGTTTATCTTTTTATTTTCTTTCCTAGCAAAGAACTGCTATTCCTGCTCCCATATTTTTGCCTAAGAGCCCCTTAATTTCAAATTTATACCAATTTGGAGGGAGGGGGTTTACATTTTCCATTTCAGGGAGATTCCTGCCTTCCTTAGCAGGCATCTGGCTTTCCAAACCAAGACACCCCACCAGGAAAAAGCATCCAGGGCTGCCTGGGATTGCCCTTCATCCATGGAAGTGCAGGGGATTTGGGGATCAAAGGAACCTCTGGAATATCCAGGGAAGGCAGATGGAGGTGTCTGCTCCTTCCAAACGGTGTAAGGACATCTCACAGCAAAATATTTGGGATCAAAGGAAGGGTCTGAGGAGAAAATTAATGAATTAAATTGTCCCAGATGATTTAAATTGATTTTTTTATCCGTCAGTAAATCTCAGCACTGCCTGAAGAGCGGCACAGTCCGAGCTGGGAATGCAGAACCCTTTTCCTCTTGGTCCTCCACACTTTGTCCTTGAAAGACACAAACTGAGGGACTCTGTGTCCCAATAATAAATAACAAAAATAATAAAATAATAAAAATAATTGTTTTTCTGGGAAGTCCTTGCAGTAATCCATTGGGAATCTCCTGTTCCATGTCCTACAGCAGGAGAACAGAGGTTTCACACCTTTGTGTGTTTGGATCTTTCATCGTTCAGCTCCCCAGAGGTTTTTCCATGGCTCTGGGACTGGTGGCTTTGCTGGAGGCTGGGATCAGAATTCTGAGCTCCCCAGCTGCTCCCACAGTGAGGATTTGGGGTGGCTTTGAAGGAAGGGAGGAGGGAGCTGCAGAACTGGGATTTCCCAGCTGATCCTTAGGAACAGTCACATCTCTGCTTCTCCCATCCATCAATTTCCAGACCTGATCTCCAATTTTCCTGCCTTTTTTTTTTTCCCCTAAAAAACCCCACAAATCCCTTGCTTTGGAAGGGTCTGTCCTGGCACAGGATCTCCTAAAAAAGATCCACACACTGACCACATGCACTGGCCACCCTGTCCCTCCCCCAGAGCCCTCAGGATGAGCCAGTCCTGGCTTAGATGTCACCCAGAGCTGGTTTAAGCTGAGCTTTATCCGCAGCTGTGTCCAAACCCCACTGAACAAAAGTGTCCTGTCTCCTTCGGGGTGAATTTCCAGGGATTCATTTCCTTTGGATCTAATTCTTAGGACTCACTTCTCCTTAACAAAAACCAGCTTTAAAATAAAGATGTCATACCCTGGGATGGATGTTAAACCCAGAATAAAAGCTCCTGAAGGTATTGACAGGTGGATTTTGATATTTTTATTAAGCTCTGTCTCTGCAGTAAAACTGATCCCTCTTGCTCGGGCCACGGCTGTAAAAAGACTTTCAAGCCCTGCCCCAGGTAGCTGCTTTTATGTGATTTTGGTGTGCCTGTAAATCAAAGACATTATTTGAGGAAAAGCTGCAGTGAGCAGGTCTGGCTGGGAAGGATGAGGGGGATTTTGGGGAGGGGGCTGAGCATGGAGGATGAAGATGTGTGCACAGGCCAGGTTTCTGAGGGACCAAAAATGAGATTAATGTGTAGCTGGGGAGTTATCGGTGATGTTCAGAGTGGTTTAATGCCCTTCAGGGTGCTGTTAAACTCCTCTGTGCTTGGCACTGCTGCAAACAGGGCTCTCCCTGCCTCTCCATGCCCCCAGGAGCACAGGGAACGCTCAGCCTGGTGAGGTGCTGATCTTCCATCCCCTCGCTCTGAGCTTCCCATCCTGTCGCATTCACGTTCTCTGAAAAATCCCTTCACCCAGGATTTTTCTCCTGGGAAGCTGAGAAACCTCAGAGACAAAGGAAAACAATTCTTATCTCATTTGCTTCTCCTGTGCTGTGCTCATGTGGGATGTGTTTGGAGATTGTTTACCTGTCACAGACATCTTTTATGGAAAATCCTTTCTTTAGGATTTTTCCTCCTGAGAAGCTGAGAGGCCTCAGGAACAAAATGTAACCAATGTTTATCTGCTGCTGTGGAATGCAACAGGTGCATCTGGGATTGGTCTCATGTGGTTGTTTCTAATTAATGGCAAATCACAGCCCAGCTGGCTCGGACAGAGAGTCCGAGACACAAGCCTTTGTTGTCATTCCTTCTTTTCCTATTCTTAGCTACCCTTCTGATGAAATCCTTTCTTCTATTCTTTTAGTATAGTTTTAATATAATATATATCATAAAATAATAAATCAAGCCTTCTGAAACACGGAGTCAGATCCTCATCTCTTCCCTCATCCTCGGACCCCTGTGAACACCGTCACATTTACCCACAGGTGAACAATTCGATTGGTTTCATTGGATTCTGCTGTGAGTTGTTTTCACTCTTTGGTCAATCAGGGCCAAGCTGTGTCAGGACTCTGGAGAGAGTCACGAGTTTTCATTATTATCTTTTTAGCATTCTCTAATTATCCTTTCTGTATTCTTTCGTATAGTTTAATACAGTATTCTTTAATATAAGATAGTATCATAAAATCATAAATTAGCCTTCTGAGCACAAGGAGTCAGATTCATCATCCCTTCCTTCATCAGGGCACCCTGCAAATACAATTCCATCCCACGACAAACACCTTGCTCGGGGCTCTTTTGAGGGATTTTCTCCCGCCAGCTGCTCCGTGGGCTGCAGGATCCCATCCCTGTAACCAGAGCCCGGAATCCTCTGGGCAGGGAAGAGGAGGAAGAGGAGGGAGAGCACTGAGAAAGCTCTTTGTTAACCAACTGTCCCAGCCCTTCATGCCAGGACAGCTCCGTCTCCTTTCATTTCCTCCTCCTATGAAGTGCTGATCCCTGGCGAGACGTGAGCAGCTGGATGGAGACAGGGAAGAGGAGGGGGAAAGCTGCAGGAGCTGCTCCCTGATCCCCAGGGATGGGATTCAAAGGCAGTTTGCAGGGAAAATCCCATTCCACCCCCCACAGCCACAAAATCCTAAAATCTTGGTGCTTTTTACCTGGTTTTTCAGCTACTAAGGGGGATGCTCCGCCTTTGGGATGCTCCAACGTGCTCGGAACCCTCCGGCAGGGAATCCCCTTAAATTCAACATTCGGGGAAAAAAGGCAGAGGAAAACAGCTGGATTTTCTAAGATTTAGCACCAGCAAAAAGGAAAAAATGAGGGGAATCATCAGCTCCTGGTGGCTTCGCTTTGTTTTGTCCCAATTTTTTCCTCTACGTTATAGAAATCCCCCTCCTTGCCCTAAAGGACAAACCTCCACATGATCCCAGACAGGGAATAAGCCCAGGACCCAGGACTGTGTTATTTTTATGGGAATCACACAGGAGATGATTTCCCTGACTCACACGAGCTGGTTTTATCTTTACCTCCAGCTAAAAATGAAAGTCTGCAAAAATCAAACTCTCCCATCAAGATTCCCATTAATTCTCTTCTTTTTTAGGCACCCACCAAGTTCCACAGGGAAAATTCCTGAGCTCACCCCGGAGTTCCAGTTGGATTAATCCTTTATCTGATCACACACTTTCCCTCCTGTGCAGCCACGGGGGCTCTCAGCTTTGGAGCTGCCAATCTTCATGAAATAAAAAGTGTTATTTTCAATGTTTTGTTACTTTTATAGGCAGGTTGGACAAGATTAAGCGAAATTAGCACCTTCCAGTCCTGAACTCCAATTTCACTGCAATGATCGCAATTCCCCTTCAGGATTCATTCCTTTGCCAGGTCAAGAGTGCACAGTAGCACTCTGGAAGCAATGGATTGAAGTGCTGATAGGAGCTCAGCTCTCCTTTTATCTCCTGCAGAATCTGCCTGGTGTCTGCTCCAATTCCCTCAGCACGGGCATTATCCTGAATTTTGCACATTTATCCCGCTGAGTTTAATGTCATTTGTTGGGAATTGTCCCTTTCCAGCAGGTGGGACTGGATGGGCTTTAAAGTCCTTCCCGCCTCAAACCATTCCATGGCTCTGGGATGAGGAGAACAAGGAATATCCTGGCCAATTCTGCTGCCAGTGGCTGTTTAAATCATGAAAACACTCAGAGACCCAAAGGATTATTCCAGGTGCAAGAGGCAGATTTCCATGGTGCCCCTTGTCCAGCTGAAATCCTCCCCCAGGGCTGGAAAAGAGGCGCCAGAGCAAGGAATTCACAGAGCAGGGCTTCACCACAAACTGATCCGTGGAAAAGGCTGAGCCTCAGAGGCAAATTCAGTCAGGGAAAGGCTGAAATGGCAAAATCAAGGTGAGGTGACACCAGCAAGTGCTTCATTTTCCTCTTCTTCTTCCTCGCAGCCATTATTTCCTCATCCCACAGAGAATTTTTGCTTTTTTGGGGTTTTTTTTTTGTGAGGACCAAAAACTCATTTGTTGGGAATTGTCCCTTCCCATGGGGTGGGACTGGATGAGCTTTAAGGTCCCTTCCCACCCAAACCATTCCATGGCTCTGGGATGAGGAGAACAAGGAACATCCTGGCCAATTCTGTTGCCAGTGGCTGTTTTAATTGAAAAAACACTCGGAACAATATCCATGTAAATTTCCATGGTGCCCCTTGTCCATTGAAATCCTAAGGGCTGGAAAAAACATTCACAGTGCAGGGCTTAAACTGATATTAAATGAGCCTCAGAGGCAAAATCAGGAAAAAATGGCAAAATCAAGGTGAGGTGACACCAGCAAGTGCTTCATTTTCCTCTTCTTCCTCCTCGCAGCCGTTATTTCCTTGTCCCACAGAGAATTTTTGCCTTTTTTGTTGTTTTTTTATGAAGACCAAAAACACATTTCCAAGTCATATGAAAATAATAATAACAAAGATTTCTTCCAAGAATTAACTTACAACAATATATTAAATATATTATTAATATAAACATTATATTAAATATATTAAATTAAATAAGCAAGGAGCAGGAACAGCACCCTGGGAATCAGGTGGTTCCCCCACACTGGGATTGGGGAGCAGCAAATGATCCAGTCATGGATTGTGTTCAACCAGGAGATGCTTCCTCCCAGTTTCTCAGTCACACATCCATAAAAAAATCATTATTGCAACAAACCCAGAGTCGGTTACGAACAATTCACAGGCACGAAATTTAAAAAAAAAAAAAGAGCCTGAATTGTGAACAAATATTAACAGCAACAAATAAATCAGCGAGCACCTCATTATTTCTATCTTCTCACTCTCACAGCACATTAATCTGTGGAGCAGCCACGGATGAATCACAGAATATCCAACTTTCCAAAAAGCACGCTGGATTCTTTAGAGCTGGGCCAGAGATATGAAGGGGGAAAGGAGAAAGTCATTCCTGGAAATGGTGAAATAAATTGTCTCATGGTTTGTTTACACAGAACATTTTCAATATCTCTGACAGGGGAGGGGAGGGGAGAGGGAGCTGCTCTGGTGCACAAGGAGGAGCTGAGAGCAGGACAAGGCTCAAGATCAGCCCCTCTGGAGGCTCCAGTGGGATTCTGGAGACAGGAATTTCACTGTTCACGTCCAGAAATATTCCCTATTCCCTACCTCACCCTGCTGAAATGATAATTCTGTTCGTTTTTTTGACTCTGTGGGCTGAGCTGTCAGTGTTGTACCCAAGCCCTTGGTGTGGGGGTTTCTGTGGGAATCGGAGCACCCCACCTTGCCAGAACCATTGCTGGGAAATGCAGAGCCCTGAAATAATCCAGGTGGGCAGTGCCAACCTCCCCCTCTCCCTGTGCTTGTGGACACAACACCCACCCCATTCCCTGAACCCTCTTTTACCCCTGAACCCCTCTTTTCCCCCTAAACCCCTCTTTTTCTCCTGAACCCCTCTTTTCCTCCGAAATTCTCTTTTCTCCTGAACTCTTTTCCCCTAAACTTTTTTCCTCAGAACTCTTTTCCCCTGAACTCCTCTTTTTCCTTGAACTCCTGTTTTCCCCTGGACCCTTCTTTTCTCTGAACTCCTCTTTTCCCCCAAAATCCTCTTTCCCCCTGAACTCTTTCCCCTAAACTCTCTTTTCCCCTAAACCCCTCTTTTCCCTTGAACTCCTCTTTTCACCTGAATATCTCTTTTCTCCTAAACTTCTCTTTTCCCCTGAACCCCTCTTTTCCCCTGAACCCCTCTTTTTCCCTGAACTCTTTTTCCCTTGAACTCCTGTTTTCCCCTAAACTCCTCTTTTTCCCCTAAACCCCTCTTTCCCCCTGAATCCCTCTTTTTTCCTGAACCCTTTTCCCCTAAACTCTTTTTTTCCCCTGAATTCTTTTTCCCTGAACTTCTCTTTTCCCTGAACCCCTCTTTTCCCCTAAACTCCTCTTCTCCCATAAAATCCCATTTTCCTCTGAACTCCTCTTTTTCCCTTAACTCCTCTTTTCCCCTAAACTCCTCTTTCCCCGTAAACTTCTATTTTCCCCTGAACCCCTCTTTTTCCCTAAATTCCTCTTCTCCCCTGGACTTCTCTTTTCTTCTGAACTCCTCTTTTTCCCTGAACTCCTCTTTTTCCATGAACTCTTTTTCCCCTAAACTCCTCTTTTCCCTAAATCCCTCTTTTCCCCTAAACTCCTCTTTTGCCCTGAACCCCTTTTTTCCCCTTAACTCCTCTTTTCCCCTAAACTTCTCTTGTTCCCTGAACTCTTTTTCCCCTGAACTCCTGTTTTCCCCTAAACTCCTCTTTCTCCCTAAACTTCTATTTTCCCCTGAATCCATCTTTTTCCCTAAATTCCTCTTTTCCCCTGGACTTCTCTTTTCTTCTGAACTCCTCTTTTTCCCTGAACTCCTCTTTTTCCATTAACTCCTTTTCCCTGAACTCTTTTTCCCCTAAACTCATCTTTTCCCCTAAATCCCTCCTTTTCCCTGAACATTTTTTCCCCTGAACCCCTCTTTCCCCCTGAATCCCTCTTTTTTCCTGAACCCTTTTTCCCCTAAACTACTTTTTTCCCCTGAATTTTTTTCCCTGAACATTTTTTTCCTCTGACCCCCTCTTTTCCCACCTCCCAGCTCCCGGTGTGTTTTTCCCATCCTTTTCCCCTCTCCAGGAGTGGCTGATTGATGGCAGCAGTTGATGTCCCAGCCCTGGGATGGGTGAGCAGCTGCCACAGGCAGGGGCCGAGGGAATGAACTCCTCAACTCCTCCTTTCTCCCCTGCCCCTCTCTGCCGGCCCTGGGGTGACGCTGGGAGCCGCCGGGATCTCCCAGCTGGTTTGATTTATTTGGATTCCTGTTCCTGCCCTGACCCCTCAGCTCAGCCTGGCCTTTCATCCCAGCTCTGGGGCTCCTGAACTTCCGTGGGATGAGCTCAGGGTGTTCCGGCCTTTTGGCCAAAATCCAGGGAATTCGCTCAGCTCCTGGCTCTGTTTTGGGCAGAGGCACGGGGAGAGACATCCCGAGAAATCCTGCGCACCCCAAACCCTGCCAGGGGTTTAATGGGGTCACTTCAGCCCTGGGCATGCAGGGATTTAGGGGAAGTTTCCCCCCGTCCTCTCCCCAGCAGTGCCACCATCCCAAACTTGATCCACAGAGCAGGAAAGGCTCCATCCTCTTCCTCTTCCTCTTCCTCTTCCTCTTCCTCTTCCTCTTCCTCTTCCTCTTCCTCTTCCTCTTCCTCTTCCTCTTCCTCTTCCTCTTCCTCTTCCTCTTCCTCTTCCTCTTCCTCTTCCTCTCCCACCTCTCCAGGATTTTGCTCCTTTCCAGTGGCTCTTCCAGGTTTATGCAAAGAAAAACTCTTCCCATGGTGACTGCCAAGGTGGTTGACATGCAACATGGAAAACTATCCCCAAAAAATGACAGAAAATGTTGCTCAGGATGTAGAAACAAGGGGATTTCATTTATTTTATTTTACTTTATTTTATTTTATTTTATTCTAGTTTATTTTATTTCTCATTTTATTTTATTTTATTTTATCATTTTTAATTTTTTTATTTCATTTAATTTCATTTTTTATTATCATTTTATTTTTTTAAATTTTATTCTATTCTATTTTATTATTTTATTTTATTTTCATTTTATTTTATTTTATTTTTTAATTATTTTAATTTTATTTATTTTATTTAATTTCTTTAGTTTATTTTATTTTATTTTATTGTATTGTATTCTAGTCTAGTCTATTCTATTCTATTTCTCATTTTATTTAATTTCTCATTTTATTTCATTTTTTATTTTTTATTATTTTATTTTCATTTTGAATTTTAATTTTATTTATTTCATTTAATTTCCTTTTTTATATATTTTATTTTATTCTATTCTATTTTATTCCATTTTATTTCTCACTTTTAAAAATTTACTTTATTTTTTTATTTTCAATTTAATTTTATTTCATTTCATGTTTTAATTTTTTTTAATTTATATTTTATTTTCTTTTATTTTATTTATATTTTATTTGATCTCAGCCCAGGTTTGCACCTCTCCCTCCCAAAGGCAGGGCGCAGCTCCCTGTCGGAGGCGCTGATTTATCACCTCCATTAATGAGGTTCTTGTCAGAACCTGGTTGAGCCGTGGAAATGCAAATGTCAGGTGGGGATAAATGAGCGGGGGAAGGGATGCAGGAGGAAATATTTCCCTTCTCGGGCGGAGATCAAGCAGCCCTGCAGGGAAAGAGGGATCCGTGGGGTTCGGGAATGCTCCTGGATGCACCCGGGGAGATAAGGAGTTATCAGCTGCTGGGAAGGATGGAAGTTCGACAGGGAAACCTCACACATCTGTGCGCTGGGCAGAGATTTTTGAATGTAGAGTCTGGTGAAGGAACAGAGATGGAAGCAAGTTTTGATAGAGAAGCGTAGCCATGGTATTTTATGAAGAATCCTTTCGTTAGGATTTTTTCTCCGGAGAAGCCTCTGAGGAAAAGAAAAACAATGATTATCTGGTGCTGTAGAACGCAACAGGTGCTCTGTGATTGGTCTCATGTGGTTGTTTCTAATTAATGGCCAATCACAGCCCAGCTGAACTTCCCTTTTCCCCTAAACTTCTATTTTCCCTGAACTCCTCTTTCCCCCAAATTCCTCTTTCCCCCCGAACCCCTCTTTTCCCACCCCCCAGCTCCCAGCATGTTTTTTCCACCCTTTTCCCCCCTCCAGGGCTGGCTGATTGACGGCAGCAGTTGATGGGCTGGGGCATCCTGGCACAAAAATCGGGATGGGGAAAGGATCAGGAGTTAATTAAAGCTGGATCTTTTCTTCCCAGCTCCCGTTATTTGCATAACAACCCTGCCCAGGGTGCCCTCGGCTGATGTAATGCCAGGGGAGAGGGAAGTTTTGTCCATGCGGGAGCTGGGGCTGTGTCAGCACATGAAATTCCCGTTTTTTGGGGTTTTTTTTGTTTTGCCCTCGTGGGATGTTTGCTAAATGAGGCAGTGCTGGAAAACAATCGGTGCTCCTCCTTTAAATCCACATTTTTGGGGCTTTCTGGCAAAGCAGGGCTGCTCCTTTGAGCCGGTGGTTATTTGCATTTGGTGAGGAAATGCATTTGAGTTGAGTTTGTGGGGATTTGGGGATGGGCAGGTGGGAGCAGAGGGGAAGCAGAGGCCCCACACACTCCTGTGATTTCTGGAATTTCCAGGGAATTTTCAGAATTGGGAACAACCAGAATGAATGAATTTAGAATTTTACTCTTTAAATTTGGAGTTTTGCTCTTCAGATTTGGAATTTTACTCTTTACGTTTAGAATTTTACTCTTTAAATTGACGGGTTTACTATCTCAATTTAGAATGTTACTCTTTAAATTTAGGATTTTACTCTTTAAATTTGGAATTTTACTCTTTGCTCTCCACTGCCCATCTCCCCTGGAACAGACACTTTGAAACCAAGAATTCCCATTTCCCAAATTGTCCCTGTTCCTCAGGGGAATTCTTTGAAACCAAGAATTCTCATTTCCCAAACTGTCCCTGTTCCTTGAGGGAATTCTTTGAAACCAAGAATTCCCATTTCCCAAACTGTCCCTGTTCCTTGGGGGAATTCTTTGAAACCAAGAATTCCCATTTCCAGAATTGTCCCTGTTCCTTGAGGGAATTCTTTGAAACCAAGAATTCCCATTTCCCAAACTGTCCCTGTTCCTTGAGGGAATTCTTTGAAACCAAGAATTCCCATTTCCCAAACTGTCCCTGTTCCTTGAGGGAATTCTTTGAAACCAAGAATTCCCATTTCCCCAAAATTCCAAGAATTCTTTGAAACCAAGAATTCCCATTTCCTAAAATGTCCCTGTTCCTTGAGGGAATTCTTTGAAACCAAGAATTCCCATTTCCCAAATTGTCCCTGTTCCTTGAGGGAATCCTTTGAAACCAAGAATTCCCATTTCCCAAATTGTCCCCGTTCCTGGTGGGAGGATTTGGGCTGGGATGGTCGTGCCTGGTGATTCCAACAGTGGCAACACAATTCCTTTATCCACCATTCCTTAAACATCCCATCCAGGGAAATCCAAGTGACCAAAGCAAGGATTTGTCTTCCTTGGATGTAAATAACACCAAAAACGTGCTGGTTTAGCGGGTTTGTTCCATATATTGACCCTGCACGAGCTGTTCCAAGGACTTTTGGACATTCCTTGATCCAAGGACTGCACGGCTCATTCCCTGCAGGAATGGGACACTGCTGGCTCACGTTGAATTTTGAGGATTGATCCATTTATTTCGTGTAGAAACACTGGAACAGCTCATCTCTGTGGGCTTTAATTTCCTTGGAGAGGTTGGAAATGCTGGTCCTGCTCTCCCTGCTGACACTGCTGACTCACGTTGAATTTTGGGGAATGGGACACTGCTGGCTCACGTTGAATTTTGGGGAATGGGACACTGCTGACTCACGTTGAATTTTGAGGATTGATCAATTTATTTCATGTAGAAACACAGGAACAGTTCCTCTCCATGAGTTTTTATTTCCTTGGAGAGGTTGGAAATGCTGGTCCTGCTCTCCCTGCTGACACTGCTGGCCCACGTTGAATTTTGAGGATTGATCCATTTATTTCGTGTAGAAACACAGGAACAGTTCCTCTCCATGAGTTTTTATTTCCTTGGATAGGCTGGAAATGCTGGTTCTGCTCTCCCTGCTGGCACTGCTGGCTCACGTTGAATTTTGAGGAATGGGACACTGCTGGCTCACGTTGAATTTTGAGGATTGATCCATTTATTTCGTGTAGAAACACTGGAACAGCTCCTCTCCATGAGTTTTTATTTCCTTGGATAGGCTGGAAATGCTGGTCCTGCTCTCCCTGCAGTTCCTGTGCTCCTGCTGAAGGGGAGATCCCAAGATTTGGGCACAGCTCAGGAATTTGAGCTGTTCCAAGGACTTTTGGCCATTCCTTGATCCAAGGACTGCACGGATCATTCCCTGCAGGAATGGGACACTGCTGGCTCACGTTGAATTTTGAGGATTGATCCATTTATTTCGTGTAGAAACACTGGAACAGCTCATCTCTGTGGGCTTTAATTTCCTTGGATAGGCTGGAAATGCTGGTCCTGCTCTCCCTGCAGTTCCTGTGCTCCTGCTGAAGGGAAATCCCAAGTTTTGGGCACAGCTCAGGAATTTGGCTCCAAGGATGAGCTGCAGCACCAAAGCAGCTCCCAAAGCCTCTGCCCTGCTCCTTTAAGCAGCCACCAGAAACTTTCACAGAATCCTCATCCCAAACGAAGAGAAAAAAAATAAATTATTTTTTTTTTTTTAAAAAAGAGTGTTTTGGCATGAGAACAATTTCTCCATTACCTCAATGAGTTCCAATGATCTGGAAAGGTTTTCCCAGGAGAATTCCAGCCCGGGGAAGGCTGGAGGTGGCTGGAGGTGTTGATCTGAGCATTACTCAGCAGCGCAGGCTGGGCTGAAGTCAGGCCCTGCTGCTGTCACTGCTGCCTGCCCGCGCTCGTAAATTCATTAATTAGATCGCTGCACTAATTAAGGGCCTTCTTCTCTCCAAGGAGCCGGGCTGTCCATCAATCCCTTGGCTGAGATCATTATTTCCTGAAATGCTGTAAAATCTCCCCATAAAATTAAAGCTTTTGGGGCTTTTTTTTAACCCATCTTCATCTTTTTCTCAGAGACAAGCAGCAATCAAGGAAAGTTGCATGGATTTCCCCCTAAATTTGGCATTTTTCACTTTGCCTCTCAACGTGTCCCAGGGTTACTGTTGGAAAATATTCCCGTTTTTATTGTGTGGATTTTCTCCTAAATTTGGCATTTTTTATCCCAGAGGATTCCTGGCTCTGGGGGAGAAAATATTCCCCTTTTTTTGTGGATTTTCTCCTAAATTTGGCCTTTCTCACTTTGCTTCTCAAGGTGTCCAGGGTTGGTGTTATAAAATATTCCTTTTTTTTTTTTTTTTAGTGGATTTTCTCCTAAATTTGGCCTTTCTCAGCCCAGAGGATTCCTGGCTCTGGGGTGCAGAATATCCCCTTTTTTTGTGGATTTTCCCCTAAATTTGGCATTTTTCACTTTGCCTCTCAACATGTCCCAGGGTTGCTGTTGGAAAATATTCCCTTTTTTTTTTTTTTTTTGCGTGGATTTTCTCCTAAATTTGGCATTTTTCACCACAGAAGATTCCTGGTTCTGGGGGAGAAAACATTCCCTTTTTTTTTGCATCAATTTTCTCCTAAATTTGGTATTTTCCACCCCAGAGGATTCCTGGCTCTGGAGTGGAAAATATTCCCTTTTTTTTTCCATGGATTTTCTCCTAAATTTGGCATTTTTCACCCCAGAAGATTCCTGGCTCTAGGGTGAAAAATATTCCCCTTTTTTTTGCATGGATTTTCCCCTAAATTTGTCATTTTTCACTTTGCCTCTCAGGATGTCCCAGGGAAATGCAAAATATCCATAAAATAAAGAAACCTGGAGAAGGTTTTTGGAAAAACGAGGGGAGATTTCATGGAGATCCCACAGAGGCCACATCAGGGGTGGCTCTACCTGGTGGGCTCCAGCAGAAAATATTCCCTTTTTTTCCATGGATTTTCTCCTAAATTTGGCATTTTTCACTTTGCCTCTCAACGTGTGCCAGGGTTGGTGTTGGAAAATATTCCCCTTTTTTTTTGCATGGATTTTCCCCTAAATTTGTCATTTTTCACTTTGCCTCTCAGGATGTCCCAGGGTTGGCGTCCCTGATGAGCACAGTTGGTTATGAACCCATTGGCACCTCCAGAGCTCCAGGTGGAGCTCCAGGGTGTCCATGGGCTGATCCCAATGGATCCCAATGGATCCCAAACCTCTGGGGCTGATTCCATTCCTCAAACCAGAAGATCCCAGCCCAGCCCTCATGGTGGGGTCATGCCTACAGGGACAAAGTTGGCATTCAAATCCCAGCTGGAGGTGCTGGGAAATGCGAAATATCCGTAAAATAAAGAAACCTGGAGAAGGTTTTTGGAAAAACGAGGGGAGATTTCGTGGAGATCCCACAGAGACCACATCAGGGGTGGCTCTACCTGGTGGGCTCCAGCAGAAAATATTCCCTTTTTTTCCATGGATTTTCTCCTAAATTTGGCGTTTTTCACTTTGCCTCTCAACATGTGCCAGGGTTGCTGTTGGAAAATATTCCCCTTTTTTTTTGCATGGATTTTCCCCTAAATTTGGCCTTTTTCACTCTGCCTCTCAGGATGTCCCAGGGTTGGTGATCCTGATGAGCACAGTTGGTTACGAACCCATTGGCACCTCCAGAGCTCCAGACGGAGCTCCAGGGTGTCCATGGGCTGATCCCAATGGATCCCAATGGATCCCAATCCTCTGGGGCTGATTCCATTGGCATTGGGGCAGATTTGGGGTTTGTGGCCACCAGAAGATCCCAGCCCAACCTTCACTGAGGCCTCATGGTGGGGTCACGCCAACATTTCATCTTCCAGGGACAAAGTTGGCATTCAAAACACAGCTGGAGGTGCTGGGAAATGCGAAATATCCATAAAATAAAGAAACCTGGAGAAGGTTTTTGGAAAAACGAGGGGAGATTTCGTGGAGATCCCACAGAGACCACATCAGGGGTGGCTCTACCTGGTGGGCTCCAGCAGAAAATATTCCCTTTAGTTTCATGGATTTTCTCCTAAATTTGGCGTTTTTCACTTTGCCTCTCAACGTGTGCCAGGGTTGGTGTTGGAAAATATTCCCCTTTTTTTGCATGGATTTTCCCCTAAATTTGTCATTTTTCGCTCTGCCTCTCAGGATGTCCCAGGGTTGGCGTCCCTGATGAGCACAGTTGGTTATGAACCCATTGGCACCTCCAGAGCTCCAGGTGGAGCTCCAGGGTGTCCATGGGCTGATCCCAATGGATCCCAATGGATCCCAATCCTCTGGGGCTGATTCCATTGGCATTGGGGCAGATTTGGGGTTTGTGGCCACCAGAACATCCCAGCCCAGCCCTCATGGTGGGGTCATGCCTACAGGGACAAAGTTGGCATTCAAACCCCAGCTGGAGGTGCTGGGAAATGCGAAATATCCGTAAAATAAAGAAACCTGGAGAAGGTTTTTGGAAAAACGAGGGGAGATTTCATGGAGATCCCACAGAGACCACATCAGGGGTGGCTCTACCTGGTGGGCTCCAGCAGAAAATATCCCTTTAGTTCCAAGGATTTTCTCCTAAATTTGGCCTTTTTCACTTTGCCTCTCAACGTGTGCCAGGGTTGGTGTTGGAAAATATTCCCCTTTTTTTTTGCATGGATTTTCTCCTAAATTTGGCGTTTTTCACCCCAGAGGATTCCTGGCTCTGGGGTGCCGAATATCCCCTTTTTTTTTGCATGGATTTTCCCCTAAATTTGTCGTTTTTCACTCTGCCTCTCAGGATGTCCCAAGGTTGGTGTCCCTGATGAGCACAGTTGGTTACGAACCCATTGGCACCTCCAGAGCTCCAGGTGGAGCTCCAGGGTGTCCATGGGCTGATCCCAATGGATCCCAATGGATCCCAATCCTCTGGGGCTGATTCCATTGGCATTGGGGCAGATTTGGGGTTTGTGGCCGCCAGAACATCCCAGCCCAACCTTCACTGAGGCCTCATGGTGGGGTCACGCCAACATTCCATCTTCCAGGGACAAAGTTGGCATTCAAATCCCAGCTGGAGGTGCTGGGAAATGCGAAATATCCATAAAATAAAGAAACCTGGAGAAGGTTTTTGGAAAAACGAGGGGAGATTTCGTGGAGATCCCACAGAGACCACATCAGGGGTGGCTCTACCTGGTGGGCTCCGGCTTCCAGAGGCAGCTCAAGGCATCCCCATCCCAAAAAACCACCAGGGCTGAAGGATTCCCCCCCAAAAAAGGCATCCCCTGTTTCCCTGCCACCCCAATTTCCTCTCCAGCCCCTAATTAGGAATGTCCAGAATGAAGAAAATGCATTTATGGCCTTAAAGGATCCCAGGGTTGAATCGAGCTACAGAAAATCCCAGCCCTGGGTTTATTTCTCTTCCCAGCTCTGGTGTTTGCTCGTTAATTAGTGCTCGTTTGGGGAGATTTGATGACTTTTAAATGTTTCCCATGTTAAAAAAAAAATGGACAGAAAGGGAGTTTTTATATTTTTCCCTTTGCAAATGGAAAAGGGAAAGCAAAGAGAGGTTTTTTTCTTTTATTGGGACACAGCTATTTTTTAATTTTCTTTGGAAAAATTCTGCCAGGACCCAGAAGTGTCAAATTCTCCCAGGCAGGGGGAATAATGTTGGTTTTTAGCTGCTCAGAGTCTGGGGTTTTGTGGCTGACTCTTGGGAAATTTTTCACATATTTCGTCCTCCTGGAATTTTGGGAGATGGGAAGAGTTTTTAATGTCCTGGGGTTCGAAAAAAATATTTTTAAAATTCATCTTATCCTCGATAATTGTGAGGATTTTACTTAGAAAGCGAAAATAATGATGTAATGATGGGATTTGGGATGGATTGGGTTGGGAAGGACCCTAAAATTCATCTTTCCATGAGCACCTCCCTCTGTCCCAGGTGGCTCCAAGCTGGCCTTGGACACTTCCAGGGATGAGGATTGGGGAAAAAAACCTTCATGTGATAACCAGGAGGCTGAAAATTCCTATTTTTGTATGGGATTCATGGCTTTGCTTGGGATTTTCATGGTGGGAGTTGCTGGAGTGTGAGGGGATGGAGCTTCCCTCCATCCTGATCCTGATACTGTGATTTCTGGAATTTCCAGGGGATTTTCAGCATTGGGAACAACCAGGAATGAATTTAGAATTTTATGCTTTAAATTTAGAATTTTACTTTTTAAATTTAGAATTTTATGCTTTAAATTTGGAATTTTAGTCTTTAAATTTGCAATTTTCCTATTTCAATTTAGAATTTTACTCTTTAAATTGTGGTTTTACTATCTCAATTTAGAATGGTTACACTTTACATTTAGGATTTTACTCTTTAAAATTTTACTCTTTAAATTTGGAATGTCACTATCTCAACTTAGAATGTTACTCTTTAGGATTTTAATCTTTAAATTTGGAATTTTGCTCTTTAAATTTAGGATTTTACTCCCTCAATTTCCAATTTGAATGCCTAAACATAGAATTTGAAGGAATTTTAGAGCTTAAGCTGGGTGTTTCTCCCCTGCAAGGAGGGAATTGCTCTTTGCAATCTCATCCATGAATTAAAGGAGGATTGCCCTCTGGCATCTCCCAACATTTATTTTCTAGGATTGAGGACACAATTCCAGTTTTTTTCCTGATCCTTCCATACCAACCTCTCTGGGCCCTTTCCTTCTGGGACTAAACTGTCATTTTTCACCACATTAAATTTAACAAGTTTCAAGCGAATGGAAAATGGATTTTATTATTTGATTTTAATTTTTTTATATTTTTCCTCTTTTTTTTTTTTCTCCCCCCCCTTTTTTTTTTAATTTTAATTTTTTTCCCCTTTCCTGGG
Source organism: Emberiza elegans (assembly GCA_024865655.1). NCBI lineage: Eukaryota > Metazoa > Chordata > Aves > Passeriformes > Fringillidae > Emberiza > Emberiza elegans. The sequence continues at coordinate 88,476,917 of JALJVW010000184.1, read as the reverse complement.
TGTTTTATGGCTGCAAAAACAGCATTTGTGGCTTGAACTGTTCAGGTTTGCTGCAGAGGGCTGTGGAATTTTTGATGGAACCCGCTGGCCTGAGGAATTATCCAAATATTTGCCTTTCCACTCTTTCTAAGCCTCTGCATCAGGAAAAAAAAAAAAAAAGGAGTCTGTGCAACCTTTTGACCACAAAATAATAACACAAAAAAAATCCCCCCTTGAAAATCTGGGCTGAGGGAGCTCCTGGGTGGGGCCAGGGGGCACAAGGGGACACCTGGGGGGGTGGGAATGGGGCTCACCTGGACTTTGGGATTTCCCCTGAGCAACTCTGGGGTCGCTCGCAACCCAGCCCATTCCATGATCCCAAAGAAAATCCCATACAAAATCCCCCATTTCTGGCATTCCTCATTCAACCCAGCCCATTCCATGATCCTAAAGCAAATCCCATACAAAATCCCCCATTTCTGGCAAATCCCATACAAAATCCCCCAGTTCTCTAATTCTTCATTCCCAATCCAACCCATTCCATGATCCTAAAGAAATTCCATACAAAATCCCCTATTTCTTCATTCAACCCAGCCCATTCCATGATCCTAAAGAAAATCCCATACAAAATCCCCTATTTCTGTCATTCTTCATTCAACCCAGCCCATTCCAGGATCCCAAAGCAAATCCCATACAAAATCCCTCATTTCTGTCATTGTTCATTCAACCCATCCCCATCCATGATCCTAAAGCAAATCCCATACAAAATCCCCCATTTCTGTCATTGTTAATTCAATCCAGCCCATTCCATGATCCTAAAGCAAATCCCATATAAAATCCCCCATTTCTGTCAGTCTTCATTCAACCCAGCCCATTTCACGATCCTAAAGCAAATCCCATATAAAATCCCCTATTTCTGTTATTCTTCATTCAACCCAGCCCATTCCAGGATCCCAAAGAAAATCCCATACAAAATCCCCTGTTTCTGTCATTCCTCATTCAACCCATCCCCATCCATGATCCTAAAGCAAATCCCATACAAAATCCCCTATTTCTCTAATTCTTCATTCCCAATCCAACCCATTCCAGGATCCCAAAGAAAATCCCATATAAAATCCCCTATTTCTGGCATTCTTCATTCAACTCAGCCCATTCCAGGATCCCAAAGCAAATCCCATACAAAATCCCCCATTTCTCTAATTCTTCATTCCCAGTCCAAACATTCCATGATCCCAAAGAAATTCCATACAAAATCCCATATTTCTTCAATCAACCCAGCCCATTCCATGATCCCAAAGAAAATCCCATACAAAATCCCCCATTTCTGTCATTCCTATTCAACCCAGCCCATTCCATGATCCTAAAGCAAATCCCATACAAAATCCCCCATTTCTGTCATTGTTAATTCAATCCAGCCCATTCCATGATCCTAAAGCAAATCCCATATAAAATCCCCCATTTCTGTCAGTCTTCATTCAACCCAGCCCATTTCACGATCCTAAAGCAAATCCCATATAAAATCCCCTATTTCTGTCATTCTTCATTCAACCCAGCCCATTCCAGGATCCCAAAGAAAATCCCATACAAAATCCCCTGTTTCTGTCATTCCTCATTCAACCCATCCCCATCCATGATCCTAAAGCAAATCCCATACAAAATCCCCTATTTCTCTAATTCTTCATTCCCAATCCAACCCATTCCAGGATCCCAAAGAAACTCCCATACAAAATCCCTCATTTCTGTCATTCCTCATTCAACCCATCCCCGTCCATGATCCTAAAGCAAATCCCATACAAAATCCCCCATTTCTGTCATTGTTAATTCAATCCAGCCCATTCCATGATCCTAAAGAAAATCCCATACAAAATCCCTCATTTCTCTAATTCTTCATTCCCAGTCCAAACATTCCATGATCCCAAAGAAATTCCATACAAAATCCCATATTTCTTCAATCAACCCAGCCCATTCCATGATCCCAAAGAAAATCCCATACAAAATCCCCCATTTCTGTCATTCCTATTCAACCCAGCCCATTCCATGATCCTAAAGCAAATCCCATACAAAATCCCCCATTTCTGGCATTCTTCATTCAACCCAGCCCATTCCATGATCCCAATGAAAATCCCACACAAAATCCCCCATTTCTGTCATTCCTCATTCAACCCATCCCCATCCATGATCCTAAAGCAAATCCCATACAAAATCCCTCATTTCTGGCATTCCTCATTCAACCCATCCCCATCCATGATCCTAAAGCAAATCCCATACAAAATCCCCCATTTCTCTAATTCTTCATTCCCAATCCAACCCATTCCATGATCCTAAAGAAATTCCATACAAAATCCCCTATTTCTTCATTCAACCCAGCCCATTCCATGATCCTAAAGAAAATCCCATACAAAATCCCCCATTTCTGTCATTCCTCATTCAACCAAGCCCCTTCCATGATCCCCAAGAAAATCCCATACAAAATCCCCTATTTATGGCATTGTTCATTCAATCCAGCCCATTCCATGATCCCAAAGAAAATCCTATACAAAATCCCCTATTTCTGGCAAATCCCATACAAAATCCCCCATTTCTCTAATTCTTCATTCCCAATCCAACCCATTCCATGATCCCAAAGAAAATCCCATACAAAATCCCCTATTGCTGTCATTCTTCATTCAACCCAGCCCATTTCACGATCCGAAAGAAAATCCCATACAAAATCCCCTATTTCTGGCAAATCCCATACAAAATCCCCTAATTCTGTTGTTCCTTTTCCTTCCTAAGTCAAAATCTTCAGGATTATTGAGTCAGATGAATTTTCTTGATGGGTTTTTCACTCTGGAACACAAAAAACTCTTCCCCTGTCCCAAAAATCAGGAATCTGCTCGGGATGCAAAATTTCACTTTTTGACATGAAATAAAAATAAGAGGAGTTATTATTTCATTTTTATTATTACTCTAAATCAGATTCTTTAATTTCTGTTATTATTATACATTCTAGTCATTAATTTCTTGATTAATAATATAGAATATTACATATTCTAGTCATTAATTTCTTGACTAATTCCAGTAATTAATTTCTTGCCTGGGGGAAGGCAAGGGGGTGCTGTGAGGGGGGAAAAAGGGGAATTTGTCACTGATTTCATCCTGGTCAGGACCCGAGGATGGGCAGAAATCCCAATTAGGGAGCTCATTTAGCTCCTTGCGCGGGTTTTAGCCTTTGGCCCCAGAGCACCCCCAGCTCCTGCCTTTTCCATGCTCTGCTGGTTGTGGGTTAATTGGGGCTTTTCACTGGAGGCCTGGAAACCCCAAGGAATGTGCCTTGTGCCCTGGAGGGATCCCTGCCTGCCTCGGCCCCCCCAGTGCTTCAAACGACCCCAAACCAGCCCCAAAATAACCCCAAAACAGCCCTAAAACAACCCCAAACCAGCCCCAAAATAACCCCAAAACAGCCCTAAAACAACCCCAAACTAACCCCAAAATAACCCCAAACCAGCCCTGAAACAGCCCTGAAACAACCCCAAAACAACCTCAACCAGCCCTAAAACAACCCCAAACAACCCTAAACCAGCCCCAAAACCAACCCCAAAACAACCCCAAACAGTCCCAAAACAGTCCCTAAGAAACTCCGAAAACAGCCCCCAAAACAGCCCCAAATAAACCCCAAAACAGCCCCAAACCAACCCCAAACCAAACAGCCCCAAACCAACCCCAAACCAGCCCCAAATTAACCCCAAAACAGCCCAAAACAGCCCCATAATAGTAATAATAATAATAACAATAATAATAATGATGATTGATGATGATGATGGTGATGATGACCCTGGCACGTGCAGAATCTTTATTCCCAACTCCTTCTGTAATTCCCTGAGATCCAATTGCCGACTGCTGATTCTCCAGGGATTAGGGATGAGCTGCTTGTCAAAACCTTAAAATAACAGAATAAAAATAAACCCCTGATTAAAATAATCATCCCTGTTAGTGATGGGGAAAGGGAATAGGAGAAGAGAATAGGAAAAGGGAATAGGAATAGGAATAGGAATAGGAATAGGAATAGGAATAGGAATAGGAATAGGAATAGGAATAGGAATAGGAATAGGAATAGGAATAGGAATAGGAATAGGGAAGGGAAGGGAAGGAAGGGAAGGGAAGGGAAGGGAAGGAAGGGAAGGAAAGGAAGGGAAGGAAGGAAGGAAAGGAAGGAAGGGAAGGGAAGGGAAAGGAAGGGAAGGGAAGGGAAGGGAAGGAAGGGAAGGAAGGGAAGGAAGGGAAGGGAAGGGAAGGAAGGGAAGGGAAGGAAGGAAAGGAAGGAAAGGAAAGGAAAGGAAAGGAAAGGAAAGGAAAGGAAAGGAAAGGAAAGGAAAGGAAAGGAAAGGAAAGGAAAAAGGAAAGGAAAAAGGAAAGGAAAGGAAAGGAAAGGAAAGGAAAGGAAAGGAAAGGAAAGGAAAGGAAAGGAAAGGAAAGGAAAGGAAAGGAAAGGAAAGGAAAGGAAAGGAAAGGAAAGGAAAGGAAAGGAAAGGAAAGGAAAGGAAAGGAAAGGAAAGGAAAGGAAAGGAAAGGAAAGGAAAGGGGGGAAAGGAAAAAGGGGAAAGGAAAAAGGGGAAAGGAAAAAGGGGAAAGGAAAAAGGGAAGGAATGTGAAAAGCCATTCCCTTTGGTCAGGGTGTTTCCTGCTGATCCAGAAGCAGTTACCCCGTGCAGCCCTTTTCCAGCAGCAGAACAGGGGATTGGGAATTCTGAATTCTGGGACAACGCTGGCCTCCAAACCCCGCTCCACGGGCCTGCCTGTCCCAGGAATCAGCATGGAGCATCCCCATCCTCCTCAGCCCAGCAGGAAACACCCCAAAATCCCCAACCCAGGCGTTCCTTGGGGTGCAGGGGCTGCCCCTGTCCCAGCAAAGCCCAGGATGCAGCACCAAAATTTGGATTTGTGGAGCAGGGCTGGCCCAGCCCTTCCTCCCAGAGCCCAGACGGGAACATTCATCTCACACCACAAACAGGGATTTTTTTATTTCACCCTCCCAGGCTTTCTTTTATCGGGATTCAGCACAATAAACAAAGGGGAAGAGCCGATTTCCCTGGCAAAGGCCCCAGGTCCTGCACAAACACTTCCCAGGCCTGGCACATGCAGGGATTTGCACCATCACTGGTCAGGCAGGGCCACATCAGCCTAAAAACCCAGGGAAATGGGAATTCTGCTCCTTCCCCTGGAAATGGGAATTCTGCTCCTTCCCTGAAATGGAAATTCAACTCCTTCCCTGGAAATTGGAATTCAGCTCCTTCCCTTTGTCAGCCCTAAAAACCCAGGGAAATAGGAATTCTGCTCCTTCCCCTGGAAATGGGAATTCAGCTCCTTCCCTGGAAATGGGAATTCTGCTCCTTTCCAATATCAGCAATAAAACCCCAGGGAAATGGGGATTCTGCTCCTTCCCTTTGTCAGCCCTAAAACCCCAGGGAAATGGGAATTGAGCTCCTACCCAACACCAGCCTCTAATTAATTACAAACAAAGCCATCATTCATTAATTTGATAAGGTTATTCTTCAGCTCCAGCTGTGGATGGAGCATCAGGGAATCATGGAACCATCAAGGTTGGAAAAGACCTTTAAGATCATCGAGGTCCCCTTGTTACAAAGCACCACAAAGCAGACAAGAAATTTATTTTTATTTCCTTTTCAGAGTTAAATTTTGTGGATTCCTTCCTGGAACTGCAAAGATTATTTGCTGTTGCACTCCTGGAGTTGTTAAGGAGTGTTTGACAGAAGTAGGGGTTTGCAGGCCCAAAATATGAAATCCAGAACCTGCCAGCGCTCATGGCAATGACAGCCCGTGATGAATTTGCAGGAAGAGACGAGAATCTTGACTCCATGTTGCAGAAGGCTGATTCGTTATTTTATGATAGATATTATATGAAAAGAAAATGATATATTAGAGCTATACTGAAAGAATAGAAGAAAGGATTTCATGGGAAGGGAAGGGAAGGGAAGGGAAGGGAAGGGAAGGGAAGGGAAGGGAAGGGAAGGGAAGGGAAGGGAAGGGAAGGGAAGGAAGGGAAGGAAGGGAAGGGAAGGGAAGGGAAGGGAAGGGAAGGGAAGGGAAGGGAAGGGAAGGGAAGGGAAAGGGGAAAAGGAAAAGGAAAAGGAAAAGGAAAAGGAAAAGGAAAAGGAAAAGGAAAAGGAAAAAAAAGGAAAAGGAAAAGGAAAAGGAAAAGGAAAAGGAAAAGGAATGATAATAAAATCTTGTGACTGACCAGAGAGTCTGAGACAGCTGGGCTGTGATTGGCCATTAATCAAAAACAACCACATGAGACCAATCCCAGATGCACCTGTTGCATCCCACAGCAGCAGATAACCATTGTTTACACTTCATTTCTGAGGCCTCTCAGCTTCTCAGGAGAAAAGATCCTAGCAAAAGGATTTTTCATAAAATCTGTCTGTGACAAGCCTGGAGTCCCCATCCCACCAGGTCCCCCAGGAGAGCACACTCAGGGAGCAGCCATGAAAATCCAGGGAAAACCCAAACCCACCCCCTCCCCAGAACAAGCCAGGATTCATTCCTGGCTGTAATTCCTGCTCTAGGCCCGAGCACAGCCTGATGAAGTGATTTTTCCTGACATCATGATGGAGTCACTGTCAGAGGCAGGGCTGGAGCAGGGGCAGCTTTCCTGGGAATGCTCCAGCCCTTCCCTGAGCCAAGCTCCTGCACACAGTACCTGCAGCAGCTCCCCCTTGGAAAAACACCCCCTTTTCCAAAGGTAAGGCAGGCTTGGGTTACTAGGAACACAAATCATTAGGGCTAAAGCTGCATTCCCCTTTTATTGTATTTGTTTTATTTATAATTTTATGACTTATTCCACATTTTCCATATTTTCCACGTGTTTCACGTCACGCTTGTCCCGTTCAGGTTCCTCATGGAAACCCTGGGCTCCTCCCCACGTGTTGAGCCTTTCTAAACAGCTTTGCTGGTTTTGTTGTTTGCTTGGCTTGTCCCATCCCTGGAAAACACAGAGCGGGAATGGGATGGGCTGAGAAGGCAACAAAAGCAACAGGGAATGGGATAAACTGCTGAAAGCAAACCCCATCCAGCTGGAGCTGGGACAAAGAACGGCCTGAGCCTCCCCTGGTTTGGGCTGTGGGTTTGCTCAGGGCTTTGAGTGGTCAAAAACGGGGATTTTTGGAGGTGTGGCACATGCACACCTGGATTTCACCCCAAATTCCAACCAGGAGTGAGAGGGAAGCTCTTCCTGGTGCTGCCAGGTTCCTTCCCTGCTGGAAGGAGCTCTCAGGGATCTCATTGATCTCATGGATCTGCAGGCAGAGCCCATTCCATGTTCCCCTCTCCTGGCCACACAGACATTTCCTTTCTCTCTCAAATCCTGAGCAAATCAGCGATGCCACTTTTAGCTGCTCCTCCAAGGCTTTGTACAAACAGGAACATTGGGTGCAAAAAGCCCTGGGAAATCTGCTGGAGGGATAAAAGCAGGGATGCTCCTGACAGGAGCTGCTGGCGCAGGGCTGGGATTTTTGCAGGTGTGGCACGTGCACACCTGGATTTCACCCCAAATCCCAACCAGGAATGAGAGGGAAGCTCTTCCTGGTGCTGCCAGGTTCCTTCCCTGTTGAAAGGAGCTCTCTTGGATCCTCAGGCAGAGCTCACTCCCTGTTCCCCTCAGCTGCTCCTCCCAGGCTGTGCTCACTGAAAAGCCCCCTGTTGCTCCCAGGATCTCTCCTGGCCGATTTCACCCCAAATCCCAGCCACAGACATTTCCTTTCTCTCTCAAATCAGCGATGCCACTTTTAGCTGCTCCTCCCAGGCTCTGTGCCAGCAGGAACATTGGGTCAGGGTGTGAAAAGCCCTGGGAAATGTGCTGGAGCAGCAGGGATGCTCCTGACAGGAGCTGCTGGCACAGGGCTGGCAGTTGGCACCGGGCTCAGAGCGTTTCACACCAGCTCAGCTCTCCCTCGCCAGTCTTGCACCCTCCCTGACCCCCCTGCTCATTCTCATGCAGCGCAATCCCACCAGAAATGTCCCAAAATCAGCCAATAGCATCTCCCTGATGGCAGAAGGATGCTCAGTTCTTGAAATTAAAAAAAGCAAAACTCATCAAGTTCACTCTGAAGGAACTTTTTCATCTCAGAGTCGTCACTAGTTCAGGGTTTGCAGGCAAGAGAGGGAGCCACAAAATGGGATTAAAATACCTGTCCAGGTAATTGAATTCACTCATTAAATTAAACTAATAATACATAATAAATAAATAAATACATACATACATACAAACTAATAATAAACTAATTAAAGCTTCTGGTGAGGTGAATAAATTCCCTAAAAAATGTTAAAGTGTACCTGAATTATCTCTCTGGTAGCAAAAGGATCCTCAATTCCTGAGAGAAAAAAAAAATAAAATTCACTCTAAATTGTATAAAGGGATTTTTAAATCTCAGGAGGGTTTGCAGACAGGGAAAGGGATGAGGAGTTGGTACCTGAATTATCTCTCTTAGCACTAAAACATGTGATGAGGTGAACAAAAAAAAAAATTTTAAAATTAAATTCAAACACTCTAAAAAATGTTAAAGGGATGAGGAGTTTGGTATTAAAACACCTGAGGTGATTCATCTCTCTGGTAAGCAAAAGGATCCTCAATTCCTGGGAGAAAAAAAAATAAAATTCAACAAATTCAACAAATTCATTCTAAATTGTATAAAGGGATTTTTAAATCTCAAGAGGGTTTGCAGGCAGGGAAGGGGGTGAGGATTAAAATGTGGTGAGGTGATTAAATTCCCTAAAATATTTTAAACTGTACCTGAATCATTTCTGCTAGCAAAAGGATCCTCAGTTCCTGGGAGAAAAAAATAGTAACAAATTCACTCAAAATTGTATAGAGGGATTTTTCAATCTCAGGAGGGTTTGCAGGCAGGGGAGGGGGGCGAGGAGCTGCGATTAAAACATCTGGCCAGGTAATTAAATTAAACCAAATCCCCTCCCAAATTTGCACCCCAAAGTGCCCCCCCCCCATAATTGATCTGCATCACCTCCTGTGCCACCCCTGCTGCCCTGGCTGCCCCCCACAGCTGCCCCCCAGAGCCCCCCCAGCCCTGCTGCAATTAGGGGGCGACTCCTAATCACGGGGTCCTGCTCCGGGAGCGGGGAAACGCTCCTGCAGCTCCCAGCCGCCAATTAAAGATAATTTCAAATGGGAGTAATTGCGCTGGGGCTCCGCGAGCAGCCGCAGAGGGCTCGTCCCCGGCAGCTGATGGGTGTGAGGGGGGTATTTTGACAAGTTTGGAGCAGATTTCCATGGAATACCAAGGAGCTGCTCTGTTTTCTTTGGAGTCGCCGGTCAGGAAATGGAGATCGCGAAAGGTCAGGCCTGGAAGAGGAGGGCAGGGGTGGAGGTGTTGTTCAAGGCCTGATCCGTGGGGATTTATTTCCAGTATAAATCCTTCAGTGCCTTGATTGGAGCTTTCTGGGTGATCCCTGAGCATTTCTGATCTTTTCCTGAGGGGAAAGGGAAGGAAGGATCCATTGGGAAGAGTTTTTGGTGATTCCTTTTTGACGCCCCCAAAATGTCCCTCTGCTCTCTGGAACCGCCTGGAAACCTGGGGAGTCAGGGTTGAGGGACCTGGAAAACTCCAAAAGTTTGCTTGGATCTCCATCCCACCCCGAGTTTTGCACTAAAACGTTTAATTTTCACCACCAGGCTCGAAACCGCGACGTCTGCGGGGTCAGCGAGGTGCGAACGGCACCCGGCAGGCAGCGGGAGCCTCTCGGCAGCCCCGGGAGGGTTTTGTGGCAGGAGAACAGACTGGGATGAGCTCGGATTGTGCCACCTGGTCCCATAATGAGCCATCTGGGAGCGCCGTGCCCAGCAGGACCTGCCCTCCCCTCCCCGCGCTCCCTTTGGGCCCCGTTGCTTCTCCTCCGCGGCCTCCCCGCTCTGCCCCGTGTTTGGAAACCCCAAAAACGCCAGCAGGGCACGGGGCAGAGCCAAAAATGCTCGGGGAGAGCAAAAACATCCCCTCCAGAGGGAGAACAGGCCTGTGGGAACAGCAGGATCCCTAAAAATTTCCATCTCCCAATTCGCCTCCTGCCGCGTGCGGCTGACGCAGGCGCCTCCCTCAGCTCACCCCAAAATCATTTGGGGTTGGGTTTCAAAAGATGATTTTGTTGTGGCAAGATGCTGAGAGAAAACTGGACAGCGTTTGGAAATTGCATTTTTATTTCCTTTTTCGATGTTTAATTCCGTTCAAAATGAGAGCTGATTCTTCTGTGTTGTAGTTGCATTTATTGTTTAATTCCATTCAAAATGAGAGCTGATGCTTCTGTGTGGTAGCTGCATTTAATGTTTAATTCTATTCAAAATGAGAGCTGATGCTTCTGTGTTGTAGCTGAATTCACGTGCTGCTGCAGAATAAAATTAAATGTATTTATGAGCAGTTGTAGCATCAGGGAGTCTGAAAGTTTTGCCTTTTTTAATAGGGCAAAATGCAAAAAGGAAATAAAAGGTGGGCCAGACTTGCCCTCACTTAAGTGTTGTCTTTGTGCCTGCAGTATAGCAGAGGTGTTGATACCACCATGGCAGCTCACCCCAAAAACAACACTGGGGGGCTTCAGGGGAACCAGAAAATTAAATTAAGTATAAAAAAAGAGAGATAAATGAAACATCTCTGAGCAAACGAAGAGCAGTGCAAGCTGAAAGTGCACAACAAAATTAGGAGAGTTGGATAAAACTTTAAAATCAAGAATGACAGAAACTGATTTGAGGGGTGATTTTTACACCCAAAATCGCTTGGGTTTGGATGTTTTTGGGGGTTTTTTTGAGATTAAAAGCCGTGGATGTGCTCAAACACAACAGGACCACTTTTAGGGTGCCCCAGGCAGCGGGGACAGAGCTGTGCCCACACAGAGCTGAGGGCAGATGCCACCAGAATGACAGAAACTGATTTGGGGGGTGATTTTCACACCCAAAATCAGTTGGTTTTGGATGTTTTGGGGGTTTTTTTGAGATTAAAAACCATGGATGTGCTCAAATACCCTTTTAGGGTGCCCCAGGCAGCGGGGACAGGGCTGTGCCCACACAGAGCTGAGGGCAGATGCCACCAGAATGACAGAAACTGATTTGAGGGGTGATTTTTGCCCAAAATTGGTTGGTTTAGGATGTTTTTGGGTTTTTTTTTGAGATTAAAAGCCATGGATGTGCTCAGACACAACAGAACCCTTTTAGGGTGCCCCAGGCAGTGGGGACAGGGCTGTGCCCACACAGAGCTGATGCCACCACGGGCACTGAGCAGAGCCAAAACCATTCCCGGGGCCATTCCTGGTGCCTGTCCAAGCTGCCAGAGGAGTTTATGTTAACATCTCATGGCTGTCTCCAGCTGCATCTGTCAGCACAGCCCTTCTGGAGACCTTGCCATGGTTGGGGGACAGGGCAGGGGGAAGGAAAAAAGCCATTAAAAAAGAGCAAATAATAAATCTCCATCAATACCCGTAAAACTCCATCATCCTCACTCTCAAATCCAGGCTCCTCCAGCCGTGTCCTTGTGCAAAAACCTCCCCAGAACCCTTTGGGGGGCAGCTTTTGAAGTGTTTTTAACACATAGGAAAAGAACACACAAGAGAAATTTGGCACGGAGTTTGGCCCAAGCAGCCAAGTTGGGCATGGAAAAAAAAAAAAAGTCGACAATAAAAGGTCATTTCTCGCCAAGTTTTAGTAAGTATTCAATATCTACCTTTTTTTCCCTGCTCTTTGCTGAGTTATTGGCCAACTTTATGGAAAACACTGAAGTGGATTTATTATAATTGGGGGTTTTTCTTTTTTTTTTTTGGAACAAGCGAATGTTCTTGTGAGCAATAATTGAGTTATGGCAAAAGAGGAGCACAGACAGGGGGTGAAAGGATGCAGCATCCAAAAAAATCCTCTTTTCCACACCATTCTTTAAACTCAAACGAGTTCCTGAGCTCCAGTGATCTAATCCTGCTGCTATTTATGATTTCTGAAATTATTTATTATGAAGTCTGTCACCAAGTGGAAAATTCCCGGTGCCGATCCCGTTTCGGAGCGGGAATTCAGCGCCGGGCGCCGCGGGTCGGTTGGCACAACAAACCTGCCGGGGTGAGGAGGGGGATTTTCGTGGAATGGGCCTTTCCAGCGCTCTGGATCGCACAGGAGGCGTTGCACAAGCGGCTCCCAGGGCGTTTTTCCAGCTCTGTGGCTGGGTGGCAGCTCCTCTCCGCGATGGCTCCGCTCTGTCCCAACCTGTTCCCACAGGCTCCTTCCTTGCCCCCGGGAATTCCAGGTGGATGGGCTGATTTAGGAGCAAGCTCCTGGCTGACGTAGGTTGGGTTTTAAACATCCTGCTCTGCCTCATCCCTACTTTTATTTTCTTTTTTTTTTTTTTTTTTTTTGGAAAGGCAAAGTTAAAAAAATCGATTAAAAGGAAACACAGGATTTTTTTTTCCACCTCTCAAGTGGAAGTGTCCTCATCATCTTCTGAAGGTTGTGGGGTTTTTGTCTGGATATTCTGGGATATCTAACCTGGAAATGGGCAATTCCAGCCTGGATCAGCCCAAAATTTTGGGTGACCTGGAGCAGATCCTGCAGAGAAAGCTGCAGCCTCTGAGATGTACAAATAATCCTGGGATATTTTGGTGCAAGGACACAGACTCTGGATGCAAGATGACCCAAGCTTTGAAAATCCGACCACCTACACGAGACAGAAAAGGAGCTGGGGACGACAGAAAAAAAGAGATAAAAACCAGAATTGAAGATGAAAAGTGAAAAAGGAACCACAGGCCCGGGACTGACAAGAAGTTTATGAGCTGCAGGTTTGGGCTGAGTTTAAACAAGAAGAGTTTCCTTTCTGCCTCTTGTCAATTAAAGAGGCAATTCCTTTCCAGGTGGAGCAGGCATTCTCTTTTCCCATATTCTCTTGGAAAAGTTCTTCCAAATTGAATTTTTTTTTTTTTAAGAAGTGAAAATTTTCCCAGACGCTTTGACCTCTTTACAATTTTCCTTTTGTCATTCCACCAAATAAGAACCTAAAGAAGAAGAACCTAAAAAAGGATCCATTCCTATTTATGCTGGAATGGAAAAAGCAAAATTTGCTCTGCTTGGAGAGACCAGCTTTTTATGGAACAGAAAATATTCCTGGCCAAAGGAATTGTGCAAAGGGGGCTTTCCCTCCAGGAATGGAGAATGGCAGAGTCAGCTCCAAACCCATGGTGGTTGGTGGGATGGGATGGGATGGGATGGGATGGGATGGGATGGGATGGGATGGGATGGGATGGGATGGGATGGGATGGGATGGGATGGGATGGGATGGGATGGGATGGGATGGGATGGGATGGGATGGGATGGGATGGGATGGGATGGGGCAGCAGAGCCCAGCCAGCTGTCAGGACTGTTCCTTGTGAATCCAGGAGTCTCCATTAAATGGATTTGGCTCCTCATGGAATCGGAACAGCTCCGCTACCAGGGGTTCCCAGCCCAACAAGCCTTGGCAAACCCAACCTGTGCAAGGCGGGTGTGGCCACCCCTAATCCAGCCCTTGGGAAGGACCTCCATGACCTCACGTGGAAGCAAGCCCACAGGAAGTCCATCCCTTGCTGCTCAGATGGATTTGGGAGCTGGCACAGCCGGTTCCGAGCCCCAGGGAATGAACACGGTGAGTAACGCCCGAGTCACGCTGGATGAGGCGTGTGGGGACTTGAGCTGGGACAAATCCCTGGGTGATGCCACCAGAGCCTCAGGGAATTGTCTCAGGTGATGCTGACGGTGCTGCACTCCATGAGTTCATCTGGAGAAACACCTACAAGTGAGGCCATGGGAATATCATCTGAAAATCCAGTTATCCCTGGGGCTTTGTCATCCTCAGCTCCTAAAAAATCACCCCAGCGAGCTGTCATGGTGCCCTCAGCACTCATCACTGAACAGGCTGGCCATAAAACTGCCCCCCAAACCAGTATAAACCAGTATAAACCAGTTTATTGGGGTTGTTCTATGTCATGTTCAGGTTTTAACTGATTTGCACCAGAGGGAGTGGTTGAAGTGCAGTTGCTAAAAACATTTTATGGTTGGAAAAGCATTTGATGGTTGGACTTGGTGATCTTGGAGTTCTTTTCCAAATTTAACAATTCCATGATTCACAGTGGTCCAGGAGCCCTGGATGGATCTCCTGAAGAGAATCCAGCCACTCATCCCTTGGGATGAGGGGACTCCAACTCTCTCCCAGGTGTGAGACCCTCGAAGATCTCACCTGGACAAAAAATATGGAGCTTCCCATCTTTTTTGAGTCACTTTTCTAAGCCACATCAGAAGGGAATTTCTTCATTCCCTTCACCCTTCAGCAGGGCTCTGTCACTCCTGTTTGGAGGCATTTGGTGACAGCACCATTTTTATGGACCTCAGGCTGGGTTAGACCTGGAGAAAGATCACCAAGTTCAAAATTTATAAATTGGTTTGGGGAGTGAAGGTCTGAGCACCCCCAGGAACTGGCAGCTGATCCAAAGCCACTCCACATCTTTGTGCTCAGCCTTTGCCAGGGATAAATTAAAAAGGACAGACTCATCTGAGGACAAAATGTAATTAAACATCGACATTCCAGAGGAATTACCGAGAGCCGGGTGACTAAATCCCGCTGCTGATCTGGACCTAAACCTGGAGCAGGATACAACAGATGGAGAGATACACACACCTCTGCCAAGGGGTTACACAACCCCACACTCCCGCAGCTTCCAAGAACATCCCCAGCCCTGGCTGCTGCTCCCATGGCATCACCAGGAGGTGCTCATTTGTTCCAGACGGTGAAAGTGGCACAGGCTGGAAGTTTCCCATGAGGAATGAGGCAGGCACAGCTCCTGTCCCCAGATTTCATCCCTCAGCTGGGCACATCTGGGCCCCGTTTCCCCCCTGGGCATGGGGTGGCAGACAAAGCCCTCCCGCCCTCTGAGGCAACTGCGCTGATTAAAGATGGAAAATCCTCTGGATGGAGCTCGGGAAAGGCTGGGAAGGGCTCCCCACACCACCCCAAAATTCCCTGGAGGGGCTGGGTTCAGCCTCTGGGTGCTCATCCTTGCTCCTCTCCTGGAGCTCACTGGTGCAGGGAAATTCCTGCCTGTTTAATGCTCTCCCAGCTCACTTCTATTACTTATTATCGACTTGAATATTTACTTGAATACTTATTATTTACTTGAATAAATATTAGATCTATTAAATCTATTATATATGACAGATTAAATATAATAAAATTATATATTTTATAAATATATAAAAATATATCAATACATTAATATATTAGTATATTTGTTTTATATAACTATAATAAATATTAGATATATTATTTACTGGAATACTTATTATTTACTTGAATAAATATTAGATATATTAAATCTATTCTATATGAATGATTGAATATAATAAAATTATATGTTTGTATTTTATAAATGCATAAAAATATATTAATATATTTTCATTTATTTATAACTATAAATACTTAATTTATAACTATTTATTTACTTTATATATAACTATAATTATATATATTATATATATAATTATATATATGAATAATATATATTATATATATAATATATATTATAATATATGTTTTATATAATTGTATATAATATTTATATAATAAATATTATATATTTTCTGTTTGTTTATAATTGTATCTTATATTTATATATTATATAAATATAATAAAATTATATAAATTAAATATATTATAAATTAAAGTGCTATTAGAAATAAACCCGTGCATTTTGGGAGAGGAGATTTTAAGAGTTTGTAATCAAAAATATCTTTTTCTGTGAAAAATCAGGAGGGTTTTTGTTTTTCTCTTTCTTTAAGAGAATGGAAGCTTAAGCCAAAAAATGTGTGATTTAAAAAACAAAAGGGAGGAGTTAAAAAAACAAAATCTCTCCTTTTCTTTTTGGGGTGAGAAATAAGAGGAGTTATTTGGGGCCTGATCAAGCGAAGTAACAGAGAAAGTATCAACCAAACTCAGGGCATTTCCTCATATTTTTCATATAAAAATGAGGAATTCCAAAAGGGACCCTAGAGAAGATTTTTATTCCCTCAGAACCTCCCTCGTCCCTGTTGTCAGCATCCTTGCAGGGAGTGTCACCCCTGGCACGTGCTGAAATCCCATCCTTTGGGATCAAAACCTGCTGGAATTTTGAGGAGGGAAGGAAACAGTGGGAAGAGGAGGAAAAGTAGGAAAAAGGAGGGGAGAGGATTCCCATGTGCCAAGAGCTGGACCAACACTTCCCCACCAAGATCTCCCAGCATTCCAGGTGGCTTTTGGAGTCCTGGAAGTTCCTCCTTCCCAAACAAACAAAACCAATTAATTCAGGACCAGTTTTGCCCCCAGATCACCTCCCAGCACTACCAACAACGTTTTGCTTCACACATTCCTCCATCCGTGAGTTCACCTGGGAGGATGAGTCTCAATTTCCAGCTTTCCCCTTCCAGGGCACCCATCAGGGTTTCCATGGGTTTATTTTTGTGGTCCAAGCTGCTTTGTTGCCCTTCCAGCCGCTGCCTGCCCTGCTCGTGGCTCTGGATTCATCCTGCCCTTGGGTAGGAGCCTCTGTTCCACCTGAAGATGAAAAAATCCTGCACCTAATCTCAATTAATTCAATTAAAACCAGGCCCTGCTCTTGCCAGCAGAGCTCACGAGAGGAGAAGAGCAAAGAAAAATGCAAAAGAGAAGCACAAAAAAGAAAAGATATTCAGAAGGAAAGAGATGCTGAATGGCAAGAAGGGAGTTAATGAGAGCCAGAAACACCCGTTGGAGAAATGTTGATTTTATTTAGCATTAATTGCAGGAAAGAGCCTATAAAGTGTGGTAAAAAATTATTAAGTACCACTCTGCAATGCCAGCTTTGTGCCAGCCATCCCCTCGAAACAGGTGTATTATTCCTAGTTCCCAAGGTATAAATAAATAATTGCTTTTCCACATTTTTTTTTTTTTTTTATGGTGGCATTTCATTATTTTTTACTGCCATATTGTTATGGCTCCAGTTCCAATTCCAGAGTGGATTTGGGTGGGAACACGTGTGCCTGTGCACGTAGGGATGTGTCCATGGGCTGGCAGGGATAGCAGGGAGGTGGCTCAGGCAGCAGCTGTACCCAGCAGGGCATTCCAGAAACTTCTCCTGAGGGAGGGAATTCTGGGGGATATCCCCCTGCTTCATCTCAGCATCATCTCAGCCCTAAAAATAAAGATTAAATAAATGCTTCCCAAAAAAAACTGTGCCAAAATTACTCAGAAAATTGGAGTGATACCCTGAAAAAACTGCCAGGGACAGTTCAGCAAAAAAAGGGAGAAATGGGAAGGGATTTGTGGAGAGAAAGGGGAAGGATTGATTGGGAATGATCAGAGTGGGAATGATCAATGTGGGAATGAGTGATCAAAGTGTGAATGATCAATGGGGGAATGGATCGATGAGGGGATGATCAATGTGGGAATGATCAATGAGGGAATGATCAGAGTGGGAATGATGAATGTGGGAATGATCAATGAGGGAATTTCAATATGGGAATATTGATCAGTGGGGATGATCAATGTGGGAATGATCAGAGTGGGGAATGATCAATGTGGGATGATCAGAGTGGGGATGATCAATATGGGAATGATCAGAGTGGGGATGATCAATGAGGGAATGATCAATGTGGGATTGATCCGAGTGGGAATGATCAGTGTGGAAATTATCAATCTGGGAATGATCAGAGTGGGGATGATCAGTGTGGAAATGATCAGAGTGGGAATGATCAATGTGGGATTGATCCGAGTGGTAATGATCAGTTTGGGAATGATCCAAGTGGGAATGATCAGTGTGGAAATGATCAATGTGGGAATGATCAATGTGGGAATGATCCGAGTGGGGATGATCAATGTGGGATGATCAATATGGAAATGATCAGTCTGGGAATGATCAGTGTGGAAATGATCAATGTGGGAATGATCAATGTGGGAATGATCTGGGTGGGGATGATCAGTGTGGGATGATCAATATGGAAATGATCAGTCTGGGAATGATCAGTGTGGAAATGATCAATGTGGGAATGATCAATGTGGGAATGATCCGGGTGGGGATGATCAGTGTGGGATGATCAATATGGAAATGATCAGTCTGGGAATGATCAGAGTGGGAATGACCAATGTCAGAATGTCCAGGGGAGCCTGGCCTGTCTCACCTGTGCTCAAGGAGTTATTTGGATGTCAGGGGCGCAGAGCTGGGGTTTCTACAACTCTTCTTTGCACGCTTTGGGATCAGAAAAGTAAAGCAAACCCTGGATTCCACCCCAATTTCATTCTCCCCTCACAATCTGCCCAGGATTGCTCCATCAAGGCTCCGACACAATCCCAACCAAACACAGATCCCATTTTTGCTGGGCAATGTTTCTCTCAGCATTTCGGGCTTGTTTCACCCAGCCTCTCACCCCTCCCAGGCAGACCTGGCGGGGAGATAAGCCCTGGAAGCGTTTTCCTCGCTCCAGACGGGGCCACCAAAGACGCCGAGGGAAGCAATGATTCCCTGGAAATGCCTTGGTCCAAGCTGTGACCTGGAACCGTGGGCTCTGCAAACACCCATAAATCTCCAGCTCACGTCCAAAGCCCTGCAAGGTTCAGTGCAAACAGCAAAGCTGCCAGGGAATCCAAGCTGATTTATGGCCTCAGGTGGAAACTGTGGTGGAACACCACGGGTCCAGCCCCAAACCCCAGGGTGGGTGGTGGCCCCAGCCCAGGGGTGGCTTTGTGGTGTCCTTTGAGCCAGGACACGGCTCAAAACCACCCCAGCAACCTCTGGTCAGCTACCAAAATACCCTCACGGACAGCAGGACACACAATTATCTGTGTGTCCTAAAAAAACCGAGGGAAGAGGGAATGTTTCAGTCCCAGAAATCCAAATTTTTCTGCTGTCTGGAATCCCAGCCAGGAGCAGGGATCATCATCCCCACAGAGCATTAACGAGGCCATTCCCTCTCCTTTCTCTGATCCTCATTATCTATCAATACATCAGCTTGGAAAATGAATAATAATAATTATAATAAATGAATAATGATAATAATTAGGGTAAGGTCCCAGGTGACATGGCCAGGGTGAATTCTGACCCACCAAGGTGCCGCTGCTGCACATCCCTGGCAACATCCAGATAATCATTCTCACCCAGGCCTGGAATTCTGAGTTTCTTTAATGAGTTTAATTGAAAATTAATGGGGAGGGAGGAGATTTCTGCACCGTTCAGGGAGGCTGCTCAGCTCCACGCTGACGTGGGCTCACAGCTGGAACATCTGCATCCCATCCCCTTGCCAGGCTCCTCTTTTTTCCACCATTTTCCACACCCCCTCCACGTGCACGGAAATCTCCAAAGGGAAACAGCACCAGGAGCTGCGGCCAGAAAGGTGATCCAGGCATCCCGGCATGGCAACACCTGCGACACACAGCGGCTCTTCCAGCCCAGATCCCCTCGTGGGCCGGGTCCCAGGGGATCTGCCAGCAGCCCTGGGCTCATAAACCACGAAACAGACTGTGCACAACACCCTGGAGGAGTTTGGGTCACCAGGGATTGAGAAATGGGCACCTGGGTGGAGATTTTGGGGGATGGAGAAGGCAACACTGGGTGTGCAGTGGCTTTTCCAGCCCCATGGTCCAGGCTCCCACTGGATCTGCTGGCAGCCCTGGGCTCATAAACCACAAAACAGAGTGTTCACAACACCCTGGAAGGGTTTTGGGTTATGAGGCACTGAGAAGTGGGCACTTGGCTGGAGATTTTGGGGAACGGAGATTTCAGGGGATTGGAGAAGGCAACACTGGGTGTGCAGCGGCTTTTCCAGCCCAGATCTCTTCAAGGTCCAGGCCTCCACCACATATGCCATCAACCCTTGAGCTAATAAACCACAAATCAGACTGTTCACAACACCCTGGAAGGGTTTGGGCCATCAAGGATTGAGAAATGGGCACTTGGCTGGAGATTTTGGGGAATGGAGAAGGCGACTCTGGGTGTGTGGTTGCTTTTCCAGCCTGAACTCCCCTTGTGGTCCAGGGTTGGATCTGCTGATGGCTCTGAGCCAAAAAAAAATCACAAATCAGATTGTTCACAGCACCTTGAAGGGTTTTGGGTCATGAGGCACTGAGAAATGGTCATGTGTCTGGAGATTTTGGGGAACGGAGATTTTGGAGAATTGGAGAAGGCAACACTGGGTGTGCAGCGGCTTTTCCAGCCCAGATCCCCTCAAGGTCCAGTCTTCCACCACATATGCCATCAACCCTGAGCTAATAAACCACAAATCAGACTGTTCACAACACCCTGGAGGGGTTTGGGTCACCAGGGATTGAGAAATGGGCACCTGGGGGGAGATTTGGGGAATGGAAATTTTGGGGGATTGGAGAAGGCAACTCTGGGCATGTGGTGGCTTTTCCAGCCCGAACTCCCCTTGTGGTCCAGGCTTGGATCTGCTGATGGCTCTGAGCTAAAAAATCACAAAGATTGTGCACAACACCCTGGAGGGGTTTGGGTCACCAGGGATTGAGAAATGGGCACTTGGCTGGAGATTTTGGGGGATGGAGAAGGCAACTATGGGTGTGCGGTGGCTTTCCGAGGCCTTGTGGGCCAGGCTTGGATCTGCTGATGACTGAGCTAAAAAAATCACAAAGCAGACTGTGCACAACACCCTGGAGGGGTTTTGGGTAATGAAGCACTGAGAAATGGGCACTTGCCTGGAGATTTTGGGGAATGGAAATTTTGGGGGATGGACAAGGTGATACTGGGTGTGCACCAGCTTGTCCAGCCCAGATCCCCTCAAGGCCCAAGCTCCCACTGGATCTGCCATGGGCTCATAAACCACAAACCAGACTGTTCACAGCACCCTGGAGGGGTTTGGGTCACCAGGAACTGAGAAATGGGCACTTGGCTGGAGATTTTGGGGGATGGAGAAGGTGATGCTGGGTGTGCAGCAGCTTTTCCAGCCCAGATCCCCTCAAGGTCCAAGCTCCCACTGGATCTGCCATGGGCTCATAAACCGCAAACCAGACTGTTCACAGCACCCTGGGGGGTTTGGGTCACCAGGGATTGAGAAACAGGAGGAAATTTGCTTTTTGGGGCCCATTTCTGTGTGCAAACCAGGACAACTTCCCGTAAAAGGATGGGATGTGGGGATGTGCTGCTCCATTCCTGCACCCACAGGGCAGCTCAGACTCCCTGGGAAATGGGGAGAGGACAGACACAGCAAAGCCCTGGGCTCTCCCTGTCTCCCTCAGCTCCCTGGGGCTCCAGCCCTGGTCCCCCACCACGAGCAGGGGATGCTGGCCCTGGTTTTCCCTGGTTTTATGGGGACTCCCCACTGAGGCAGACTCCAGTTAAAAGGTTACTGCCCAGCTGTGAGGGATGCAGACAGGCTCACAGCTCCGTGACTGCTGGGGTGACCTCATATCTCATATTTATTGACTAAATGTGGCTTGAACTAGTCACCACCAGTAAAATAAACCACAGCCCCGGGTGCTGCAGGAATATTCCATGGCACACACTCTCCCAGGTCCTCGTCACACTCCTGCTTTCACTTGGACTTACCCAAAATTTTTTTTTAAAAAAGAGGCAAAAACCTCGTTACCAATCTCATTTCTTTTACAAGGTGGGTCCTGCAGAAACCCTTTCAGTGCAGGGCTGGTTTTTCCTCTGAGGAGAGCTGGGAATCTCTCTGGCTTTGCTCTGGAATGAAACCTTTGGGTTATTTTTGTGACAAAGCCTGATTGGATTAGGATGGACATGTCAGGCTGGGTACAAGCAGCTTTTTTATGTCCGTGTAACCCTTGCTGTCGCACGGGTGAGAAAATCCGTGAAAAATCAGGAGGCCGCCCTGGGCTCTGCCTGCCTGAAGAACTCTTGTTGGTATAAAGTGATGACTTTCTTACTTCCCACCCCAATCCCACCTCCACCCCAACTCCATCCCACCCCAATCCCATTCCCTGGCTCCCTCCGTCCCCAGACCCCCGTCCTGAGCACCGGTCCCCCTCAGATGGACACGTGCATGTGGGAAGGTGGAATTGCAGCAAGCAGCGCCAGCGCAGAACAGGATGAAGGAGGAAATAAAACATCCCCAATTTGGAGGCACAAACCGCCCCTGCGGCACCATCAGTCACCCCCCAAACCCTCCCCAGCATCACCAGACCCCAAAACAAGGTGGCCACTGGTAATGCTGGGCCCAGGGACAAGAACAACAGGAACCAGCCCAGCTCCCACCCACTGAGCACAGCCAGTGTGTCACCCTCCTCTGTGTCATGGCTGTAAAAATATCTCTGAAAAGACCTGGGGTTTTTTTTTTTTTATTTTTTCCCCTTTTCTTTTCCTATTTATTTATGTTTTTCGAAGGCCTGACTCGGCCAGGTGGAAAAAGTTTGCATCAGAGCCGGGGCTGAGGACGGTGACGGGCGTCTGCTGGTTTGACGTGAAACGGGAGGAAAAAGGGGAAGGAAAAAAAAAAGGAAACTTTGCAATTCCGTGTGCTTTGCCCAGAGGTGTGGCCAGCTGAGCCTAAACCACCCAGACAGAGCCTCAGGGAGCTGCTTCCAGTGGGAACACACAAACAGGGGGTGCAGCCAGGGTTTTATGGGAGCAGAGGGATCAGGTGTAAATTGAAGGACTAAAAAAGAATTTAAAAGGAAAAAAAAAAAACCTGAGGGTTTGCACTCCGGGTTGGTCAAAGTTTGCCCCAAAGCGCTGTGGGTGGAGGAGTTGATCCAGGGAGTTTGGGATCTGGGATTGAGGTTGATCCAGAGAGTTTGGGATCTGGGATTGGATCCGCAGAATGATCCAGAGAGTTTGGGATGTGGGATTGGATCCACAGGTTGATCCAGAGAGTTTGGGATGTGGGATTGCATCCACAGCTTGGTCCAAGGAGTTTGGGATGTGGGATTGGATTCACAGGTTGGTCCAAGGAGTTTGGGATCTGGGATTGGATTCACAGGTTGATCCAAGGAGTTTGGGATCTGGGATTGGATCCACAGGTTGATCCAAGGAGTTTGGGATCTGGGATTGAATTAAAAATGAAAAGGGAGGTTTGTACATTAGAGGGGAATCTTTGGTATCAGATGTTTTGTACCTCAAGTACCTCAGAAATGTACCTCAGCCAATGGGGACAGAGAGAGGGAAATGTGGCTGGGAAATGGGGATAAAAAGGAGGCTGCATCCTCCAAAACTTGGAGAGACCCCAGGGGATGCCCCATGGCCTCTGCCTTTATTGGAATAAAGTTCCAGGACTCCTCTGTCTCCTTTTTGGCCACAAACCTCTGGTGTTTGTAGCTTGATTTTCCTGACAGCCCCAACCAACCAAACCCAGCACCACCCCAAGGTCCATCTCACATTCCCCACCCTTTCCCATTTCCCACCTTTTCACCGGCTCCAATCCTTTCTTTCCTTCCCAAAAAACAATCCTGGATGTGCAGAGCTCCATCCTAAAGCATCCCCAAAGAGGCAGCAGGAGCAAGGCTTGTCTGAAGGAGAGCCAGGAGCAGACAAGGAAGGGCTCAGACCATGGGGGCACCTGGGGAATTTTACCAGTCAGGGACCAGGAATCCACAACAACAGAAGCCCAGGAGAGAGAAACAAACAGTTCTGGGTAAAATAAAGAATTGTGGGTAAAATAAAGCTTGAATCCCTCTGTCTTCCCCTTGTCCACCCTGCCAGCCTTGCCAAAATGACTTTAAATCCACAATTTTGAAGGATAATTGCACTTTTTACAGGAGGAGTTGGAGCAGTGGAGCCAGGTGGGTGCAGCTTGGGGAGGCTTCATTCCCATTCCCTTGAAATTCCTGGTGCCCTTCTGGAGGAAATGTTTCCTTCCTAAAGCTCCATAGAGTAGCTTGAGTTTCTACATTTTGTATTTAATTGTCTTTATAAACTTCTCCAGAATTAATCCCCTATTTATTTTTTTTTTGCCTTTTCCTTTCACATTGAAGATTCCCAGAAAGTTTGGGTTTTCTCCCTTTCTTCACCTCATTCCTCAGCCCTTTGGGCTTCTCCCCATCATTCCCACCAACACTGATCTCCCAGGTGCAGGAATATCCTTCCCTCTTCAGAAAACTTGAAATTTGTGGCTGAGACAATCCCAGCTCCAATTATCACATTCCGGGGCTGGGTTTTGAGGTTTTGGTTGGGTTTTTTTTTTCAGCAGGACAAAAGCAGAGCCACACAACAACCACCTAAAAGCATTTCAGCGCTGCTGGAGCACTCTTGTCACCACGTGGGACGTGCCAAGCCACAGGAGATGTGACACAGCCACAGCTGCATTCCCATGGAAATTCATCCCTCTGAAGCTGGGGCCTGGATCCAAACTCCACCAGGGACTAAAATTCCCAAATTCAACACAATTTTGTCTTGCCTGATACAAAACACCAAGAGCTGGACAGTTTTGTTCCTGCCATCCCTTTCAGGCTAATTTAATCCTGCAGGAAAATGGGTTTGGAGTCTATTTTGGAGTCTTTTTCCAGCATGGGAAGAGGATAATAACAATGCAAAGGGAAGCCCTGAGCTTTAAATCTCACCCCTTCATTTTTTTCCCTTCTCTTTTCCCCCACAACAGCAGCCTGGGACACCAAATCCGAGTTCTTGGCTGCAAAAGCCAAGGGAATGGTGCCTCCAACTCCGTGCTGTGGCTTTGGGGAGGTTCAGTGGCCGAGCTAATTTGGTGCCTTTTCCTGTTTTTTCCCAGGGCAGGTAGGGCACAGAGGGAATTGCTGGGAATTCGAGCTGCTCCTGGGCTGGCACATTTGGGGTGCCACACCCAGCTGCAGCCTGGTTAATACCGAGCCCAAAACAGTGGGGCTGCTGCTGCTGGGTGGGACCCCCCCCGAATCCCCCAACCCACCCCTGACCCCCCAAATTCCCTCCCTGACCCTCCCAAACACCCCTAAACCCCCCTGCCCAGCTTCTGCCCCTTCTGCAAGGCCGTGGTGATGCTGCACCCCGACACCTCCAAATTCCACCCCGAATCCCCCAACCCACCCTGACCCCCAAATTCCCTCCATTACCCCCCAGACGCCTCAAAACCTCCCCAAACCCCCATCCTGACCCCCCAGTTCTGCCCCTTGTACAAGACCATGCTGATGCTGCACCCTGACACCCCCAACCCACTCCTTACCCCCCAAATTCCCTCCCTGACCCCCAAACCCCCCCAGATTCTGCCCCTTGTACAAGACTGTGGTGATGCTGCACCCTGACACCCCCAACCTGCCCCTGACCCCCTAAATTCCCTCCCTGACACCCCAAACACCCCAAAATCCCCATCCTGCCCCTGACCCCTAAGGTTCCTGACACCCCTTCACCCCAAAGGCCGTGGTGATGCTGCCTCCCCCCAGGTTCACCTCCAAATTCCACCCCTGAATCCCCCAACCCACCCCTGACCCCCCAAATTCTCCTCCATTACCCCCCCAGACACCCCAAAACTTCCCCCAAATCCCCAAACCCCCCAGGTTCTGCCCCTTCCCCAAGGCCATGGTTCTGCACCCCACCTCAAAGACCACCCCTGATCCCCCAACCCACCCTGACCCCCCAACCTCCTCCTGACCCCCAAACGCCTCAAACCCCCCAAACCCCATCCTGACCCCCCAGATTCTGCCCTTGTACAAGACCGTGCTGATGCTGCACCCTGACACCCCCAACCTGCTCCTGACCCCCCAAACACCCCAAAACCCCCCCAAATCCCCATCCTGAACACCCAGATTCTGCCCCTTGTACAAGACTGTGCTGATGCTGCACCCTGACACCCCCAACCCACTCCTTACACCCCAAATTCCCTCCCTGACACCCCAAACACCCCAAAATCCCCCCAAATCCCCATCCTGACCCCCCCCAGGTTCAGCCCAGCTGGATCCCACAAAATATTTCCGCATTCACCTGATCCCAGGGAATCCAAGGTTATTTCACACCAGGAGGGATGGGATGTGATCAAACATTGCTAAGTCTAAATAAAAATCTAAATATATCAATATCAATATAAAATATACCTATACATATTAAAGTATACATCTAAGTTTAAATATGAATATATATATAAATAACACATGTAAATATAAATGCATTTTTAAGCATAAATATATATTTTAAATAGAAATATATAAATATATAACTATACCTATACATATTAAAAATACACATCTATGTTTAAATATAGATATACATATGAATATACATAAAAATAATACATATAAACATAAATGTATTTTTAATAGAAATATATTTTACATAGAAATATATTTTAAATATAAATATATAACTATACCTATACATATTAAATATATACATTTACATTTAAATATAGATATATATAAATAATATATAAATATAAATAATATTTTTAAATAGAAATATATTTTAGCATATAAATATACATATAAATATATCTATACATATTTAAAATATACATCTAAGTTTAAATATAGATATACATATGAATAGTAGTATGCACATAGATAATATATATAAATATAAATGTATTTTAAATATAAATATATTTTAATATAAATATATAAATATATAAGTATACCTACTCATATTAAAATATATATCTAAGTATAAATATAGGTATACATATAAACATGAATATACGTATAATTAATATGTATAAATATGAGTGTAACTATAACAATAGCTAAATATAACTATAAATATAAATATGAATTGCAGATATGGATATACATATATATTATAGATATAGTTAGATATAAATATAGATATAAATATCTAAATATAAATACAAATACAAATCACACATATATATAAATATAAATAGAGTTTATAGATGTAAATGTAAATATAGGTGAAAATGTAGACTATAGATATGTAAATATAAATATAAATATAAATATAGACATAGATTATAGGTATATGTAAATATAGATTCTAAATATAAATATAGATATAAATATAAGTATAAATATGAATGTATGTGTGCCTCCTGCCTGCGTGCACACACTACACACATGCACATTCATGTTAAACACACATATAACATCCACACCTGTGGGATGAACTCCAAGGGCACTAATTCCCAGCATTCCACACTATTTTCAGTTTTTAGGAGCCAGTTCATTGTCAGTGCCAGGGGCTGTGCCAGAGCCGTGCCCAGCTCCTCATCCTGGCACCCCAGGCTCACTGAGGAGCAGCAGCAGCAATTCCCGGCTGGAACCAAGCAGGGGCTGCTCAGGGCTGCTCCAAAATTCCTAAATCAAGGAAACTCCATTCCTAAATCAAGGAAACTCCGCTTCCAAATCAAGCAAACTCCATCTCCAAATCGAGCAAACTCCACTGCCGAATCGAGGAAACTTCTAAATCAAGGAAACTCCGCTCCTAAATCAAGGAAACTCCACTCCTAAATCAAGGAAACTCCTAAATCAATTAATCTCCTCTTCTAAATCAAGGAAACTCCGCTTCCAAATCAAGGAAACTCTGCTTCCAAATCAAGGAAACTCCACTCCTAAATCAAGGAAACTCCACTTCTAAATCAAGCAAACTCCATCTCCAAATCGAGCAAACTCCATCTCCAAATCAAGATAACTCCACTTCCAAATTGAGGAAACTCCACTGCCAAATCGAGGAAACTTCTAAATCAAGGAAACTGCTCCTAAATCAAGGAAACTCCACTCTTAAATCAAGGAAACTCCGCTCCTAAATCAAGGAAACTCCTAAATCAATGAATCTCCGCTTCTAAATCAAGGAAATTCCATTTCTAAATCAAGGAAACTCCGCTTCTGAATCAAGGAAACTCCACTCCTAAATCAAGGAAATTCCATTTCTAAATCAAGCAAACTCCTAAATCAAGGAAACTCCACTTCCAAACCAGCACCTTTGGGGGAGTTTGCCTGAAGGGGCCTCACTGAAATATCTGTCCCAGCTCCCCTCTGCAGAGCATCTGTGCAAATAAACACTTCCAGCAGCTGCCCTTCCCTCCCTGCCTCCCTGCAGGAGGAAAATCCGGGGCAGGGAGAGCCCCGGAACATCTGCTGTCCCTAATGGGAGCAGCCAGGCTCCAAAAATGCATTTCATCATCGGGGGGGCAGCCAGGCTCACCAAAATCCCATCCACCCTCGGGTCATCAGGGGGGACGGGATTTCAGCTAATTGGATTGCCTCTCTGGGGCGCGGCGCGGCTGCAGAGCTGACAGGGAAAGCCTGTGGCAGCACGTGGGGGATTGACAGAGCTCGGGAGGGGAGCAGGGATCACCTGGTCCCAGGGAATCCGTGGATATTTCACATCAGGACGGGTGGGATGTGGGCATCTCAGGGATGGAAACAGGGATCACCTGGTCCCAGGGAATCCGTGGATATTTCACATCAGGACAGATGGGATGTGATCAAATATCCCCACAGCATCTCAGGGATGGAAATCTTCCCTGGAGGGGAGCAGGGATCACCTGGTCCCAGGGAATCCGTGGGTATTTCATATCAGGATGGGTGGGATGTGATCAAACATTGCAGGGATCACCTGATCTCAAATTAATCCATGGATATTTCACATCAGGACAGATGGGATGTAATCAAATATCCCCAGAGCATCTCAAGGATGGAAATCTTCCCTGGAGGGGAGCAGGGATCACCTGGTCCCAGGGAATCTGTGGGTGTTTCATATCAGAACAGATGGGATGTAATCCCAAATATGGAAACCCCCACAGGGATCACCATCCGTGGGTATTTCATATCAGAAGGATGGAAATCACCTGATCCATGGATATTTCACATCAGGACAGATGGGATGTGATCAGGGATCACCAGGTCCCTGGTTCCAGGATGGATGGGATGGAACCTGATCCCAGGGAATCCATGGTATTTCAGGATGGATGGGATGTGATCAAACATTGCAGGATTCACCCGAGGCAATCCATGGATATTTCACATCAGGAGGGATGGGATATAACCAAATATCCCCACAGCATCTCAAGGATGGAAATCTTCCATGGAGGGGAGCAGGGATCACCTGGTCCCAGGGAATCCTTGGGTATTTCACATTAGTCAGGATGAGAAGTAATCAAACATTGCAGGGTTCACTTAATCCCAGGGAATCCTTGGATTTTTCACACCAGGATGGGCGGGATGTGATCAAACATTGCAGGATTCACCTGATATCAAATTAATCCATGGATATTTCACATCAGGAGGGATGGGATATAACCCAATATCCCCAGAGCATCTCAGGGATGGGGACCTTACCTGGAGGGGAGCAGGGATCACCTGGTCCCAGGGAATCCGTGGATATTGCACACCAGGATGGGTGGGGTGTGATCAAACATTGAAGATTCACCTGATCCCAAGGGAATCCATGGATATTTCATATCAGGAGGGATGGGATGTGTTCAAACATTGCAGGATTCCCTCGAGGCAATCCATGGATATTTCCTCCCACCCCAGCATCCTTGGCTGGTGAACAGGAGGGTGTGGACCATCAACAGGGGGCACTGGGATGCTGGAATTCAGGACATCCTTCTGTCTGTCCTGGATTGCCCAAACCCCTGCCAGGGGGCTCAGAGACCCTGGCACAGAGCCCAAGACACACCTGTGACTTTGATTATGACCCATGGAAAAAGTTACCAACCTTGTATGAAGATCTGCAAGCCACGAAAGTCTAAGTAGAATAATAATTAGTTTGTCACGGGGTGAAAAATAGATTTTTTGGGGTTTTTAGAATGGGGGTTCAGGGGGCAAGATGGAGGAATCTGGGTGTGTCCAGCCTTTCTCCT
The DNA here is from genome assembly GCA_024865655.1 of Emberiza elegans. Lineage (NCBI taxonomy): Eukaryota > Metazoa > Chordata > Aves > Passeriformes > Fringillidae > Emberiza > Emberiza elegans. The sequence continues at coordinate 88,447,222 of JALJVW010000184.1, read as the reverse complement.
TCTTCTTCTTCTTGGCCTCCATCTTCTGGGTGATGTTGGCACTTTGGGATTGGTTTAGAGTAGAAGCTCAGTGACGGACATAGGTGATGGGTATTGGGAAGTTATGGTATTGTAAATATATATTTACAATATATAAATATTGTAAATATTGTAGTTTTTAGTATAAAAAGATAACACCAGAGTGCCTCTGTCTGACCTGCTGAGCAGACCTCAGCTGGACAGGAGAAAGAATTTTATAGATAAGAAACAATGAACAACCTTGAGACAGAGAAATGAAGAGCTCTGACTCCTTCTTCAACCACCAAGCTGGGAAAAGAGACTTTCCAAGGCATCTCATAACCACTTTGAGCAGCTAAAGCCCCAAGACTCGGAGTGTGACCCCAGCTGCGCTGCCTTCCTCCAGGAGCTGCTGCTCCTCATCCTCCTCAGGGCTGGGAGCCCTTCCCCGCTGGTGACTCCACCTCTGCAAAACAAGCTCAGGCTCCAGAAGGGCCCTGTCTGGCCAAAATGCAAAACTTCCCCACAGGGCACAAGTGGGCTGTGTTTTTCCGACCAGGGAACAGCGTTGGGCCCCTTTCATCACCTTTTTTTTTGCACTTCTTTCAGGAGTGATTTAAATTGGAGGCAATAGTATTGAACCTCTGACACTCTGAATCACACACTTCAGCTCCAGCCTTTTTCTAGAACCACTTTGCCTGCAGCTCTTGTGGTTTGGTCTGGGGTTTTTTTTCCGCCCCCCCTCAGCATTTGTTCTTTCCACTCTGTTTGTGCCACCTCTGTGAAATTTCAGTTCTTTTTTATCTTTTTTTTTGCCTCGGTATAGGAGAAAGTGCTGGTGACTGCTGAGGGCTCCTTTCCCAATTCTATTCCAAACCCAAGGCTTGCTTCCAACCCTTCCAAAAACGTGCTGAGCCCTCATCCCCTCCTCTGTGGGGAGAACGCCCAGCAAATCCCAGATTGCTCAACAGAAGGGAAAAAGCAGCTTGGAAGCCCCTCTGGGAAGGGGCCAAGGCACAATCCCAAGGTGTGTGGGTGAGAACAGCAGCGTCACCCTCAGAATTGGATGGGGCAGGAGCTGCTCCCACCCTCAGAATTGGATGGGGCAGGAGCTGCTCCCCCCCTCGGAACTGGATGGAGCAAGATCTGCTCCCAGCCTTGGAATTGGATGGGCAGGATCTGCTCCCACCCTTGGAATTGGATGAGGCAGGAGCTGCTCCCCCCCTCGGAATTGGATGGGCAGGAGCTGCTCCCACCCTCGGAACTGGATGGGGCAGGAGCTGCTCCCACCCTTGGAATTGGATGAGGCAGGAGCTGCTCCCCCCCTCAGAATTGGATGGGCAGGAGCTGCTCCCACCCTCGGAACTGGATGGGGCAGGAGCTGCTCCCACCCTTGGAATTGGATGAGGCAGGAGCTGCTCCCAGCCTTGGAATTGGATGGGGCAGGAGCTGCTCCCACACTCAGAATTGGATGAGGCAGGAGCTGCTCCCAAACTCGGAATTGGATGGGCAGGAGCTGCTCCCAAACTCGGAATTGGATGGGCAGGAGCTGCTCCCACACTCGGAATTGGATGGGGCAGGAGCTGCTCCCACCCTCGGAATTGGATGGGGCAGGAGCTGCTCCCACCCTTGGAATTGGATGGGGCAGGATCTGCTCCCACACTCAGAATTGGATGGGGCAGGATCTGCTCCCACCCTCAGAATTGGATGGGGCAGGAGCTGCTCCCAGCCTTGGAATTGGATGGGCAGGAGCTGCTCCCACCCTCAGAATTGGATGGGGCAGGATCTGCTCCCACCCTCAGAATTGGATGGGCAGGAGCTGCTCCCACCCTCGGAATTGGATGGGGCAGGAGCTGCTCCCAAACTCGGAATTGGATGGGGCAGGAGCTGCTCCCAGCCTCGGAATTGGATGGGGCAGGATCTGCTCCCACCCTCAGAATTGGATGGGGCAGGAGCTGCTCCCAGCCTTGGAATTGGATGGGGCAGGATCTGCTCCCACCCTCGGAATTGGATGGGCAGGAGCTGCTCCCACCCTCGGAATTGGATGGGGCAGGAGCTGCTCCCACCCTCTCACACCCAGCTGCTGCTTTTCCAGCCCTGCTTTTGAACCATCTGGAGGAAAACCCTTGTGGGCAGCACAAATCCTGCTGGAAAGCTGTGTCTGCTCAGGGTGGGAATGGCTGCTCTGAGCAGCCCCTGGAAGTGTCACAGCAATGTCACCAGTGTGCAAACCCAGGGCTCTGGGAATATTTCTGTGTCTGCTCTGGGGTGCCCTGACCCCCAGGGCAGCGCTGACTGTGACCCTCATCCATGGAGAAAGTTTCCAAAACTTCAAGATGGACTGGAATCCACAAAAGTGTGAAATAGATTACAGAGAGTAGTGTAGGGGTATCACTGGGTGAAAAATTCAGCTTTTGGGATTTTTAGTGTGTTGTGAATGGAAGCAAGATGGAGGGCACAGGGTGTCATCCTGGGTTTCTTCTCCATGGTTCTTCTTCCTCCTTCTCCATGGGTTTGGGTGGCATTTTGTAATTGGGCACAAAAGTCCCAATTGCAGCTCTGTGGGATCAGTTATTGGGTTAAAAGGGAAAATAATCCAGGTGTCAGCTCTTCATTGGACAGTTTAGTCTTAAAAGACCTTGTACCAAGAGATTGTTGGCCATTTTGTGCCTTCTAATGAAAAACTGCCAAATTCACAATTTTACTGATAAGAAATAATAAATACCTGAGTTCGAACATGAATTACTGTCTCAAGTGCCTTCAGTCCAGACCCAGAGAAACCCACAACTGGTACCACCACACTTCTTCCTCATGGGTTTGGGTGGCATTTTGTAATTGGGTGGAAAAGTCCCCATTGCAGCTCTGTGGGATCAGTTCTTGGGTTAAAAGGGAAATAATCTGGATAACAATAAATAATCTGAATAAATAGATAATAAATAATCTGAATAATTGGACAGTTTAGTCTTAAAATACCTTTCAACAAGAGATTGTTGGCCATTTTGTGCCTTCTAATTCAAAAGCTGCCAAGCTCATAATAGTGAAACTGTTTTACTGATAAGAAATAATAAATACCCGAATTATTGCCTCAAGTGCCTTCAATTCAGACCCAGAGAAACCCACAACTGGTACCACCACACTTCTTCCTCGTGGGTTTGGGGGGCATTTTGTAATTGGGTGGAAAAGTCCCCATTGCAGCTCTGTGGGATCAGTTATTGGGTTAAAAGGGAAAAATCTGGATAATAATAAATAATCAGAATAAATAGATAATAAATAATCTGAATAATTGGATAGTTTCGTCTTAAAAGACCTTGTACCAAGAGATTGTTGGCCATTTTGTGCCTTCTAATGGAAAGCTGCAGACCTCACAGCTTTGCTGATAAGAAATAATAAATACCTGAGTGCGAACATGAATTATCATCCCGAGTGCCTTCAATGCAGACCCACAACTGGTACCCCCACAGGCCAGCAGGGTCACGGGGGGGTTCTCCTCAGGATCCAGCCCACGCAGAATATTCCAGAATATTCCTGTGGGAGATGATGGCCAGGCAGCCCCCCAGGGCATCCTGGAGCTGGCATCACTGGGGTTCTCCCTGCAGGACCTGAGATCCCGCATCCCGCCCTGCCAGGACCACACAGAACCTCCAAAGAGGGTGGAGAACCCGGGATCCACAGACAAAAGGGCTTCCCACTCACATTTCTCGAAAAAGGGGGGGAAAAAGGAAACAAATATCATTTTCCCTGCGCTATTCTTGCACCTTATGCACCAAGCTGGGCTTGAGAGCCTCACCTGAGCTGGGATCACGCAGTCTCTTCACTCAGCTTTGGGCTTTAAGCTCAGCGTGAGGTTTTATTATCATCCAGCTCCTTTGTGAGCCAGGCCAGAGACTTCTGCTGCCGTATCCAAACAAAAACTTGTGGTTAAGCGTGCCAAAAGCTCCTCTGTGGATGTTCCCTCTGCGTCTGGGAGGAGAGAAATGCACAATAAACACCCTGCACTGACAGGGCTGTGGATTTGGGGCGTCCCTGTGTGTGCGGGACTTGTCCCCAAAGATAAGTTTAACAATTGGGTGATTTCTCCTGCTTTTTTTTATTTCTTTTTTCTTTAACTCCCCCCCTGCTTATGCAGTGAGTTCCTAATATCCTGATTGGAACCAGATTTGCATGAATTAGGAGCCGAAATTGGAGCAGCGACTGCTGTGCAGAGGATGTAAAGGGAATAAAATGAATGGGGTATTAACCTTCAACCACTGAATATTAATCAGCGTTTCACAAAAAAGAAAATACAGAGGCTGCCACACTAAATATTTTTAGCATTTATTGACGGGCTTGATTTCCTCTCTCTTTTAGACCTTTTGCTTCCAATCACGGACCATAAGAAAATCACAGCGAAGATGGGGAGGGCTCGAGAGGGGGAAGGGGTGAGGAAAAAACCCCGAGCTCATCCGCTTTCTTGGATGCTGGAGGATATTTGTGAGTTATGCAACACCAAAACCCGGCTGACAAACAGAGCTCCTAATCCCACAAGTGCTCGGTTCAAAGGCTTGGTTCTCCAAGTCCCAAACCAAACAGAAATCGACCCCGGAGCCCAGAGAAGCCTTCGGAAATGAAGGCACCATAAAGAAATAAACTCCTTAAAAGCCCGACTTCCCCTGAGCTGAAAGGTAAAATGCACTTGAAAATCAGCCCAATAAAAGAATGGCCTGGTTAAGTGAGTATGGCAATTCTCTTTTTGCTCCAGTTCGTCAAATAACCCCGTGGAAAATAAAATATGAGTATATGAATAGATAAATAAAAATAAAAACAAAAATAAATAAAAATATAAAATATAAAATGTAAAATATAAAATAAAAATATTAAATACAAAATATTAAATTAAAATATAGACTATAAAATATAAATATAAAATATAAAATATAAAATATAAAATATAAAATATAAAATATAAAATATAAAATATAAAATATAAAATGTAAAATATTATATAATATATAAAATATAGAATATTATAATATAAGATATAAAATATAATATATAAAAATAAAAATATAAAATATAAAATATAAAAATATAAACTATAAAATATAAGACATAGAATATAAAATATAAAATATAAAATATAAAATATAAAATATAAAATATAAAATATAAAATATAAAATATAAAATGTAAAATGTAAAATATAAAATATAAAATATAAAATATAACTAAAATAAAATATAAATCTCAGCCCTGGAATGGTGACATCCCCATGACACTGGAGGCACTTTGGCAGCAGCAGCCAGGGGAGGTTGGTGCCCATCCCAGCTCCTGGGACACAGGGCAATGGTTCAGCTGGGAATTTTACTGGGATTAACAGGCACGGCCGTGGGGTTTTTGGGGTTTTATGGGGTGGGCAGGTGGGATGGGAGCTGGAGATTGGGTTAAAGCCACCCCAGCACCCACAGCTGGCAGGGAAACCACATCAAACTGCACTGACCCAACGCTGTCCCCAGAGTTTCCTCCCAAACAATGTCCAAAATACCCAAAAAAGACCCTCACACAAATGGAAAACTCCAGAACCTCTTCCTTTGTCATTGCTCCCCTGCAAAAATTTGGCACTGGGGGGAATTTAAAAATCAGATCCGGGCAGAGACAATCCCCAAGCTCCCAGACTCTGGTGCCCTTCTTGACGCAACTTTGCCAAGCAGAATCCATTTGTTTTCATTGCCTTCTTATCAAGTTACCTGGATTTGTGTCAGGGCTCAGAGAGGATCTGGGGGGGGCAGAGAGGGAGAAAACAGCGGTAGGTTTTCAGGAAATAGCAAGTTCTTTTTCACCGAGATAGAAATCGTTTGGCAGCCCACAGTGAAATACTTCTGGGTTCCAGAAAGAAAGCCAAGGGGGGAGCGAAAAGCAAGCAAGGAAAGGGAAGATGCTAATGAACTGCAGAGGAGAGAAAAATAAAGTTGAAAAAGAAAAGGAAAACAAACGAATGGAAGTGAAACTGGAGGTTGGGCAAGCAACTGCATCCAGCTGATCCACGGGGAGCTGCAGGGTCTGAGTCACCAGATAAGGAGAGGTCTCCTTTCCGGGGAATGCTCAAGGATAGGTGGCGTTCAAGGCCCAGCAACAGCAGCATTCCAAGCATTTTGGCCAAAGGAATCCTCAGGTACCAGGTGAGCACAAATTTATGGACGTGCTCACCCCTGCCTTGGGGAGATGAGAGCCTGGCAGGTCTCTCTGAAGGTGGAAGCAGCCATAAACTCATGGAATCCCATGGATTCCATGGAATACCCTGGGCTGGGAGGGACACACAAGGCTCTCCTGCTTCCTTCTGAAACGGCACTGCCCCTGGTGAGCTGTGCCACATCCCCTCCTGTTAGTGCCCTAAAATCCCCTGCCAGGACCTGCTGCAAGTCCTGTCCCTCTGAACCAGGGCAGAGACAACCCAGTGAGGAGCAGAGGGTGCTCCTGGTGGAGCTCCTGTCCCTCTGAACCAGGGCAGAGACAGCCCAGTGAGGAGCAGAGGGTGCTCCCAGTCCCACCCAGAACAGGGGGAATCCCCAAAGTGATTCCCAGAGAGCCCAGTGCCCCCATAGCCACCTCCCAGTGCTCCCAGTAAAGCCCCCTGGAGCAGCCCTGCACACCTCGGCTAACGGGGCTCTCCCAGCTCTGTGCAGCAAAGCTGAGTTATTCCTCAATCTCATGGATTTGGTGCTCACTCGGTTTCTTCCCCGGGAGGAAAAAGTGGGATTTTTGTGCTTTTTGCTTTCTTTGTGTGTTCTGGGGCTGGAGGCTGCATTCTAATGAGCCTGCACTCGCAGGCTGCAGTGGAAACGCGATCCCTGCAGCCTTTATCATCTGGTTCTTATCTTCCCAACCACTCCATCCCCTTAACTCTTGGAGCACAGGGAGACCTGGAAAAGCCCTCATGCTCCAAGGAGAGCCCCAGGGATGGGGAGGAGGTGATGCCTTGAGAAGGCTGAGCTGGAGCAGAGGCTGGGCAGAGTCACAGAATAAAGCAGGGATTGATTCAAAGCATCTCCTCCATGGATCCACCTTGGGCAGCACAAGAGCCCAGCCAGGGCTGCACTCAAGATGAACCAAAATGGTCACAAAATGAACCCAAGATGAACCAAAATGGCCCCAAAATGAATGACCGGGCACGGGGTCTCTCCCTTGGATCAGTTCTGCTCCATTTGCACCTTGCAGTTCATTGTCCCATCCCAGCTTTAGCCCATCCAGTCCCACCCTGCTTGTTTTTCTCTCTCCAGCCCACGGGGTTTGTGCTCCTGGGCTGAGATTTGGATCATTTGTCCTTGGTGCCCAGCTGGAGCAGGAATTGTTTTGTCTCCCTGCTCTGTGCTCAGAGCTCAGCATCCCCTGATGTGAACCCAGCCCCGCACACTGAAGCAGCACAGAACCTGAAAAATAGAAAAGCTGAACCTGAGGCACCAGAGGGAGAGGCAGGAGCCCCAGTCCAAGAGTTGGGTGGGAACAGGGGCAGAGTTTCTTTCTCTTTCCTCTCACCCCGTTCCTGCTGGCACATCATTGCTGGAAGCTGCTGGACAGGGTGACCTGGTTGAGTTGAAGATGTCCCTGCTCGTTGCAGGAGGGTTGGAATTTAGGAATTTAGGAATTTAGGAATTTAGGAATTTAGGAATTTGGAATTTAGGAATTTGGAATTTAAAGGTCTTTTCCAAGCCAAACTGTTCCGTGATTCTGGGATTCCGCCCTGGCTGCTGTGTCCCCATGGTTGCACCACCACAGCTGCAACATCCCTAAGGCTGCCAATTAAACCAAGGCAGGTTTTAATTAGTAATTAGCAGGAAATTCTTCCCTGGGAGGGTGGGGAGGACCTGGCACAGTTTTCCAGAGAAGCTCTGGCTGTCCCATCCCTGGGAGTGTCCAAAGCCAGCTTGGGGCAGCCTGGGGCATCCCTGTGGAACAGGATGAGCTGTGAGGTCCCTTCCAACCCAACCCATTCCATGATTCCATGATTTATCTCCTCTCAACATCTCCACATCAGCCAGGCAGCAGCGGGACAGTGATCAGGAGGCCTTCCCAAACCTCAGGAGAGATCCAGGAATGTTCCCAAACCCCAAGAGATATCCAGGAATGTTCCCAAACCCCAGAGGAGATCCAGGGACCTTCCCAAACCCCAGGGGAAATTCAGGGATCTTCCAAACCCCTGGAGGGATCCAGGGATCTTCCCAAACCCCAGGGGAGATCCTGGGACCTTCCCAAACCCCAGGAGAGATCCAGGAACCTTCCTAAACCTCAGGGGAAATCCAGGGATCTTCCCAAACCTCAGGGGAGATCCAGGGACCTCCCCAAACCCCAGGGGAGATCCTGGGACCTTCCAAAACCCCAGGGGAAATCCAGGAACTTTCCCAAACCCCAGGAGAGATCCTGGGAACCTTCCTAAATCCCAGGAGAAATCCAGGGACCTCTCCAAACCCCAGGGACATCCAGGAACCTTCCTAAATCCCAGGGGAAATCCAGGGACCTTCCCAGACCCCAGGAGAAATCCATGAACCTCCCCAAACCCCAGGGAAATCCAGGAACTTTCCCAAACCCCTGGAGGGTTCCAGGGACCTTCCAAACACCAGGAAAATCTTCCTGCCCTGCTGATCCTGCCCAGGGAAGGCTCCCAGTCCTTCCAGCCTACACCAAAACTGGATTGGATTTGAACGTCTGGGAAGGCAACTTCCTTCAACATTAAAATTATTTCATTTTTTTGTCATCTGGAGGGATCTATCAGGATCTTTTTAATCACTAAATTCCCAGAGTTTCATCAGGGATTACAGAGCTGAGACAAACAAAAGCATCCCCGAATTTCCCCGCTGCACCTTTGAGACCAGAAAAGCGCCAGCTGGATTTTTTTATTTTTTTAAATAAATAATTTTAGTTTCTCTTTCTTCTTTTCTTTTTTTTTTTTTCCCTGTTAAACTGTCTGTGTTGCTTTTTAACCATTACCCCGAGCACATGGTTCAGCCTTTCCCAAAACCAAACCAAAACAAAAAATCCTGAGGTGTGAGAAGATTAAAGATTTTGAGATCTGGACATTTTCAAATCAGAACCACATGTTGGGAATAAATGGGGCTGGCAGGCAGCCACCACTTGGAAAAGCCAAGGAGCTCTGGCTCTAAGAGGATCCCCTGGAAGCCTGGAGAGAACAAGAGCATCAGCACTTCCCTGCTGTCCTCAGGACCAGGAGAACTCCAGGGATTTATCCTGGTTCCCACCTACAGGAACACCACAGCCGTTTTTGAACCATCTCTGGTGATTTCTGAGTGTTCCCGCTGCCCATCCATCCCCAGAATTCCAGCAGGCTCAGGCTCCTCTGGGAAAACCTCAAAGCCCAGCTCTGTGTGGATCAAATCATGTCCCACCAAATCTCCAAGGAAACTGCAAGGGGAAAAGCTACAAGGCCCCTGAATCCAGGAGGCAAATCCATCCTGGAAAGGACAGTGGAATGGCCAGAGCCCCTCTGCTGCCAGGGATGAAGAACCAGGATGTCAGGAGAAGGAAGCTGAAGAGGAGAATTGCTGGATCCTGGCTTGGCCAGGGAGCTGCAAAGCATCAGGAGATGGCTCCAGGCCTCCTTTTCTCTCCTTTCCCAGATCCTTTCTGCCTGTGATATCATCATCAAATCACCATCATCATCATCATCATCATCAAATCACCACCACCATCATCATCAAATCATCATCAAATCACCATCATCATCATCATCACCAAATCACCACCAACATCATCATCATCAAATCATCATCAAATCACCATCATCAAATCATCACCAAATCATCATTAGATCACCATCATCATCAAATCACCATCATCATCATCATCAAATTGCCATCATCATCAAATTGCCATCATCATCAAATCACCACCACCATCATCATCATCATCTAATCACCATCATCATCAAATCGCCGTCATCGTCAAATCATCATCTTCATCATCAAATCACCACCATCATCATCATCATCATCATCATAATCATCATCAAATCATTATCATAATGATCAAATCATTATCATCATCACCATCATCATTAGATCATCATCATCATCAAATCACCATAATCATCATCAAATCATCACCAAATCATCATTACATCACTATCATCATCATCATCATTACATCACCGTCATCATCAAATCACCATCATCATCAAATCACCACCACCATCATCATCATCATCATCAAATCACCATGGCTTGCTTTGGGTGGAAGAGACCCCAAGGATCACCTCATTCCAAGGTGTCCATCCCAGCTCCAAGCAGCCCATCTCCCATCCCAGCCCAAAATCCCTGCCCAAACCCATCTCCAGCCCAGGATTTCGATCAAACCTTCTTCATCTCACATGCCCAAACTCTGCTCAGCACCAGAATCCTGAGCTATCCCAAATTTTGCTGGATGGGGGCAGAGCAGCTGGAATCCCACCAGGAGGGGCCATCCCAGCTGGGATGGAGCTGAAGGCTCAGCAGATTCCCAAATATCCCAGTTTCCAACTCCATGGCAAGGTAGATGGATTTCCAAACAGCAGGAGAACATCCCAGAAAGAGCCTGAAGGAATTTGCTCCCCACCACTCAATTTTCTTATCCTGGGAATTTTCCTGCTGATTACCAGGAGAACCACCCATAGCAGGACTCTGGGCCTCATCAGTGAGGAGAAAAAATGAACATAATTATGTGTCCATGATGGTCAACCTGGGAATTTAACTCTTATCCTGGAAAATTATTTCCCAGGATTATTTTCTCCATTTATTTCCAGGAGAACCACCCAGAGCAGGACTCTGGGCCTCATCAGTGAGGAGGAAAAATGAACACAATTATGTGTCCATGATGGTCAACTTTCCCTACATGAAATCGTGTTCTTGGTCCTACAGCCATTTATGGGGTCTGTAACTCTTCCCTTTTTCTTATCCCAGGAATTTTCCTGCTTCTTACCAAGAGAATCAACCACCCAGAGCAGGACTCTGGGTCTCATTGGTGAGGAGAAAAAATGAACAAAATTACGTGTCCATGATGGTCAACTTGGGAATTTAACTCTTATCCTGGGAATTTTCCCATTTATTTCCAGGAGAACCACCCAGAGCAGGGCTCTGGGTCTCATCAGTGAGGAGAAAAAATGAACACAATTATGTGTCCATGATGGTCAACTTGCCCTACATGAAATCGTGTTCTTGGTCCTACAGCCATTTATGGGGTCTGTAACTCTTCCCTTTTTCTAGGGGGGTTTCAGAAATCTCCTTTATTAGGGGAAAAAGATTGGAGTGCATTAGGCAGAGTGCCAGGAGCCATGGCAACCTCGGATTTTTCCATCTTCATTACAAGTTCAAGTAAAACCTTCATATAAAAGTGAAATGAAAGGCTACATTATAAGTCCATTTTGAAATGTTTGCCTGGAAGTAAAAGGTTGGACTGCATCCTTTTTCCCCACGCTGAACATTCTGGTTCTGCGCGGAGCACATTTTTCAAGTCAGATTTTTGTTTTCTTTCAGATTTTATTCCGTTTGCTCACACAGGGTGGGTCGTCTGGTGGTTAGAGACAGGCATGGAGGCAACTGGGCTCCAGTCTCAGGCTGTTCCTGGTGGCTCAGGGAGTGTTCCTGATCTTAGCCAGGTGATTTGGGCGAATCCCACCAGCCCCAAACATCATTTTGGGGTTTTATTTCCTTTCTTACCAACATAACAGTGATGATAATTCCATCAGGGTGGGCATTTCACCACTCATCAAAGCTGATGAAGAAGTCACTCCCCAGCTCAGCTCTTCCCACTGTGTTTTCTCCTGAATCAGGAGCATCCCAACTATCCGAGTTTCCTCCTCCATGCAAGGTAGATGGATTTCCAAACAGCAGGAGAACATCCCAAAAAGAGCCTGAAGGAATTTGCTCCCCACCACTCAATTTTCTTATCCTGGGAATTTTCCTACTCATTACCAGGAGAACCACCCAGAGCAGGACTCTGGGCCTCATCGGTGAGGAGAAAAAATTAACACAATTATGTGTCCATGATGGTCAACTTGGGAATTTTACTCTTATCCTGGGAATTTTTCTTATCCTGGGGATTTTCCTACTCATCACCAGGAGAACCACCTGGAGCAGGACTCTGGGCCTCATTGGTGGGGATAAAAAAATGAACATAATTATTTGTCCACCATGGTCAGCTTGCTCTATGTGAAATCATGTTCTTGGTCCTACAGTCATTTCTTCCCTTTTTCTTATCCCAGGAATTTTTCCACTTATTTCCAGGAGAACCACCCAGAGCAGGACTCTGGGCCTCATCGGTGAGGAGGAAAAATGAATATAATTATGTGTGTCCATGATGGTCAGCTTGGAAATTTAACTCTTATCCTGGGAATTTTTCTTATCCTGGGAATTTTTCTTATCCTGGGAATTTTTCTTGTCCTGGGAATTTTCCTACTTATTACCAGGAGAACCACCCGGAGCAGGACTCTGGGCCTCATCAATGAGGAGCAAAAATGAACACAATTATTTGTATCCATGGTCAACTTGCTGGATCCGGAAGCCAGAGGGAGAGGTCAAGGAGAGGTTAGAGAACGGCAGGAATTGTCTGTTTGCTTTGCAAGGCGTGATTGGGAAACCCGAAATTCCCCTGTCTGCTGTAAATCCTGACCCGGGGCTGCTCAGGAGCCACTCAGCCAGTCCTGCAGTGCCACCTGCGTGGGCTCATTCCTGCTCTGGGTCACCTGGAGCTGCTCCGGCCCCAGCCACTCCTGGGAGGAGGCGAATTCTGCAGCTGCCTCTCATTTCTGGGCACTCCTCACCTGGGCCCGGAGGTCACGGCCACAGCAGGGACTTCCTTGCCCTGTGGCTCAGGGCTGAGCAGCTTCCCGGGGCTGCGCCAGGAGAAATCTGCACAATTATGTGTCCATGATGGTCAGCTTGGGAATTTAATTCTTGTCCTGGGAATTTTTCTTATCCCAGGAATTTTCCTGTTTCTTACCAGGGGAACCACCCACAGCAGGACTCTGGGCCTCATTGGTGAGGAGAAAAAATGAACATAAATATTTGTCCACCATGGTCAACCTCCTCTATGTGAAATCATGTTCGTGGTCCTACAGCCATTTATGGGGTCTTTAACTCTTCCCTTTTTCTTATCCCAGAAATTTTCCTATTTATTACCAAGAGAACCACCCAGAGCAGGACTGTGGGCCTCATTAGTGAGGAGAAAAAATTAACACAATTATGTGTCCACTTGGGAATTTAACTCACAATTTTTCTTATCCCAGGAATTTTCCTGCCACCCAGAGCAGCACTCTGGGCCTCATCAGTGAGGACAACAAATGAACATAATTATGTGTCCACGATGGTCAACTTGCTCTACATGAAATCATGTTCTTGGTCCTACAGCCATTTATGGGGTCTGTAACTCTTCCCTTTTTCTTATCCCAGGAATTATCCTGCTTCTTACCAGGAGAACCAACCACCCAGAGCAGGACTCTGGGCCTTGTCGGTGGGGAGAATAAATGAATGTAATTATGTGTCCACGACTGTCAGCTTGGGAATTTAACTCTTATCCCAGGAATTTTCCTGCTTGAAACCAGGAGAACCACCCAGAGCAGGACTCTGGGACTCATCGGTGAGGAGAAAAAATGAACATAATTATGTGTCCATGGTGGTCAGCTTGCTCTACATGAATTCATGTTCTTGGTCCTACAGCCATTTATGGGATCTGTAACTCTTCCCTTTTTCTTATCCTGGAAATTTTCCAAGCTGCTCCTGTTCCTCATGGGGGTCATGAAAGGCCAGGCCTGGCTTGGGCCCCACGCTGTGCTGAGCCTGCAGTGAGTCCTGGCTGGGCTCGAGGCAATCTGGGATTCCAGAGCTTCCTCCTGGCTCTGCCAAGCCCCAAATCCTGGGCACACCATCCCACCTGCTCCTGCTTGAACATTCCCCTTCCTCCTTGGGGTTTATCAGGGTACCCCGTCCAGGCGTGACAAGGGGAGCAGTTAATGCTCCTGGGGGACAACACTGACACCCCAGGACCTCCTGGTGTGGCTCAGAGGGGCTGGAAGGTGCAATTGCCCCCTGAAGGGGCAACTTTGACCCTCCTGATGTGGCTCAGAGGGGCTGGAAGCAGCAATTGTCCCATGAGGGGACAACTTTGACAACTTTGACCCTCCTGATGTGGCTCAGAGGGGCTGGAAGAAGCAGCTGCCCCCTGAAGGGGCAACTTTGACCCTCCTGATGTGGCTCAGAGGGGCTGGAAGCTGCAATTGCCCCATGAGGGGGCAACTTTAACCCTCCTGGTGTGGCTCAGAGGGGCTGGAAGCAGCAATTGTCCCATGAGGGGACAACTTTGACAACTTTGACCCTCCTGGTGTGGCTCAGAGGGGCTGGAAGCAGCAGTTGTCCCTTGAGGTGACAACTTTGACTCTCCTGATGTGGCTCAGAGGGGCTGGAGCATCCTGCAGGACCCTGCCCTGCTCCCTGAGCCTGCACATCCACCCCTGGCAGAGCCTTCAGCGCTTTTCATCCTTCCTAATGATGCTGGCAAACCTTTTCCACCAGGCTGGAAGGAGTCCCTGCTCCTGCTGGATCTGATTTCCCTCTTGCTCTGCTCCAACCCCAACCTGCTCCGTCCTGGCGGCTGCAAACGGCTCAGGGCCCTTTTCTTTTTTTCTTCCTTTTTCTTTTTTCTCCCTCCATCCTTCCTTCCGCTCCTCACCATCAATTAGAGGGCAAAGGCTTCTGAAAAGCTCTTTCCTCCCTAACCTTTGGCAGCCTGGTGTGATAATGACTCCAAAATCTCAGCCAGGCCCTGCATGGCCTTGGTGGGACCACGGGAGGTGAGGAAGGTGAGGAAAGTGACCTTCATCCCTCCCTCCTCTTCCTCTCCTCCCCCTGCAGCTGGGATGGGCTGGGGAAGGAGCAGGAAGGTGTTTTGTGGGGTTTTCAGCATTGTGGGGTTCTCAAACACTGTGAGGTTCTCAAGCACCGTGGGGTTCTCAAGAATTATGGGGTATTCAGGAATTGTAGGGTATTCAAGAACTGTGGGGTTTTCAGCTTTTGGGGGTTTTCAAGCTTTGCGGGATTCTCAAGCATTGTGGGGTTCTCAGCATTGTGGGGTTCTCAGCTTTGTGGGATTCTCAAGCATTGTGGGGTTTTCAACATGTGGGGTTTTCAAGCTTTGTGGGGTTTTCTGCATTGCAGGGTTTTAAAGCTTTGTGGGGTTTTCACCATTGTGGGGTCTTCAGCATTGGGGGTTTTTTTAAGCATTGTGGGGTTTTCAGCATTGTGTGGTTTTCAGCATTGTGGGGTTTTAAAGCTTTGTGGGGTTTTCACCATTGTGGGGTCTTCAGCATTGGGGGTTTTTTAAGCATTGTGGGGTTCTCAAGCATTGTGATGTTTTCAGCATTGGGGGGTTTTCAGCATTGTGATATTTTCAGCATTGGGGGGTTTTCAAGCTTTGTGAGGTTTTCAGCTTTGTGGCATAATCAAGCATTGTAGGGTTCTCAAGCATTGTGATATTTTCAGCATTGTGGGGTTTTCAAGCTTTGTGGGGTTTTCAGCATTGTGGGTTTCAAGCATTGTGGGGTTCTCAGCATTGTGGGGTTTTCACCATTGTAGGGTTTTCAGCATTGTGGGGTTTTCAGCATTGTGGGGTTTTCAAGCATCATGGGGTTTTCAAGCATTGTGGGGTTTTCAGACCAGGCTGGAGGTGTTCTGCTCCCCATCACCACTTGGGCTGGGCAGTGTCCCCTGATTGTCCCCAGAGCTCCTGGCCCCTCTCAGCTCTCCCTTGGGATCAGTTCCTACCCATTAACAACAAAATTCCCTCAGGGAACAAAAAAGGAGCATTTTTAGACAGTTATTTCCACAGGCTGGAGGTGTTTTGCCCCCCATCACCACCTGGGCTGGGTCAGTGTCCCCTGATTGTCCCCTGATTGTCCCCAGAGATCTTGGGCCCTCTCAGCTCTCCCTTGGGATCAGCTCCTACCCATTAACAACCAAATTCCCTCAGGGAACAAAAAAGGGGCATTTTTAGACAGTTATTTCCACAGGCTGGAGGTGTTTTGCTCCCTAGTGTCCCCCGATTGTCCCCAGAGCTCCTTGGCCCCTCTCAGCTCTCCCTTGGGAGCAGCTCCTGCCCATTAACAACATAATGGAAACCATCCCATCCCAGAGAGAAAAACTGGAACCACTTTGAGGTGAGAAACCCATTAGTGACTTATAAACCCCTCCCAGCCTCCACGGGAGCTTTTCATAGCCAGGAAAATAATAATTCCAACCCACGGGGAGAGGCAGCAGAGCTGGGATCTCCAGGCCCCAAATATTCCCTGCTCCCACTGTTGTTCCAGCCATAAAATGGATTTATTAAAAAAATCCCGGGTTTGATTTCATCTGAATTAAAGGGGGATGCGCCCCCCCTGCTCCCCACTGAGCCTGGTTTAATATCTCTGAAGCTGTGAGGTCACAGCTGAGTGTGCAGGATGAGAAAGGCAAGGCTGGAAAAGCCTGGCTTTGTTGGCAGCAGTGGCTCAGCAGTGATTTAAATTAAATAAAAACTGGAAATATGTGTGGGCAGAGTTGGCATGAGCAGGGCCTGGCAGGGCAGGGGTCCTCAGCCATGAAAATGAAGATTTCTGGTGCCCTTCTGTGCATTCACATCAGTTTTGCCCAGTAGGGATGAGAAAAACAATCAAACTTTTGAGCCACTACTGTGGAATGAAGCATTTTTGGATTCTTTTTCTCCCTCATCATGCCTAGTTTGCAAAAAAAATTACCCCAAATTTTGCTCTTCTAACTTTCCCCCTTGGCACAGAGGGGCTAGGGGAGGCTCTG
The DNA here is from genome assembly GCA_024865655.1 of Emberiza elegans. NCBI lineage: Eukaryota > Metazoa > Chordata > Aves > Passeriformes > Fringillidae > Emberiza > Emberiza elegans. The sequence continues at coordinate 88,430,423 of JALJVW010000184.1, read as the reverse complement.
CCCTCTGGAAATGGGAGCTGGGCAGAGCCATGCCCAGGACAGGAGGCTGCCTGCCCTCCTTAGATTCCCAAAAAACACCAGCAATTGGGAAAATTCACATTTTCCTTCCCCGTTTACCCTGATCCAGCCTCTCACCCCACTCCTAAACACCCTTTGGAAAGATGGGATTCCTTTTCCCTGCAAAATTCCACGTTTTCTTTCCCCACTTTCTCTGATCCAACCCCACTCCCAAACACCCTTTGGAAGGATGGGATTCTCCTTCCTGTAACCAAATGCATTAAAAATCGCAATTTTAAATCACAAATTAATCATTAAAAAACCCATGGGGAGACAAGGATCTGCCTGAGACTGAAACAACAGCTCCAGCTCTGGAAAATCCATAAATCAGGACCAAAAATCCTTAAATCAGGACAAAAAATCCCATCAGTCCATGATAGGGAAGGGAAGGGAAGGGAAGGGAAGGGAAGGGAAGGGAAGGGAAGGGAAGGAAGGAAGGGAAGGGGAAGGGGAAGGAAGGGAAGGAAGGGAAGGGAAGGGGAAGGGAAGGGAAGGAAGGGAAGGGAAGGAAGGGAAGGGAAGGGAAGGGAAGGGAAGGGAAGGGAAGGGAAGGGAAGGGAAGGGAAGGAAGGGAAGGGAAGGGAAGGAAGGGAAGGAAGGGGGAAGGGGAAGGGAAGGGAAGGAAGGGAAGGGAAGGGGGAAGGGAAGGGAAGGAAGGGAAGGGAAGAGAAGGGAAGAGGAAGGGAAGAGAAAGAGAAGAGAAAGAAGAGAAGAGAAGAGAATAGAAGAGAAGAGAAGAGAAGAGAAGAGAAGAGAAGAGAAGAGAAGAGAAGAGAAGAGAAGAGAAGAGAAGAGAAGAGAAGAGAAGAGAAGAGAAGAGAAGAGAAGAGAAGAGAAGAGAAGAGAAGAGAAGAGAAGAGAAGAGAAGAGAAGAGAAGAGAAGAGAAGAGAAGAGAAGAGAAGAGAAGAGAAGAGAAGAGAGAAAATCAAGGGAGGAGGAGAGGACAGGGCTGCTGGTGCTCTGCCCCCTCCCTGGCCCAGAATCCAATAAAGATGATTAAATTACATGTCCTTTCCTCCCCTTGGAATCCCCGCTCTCGGCTGGAATACGGAGCTCAGGAAATGGGGCAGGACAACTTCCCTCGTGAAACCTTAGAAGGCCGAGCAGGGGGTGCTGCTCTAATGAAGAGCTGGCCCCGCTGAGCAGAACCTGCTGGAAATGCAGCAGAGAGAGGAACTGAGCTCCAGAGGCTGCCCCAGCCCTCCCCCCTGCCCATCCCATCCCAGCACGGGGACTTTTCCTGCCCTGCTCCCTCCTGGAGGCTCACAGAGAGCCCTGTGTGTGCTTGGGGTGGCCAGTTTCCAAAGGAAAAATACACCATGGATGGCAAAAACTCCTCGGTTTTAATTTATTTTTTTTTTAATTGGTGATTTTAATTTTTTTTCTCTCTCTTTTTCAGCCTGCTGTTTACTAAAGAGGGGAAAACTCCATCCCTGGGATGGTTGCATTGTTGGGATGACTGCTCCAGACTGGTTTGGGGCAGAAATCTGGAGGTTTTAATTACACTTCCCTGAAAAAAGTTTCTGTCTTTCATGGAAAAACGTTGAGGAAATGAATATTAAAACTTAAAAAAAAAAAATCAGTTTTTTAGTTATAAAATTTTAGAAATAAATATTTAAACCCAAAAACTGAGCTGATCTGATCACCCATGTCTCTTGTCATGGAATTTCCCATTTCAGTTCAGATGGCCCAGATGAAATAAACCAAAATTCCCACTTCCCATGGGGATCTCCAGCCTAGAGCAGAGCTCCAGCCATCCCCTGGATGAAGTGATCCTGGATGGATCCTCCCCAATCTGAGCTGCTGCAATCCCAATTTTGGGCATTCCCACCCATTCTGCACCATCACTTCCAGTCTGGATTTGTTCAGCCACAGGTTGGGGCTTCCAGGGGGGGAAAAGCACCAGGGAAATCCTATGGAAAAGGCTCCCAAAGGTGATTTTTTGGGACAGGATACAGGTGATTTTTTGGGGCAGGATATGGGTGATTTTTTGGGACAGGATACAGGTGATTTTTTGGGGCAGGATACAGGTGATTTTTTGGGCAGGATACAGGTGATTTTTTGGGGCAAGATACAGGTGATTTTTTGGGCAGGATACAGGTGATTTTTTGGGCAGGATAAAAGTGATTTTTCAGGCAGGATAAAGGTGATTTTTTGGGCAGGATAAAGGTGATTTTTTGGGCAGGATAAAGGTGATTTTTCAGGCAGGATGGCTCAAGGGTCAAGGTGAGAAAACGGTGTGGGGAGCATCACCCCGGCAGAATTTTCCAGACAAATCACTGAGATGTTTGCAAAGAGTTTTCAAACCCAGAAAGAGCAAAATCCCATCCCATTCCTGTTCCAGAAGATAATTAATGGGAATACAACTCTGTGGCTGTGCAAGAAATCTGGGGGCACTTTCTGTTCCAGCTCCCCTTTAATCACCTTTTCCCTGCAGGTGACGCCGTTTCTCACCCTGCCCTGGGTGTCACCTTGCTAAAGCCCAGCCTGAAGCTGGGTTTATTTATTTATTCCACCTGATAAAAGCAGGATATTGCTCCCTGTGATAACACAGGGTCATTTTCAGTGAAGCCTCTCTTGGCAAACTTTTAATACAATGAATAATGCCCGTATCAGATCCCAGATAAAAGCGCCACATCCCAGTCCCAGCTCAGGCCTTCAGGGCTGCAATTACCTTCTGTTTGGGTTTTGGGGTTTTTTTTTGGTGTTTTTTTTTCTTAATTGTTGCTCATAAAAATCAAGGCAGAAAATTAAATTAGTTCAGTGCAATTTAGCATGAGATTTATTCAAAGGCAAGGCTGGGGGTGGCTGGGTTAAACCCCACTTGTGGTGTGGTTAAACCCCATTTCTGGTGTAGTTAAACCCTACTTCATGTGTGACTTAAACCCCATTTCTGGCATGGTTGAACCCTACTTCTGGTGTAGTTAAACCCTACTTCTGGTGTGGGTTAAACCCCATTTCTGGTGTGGGTTAAACCCCATTTCTGGTGTGGGTTAAACCCCATTTCTGGTGTAGTTAAACCCCATTTCTAGTATGAGTTAAACCCCATTTCTGGTACGAGTTAAACCCCATTTATGGTGTAGTTGAACCCCACTTGTGCTGTGGATTAAAGCCCATTTGTGGTGGGGTTAAACCCCACTCCTGGTGTCGGTTAAACCCCATTTCAGGTGTAGTTAAACCCCATTTCTGGTGTGGGTTAAACCCCACCTCTGATGTGGCTAAACCCCATTTCTGGTGTGGGTTAAATCCCACTTGTGGTGTAGTTAAACCCCACTTCAGTTGTGGGTTAAACCCCATTTCTGATGTAGTTAAACCCCACTTCAGATGTGTGTTAAACCCCATTTCTGATGTAGTTAAACCCCACTTCAGATGTGTGTTAAACCCCATTTCTTGTGTGAGTTAAACTCCACTTGTGGTGTGGTTAAACCCCAGTCCTGATCTGGCTAAACCCCATTTGTGGTGTGGTTAAACCCCACTCCTGGTGTGGGTTAAACCCCATTTCTGGAGTGGGTTAAACCCCACTCTGTTGGGCCTTGAGCTTGGACTGGTGTGAGCAGTGGGGATAAGTGGGATGATACTGTCCCATACCCCTCTTCCTGCATGGGAGGGTGCAGGACAAGCTGGGGGCAGCCCTTGGTCCCCAAAATTGCTCCCAGAGCAGGAACCTCCACCCTTTTCCAGCTGGGAACAACCCTGGCAGAGTCAGTTTGAGCAATTCCCCTTAAAATCACAAAAAGGATGGACTGGGGAGAAAAAATATGGTGGTCCCAAGTTAGAGTGACCACTTTGACCCCATCCAGATGAGTCTCACTGCATACCAGGCCCAAAAATGATTTTTTCCTGCTTCCTGAGGCTGTTCCAGAGCTCCTGGGGCAAACAGGAGCCGTGTGGGCAGAGCAGGGCTGGAAGGGCCTGGCTGATCCCAAATCTCTCCTCCCACATTTCTGTTCCACCAGCACGAGCCAGTAGAGAATTGGCCACAAAATTCGAGGCCAGTGGGATGTCCACTCATGAGGTGGCACTGGGGACAATTTGCCAGTCCCTAAAGGGCCAGGAAATAAAGGGTGAGGCATCCTTACTTCCTCGCACCCTTCAGCAAGCTGAAAACAAGGCATTCGGGATGTCCCTCACTCCCAAATTCCAGCACAGAAATAAATTAGAATGAGCTTTTCCTTGAGTTTATTTGGGTTTTTTTCTTTGAATTTCTCGGAGCACCCGGGACAAGGGAGGCAGCAGAAATGCCAGGGTGGGGTGGCATTGAGGCAGGGAAGCCTCAGCGAGGTGTCAGAGCCACGCTAAGCCCAGTTTAAACTTTCCCCAGAGCTAAAGCCCAGTGTCAACACGTGCTGCTGGGCCAGCCCTGCCACCAGGCTGGGCAAACATCCAGGCCCAGGCAGAAATCAAAGCCCAGGCTGGTCTGGAGTGTTTAAATCCCCAATTCCCAGCCCAGCAGGGCTTTCCCAGCAGATTCCCCGCAGGCAGGTCTCTCCCCAGACATTTGTTTATCCAAGAAACCCCTGGGTGTGAATTAGGCCTGGATCTGTTTATCCCTGGTGGTACACGGTGTCCCGGCCTGCAGCACCCACAGGGAATGTTCTGTTTGCCTTTCCTCCCTCCCCAGCTCCCCAAAAGCCACCCTGGAGAGCCCAAAATTCCAAACAACACCAGGGCAAAACCACGGGATGCTCCTGATCTCCCCAGGTGGGACAGGAGAGGGCCCATCCCGCTCCCTCCGTCCTCCTAAACCAGGGATGATGTTCCCCATGGGAAGGGGCACAGCAGGGAGGTCTCTCCCTGCAGGAACTCTTTAAAAAACCCCAAAACCACTTTTTTGAAGGCTCCACAAGCCCAGACAGCTCCTGCCAAGGACGATGGGGCCTTTTGGCTGCCAACCCCGTGAGCCACAGCACATTTTCCTTCCAGGAGTGGAGTTTGCAGCTTTCCCTGCTCATCCCTGCTCCAGCAGTGCCGTCACCCCCCCTTAACACCCCAACACATTTCAGGCTGAGCTCAGCTAAGCCCAGGATTAGCCTCCAAGTGCTGTAACTCACCAGGAAAAACCCACGCCAATATTCTGAGAAAAATGCCTTTTTTTCCCAGATTGAGCAAAAGAAAGGTTAAAAAACACCATCTGTCGTTGTAATTTATTTTTTTTTTCCTCCCTATTTCTCTGTCCTTTCCCTCGTTAAGGGGAAGTGGGGAGGGGGAGAATGTTCATTTGACGCTCCCCCCCGCGTTTTATTAATTGATGGCAAATAATCCACAGATAAAGAGCACAATAAATGTTTTAATGAGAACATATGGTGGGGAAAATTGATAGGAGGGAACCTTTGGAGAGTTCCTGGGGAGCAGAGCTACAGGAGGGGGGAAAAGCTTGGACAGGGAATTCTGAATATTCCTCAGGCTTGGACAGGGAATTCTGAATATTCCTCAATGGGAAAATTAGGAAAAGGATTGGGCAGGGAATTCTGAATATTCCTCAATGAGAGAATGCGGAAAAGGCTTGGGCAGGGAATTCTGAATATTCCTTAATGGGAAAATGAGGAAAAGGCATGGACAGGGAATTCTGAATATTCTTCAATGGGAGAATGAGGAAAAGGCTTGGACAGGGAATTCTGAATATTCCTCAATCAGGAAATGATGAAAAGGCTTGGACAGGGAATTCTGAATATTCCTCAGGCTTGGACAGGTAACTCTGAATATTTCTCAATGGCAGAACGAGGAAAAGGCTTGGGCAGGGAATTCTGAATATTCCTCAGCGGCAGAATGAGGGAAAGTGCAGGAAAAGGAGCATCCCAATCCCAGCTGCTCCCAGAGCAGGATTCCAGCGGGATTCCTCTCATTCCTCACACGGACTTTCACCTCCCAAACCAAACAGGGGGGTCAGGGGGCTGTTCCCACACTCCCCAGGGTCCCTTTGTGTTGGTTTGGTGGCAGGGGATGTCAAGGACTCCCCAGCAGTGCCAAAGGTGGCCTCATGAGGTGGCACTGGGGACAATTTGCCAGTCCCTAAAGGGCCAGGAAATAAGGGTGAGGCACCAGCTTGGACAGCAAACTGAAAACAAGGTGTTTGGGATGCCCCTCACTTCCCAATTCCAGCACAAAAATAAATCCCACCTTGGCTCACACACAAGGTTTCCTCAGATTTGGGGTCTCCAGCACCAGTTTTGGTCTAATCATCCCCAAAAATCCAAACTCATTTCCCAGCTGGGTTTGGAGCTCCTATTCCCAAGCTGATCCCAAATTCCCTCACCAAACCCCCACATCCATCAAGAGATGAGAGCAAACACAAATTGATGGGGGGAAGGATCTCAGGGACTGGATCAGGGCTTTTCCCAGCTCCCAGACCTGGAGATGTCCCCGTGGGGAGGGCAGAGCAGAGCCCCCACCCAGCCCCGTGCCCCCACCAGCCAGCATCAGCCCCGTTTGGGACAATTTTTGTGTCCCCAGTGCTCCAGGAACTTTGGGATCACCAGGGAGAAGCTGGAAGGCCAAAGCTGAGGATGATTTCAGCTTTTCACATCCCCCCTGCAGCTGGGAGGGAGCTGAGCCCCGATTTCTCAGTTTACCTCCAACGTTTGCCCTGGGATTTTCACAGAGCTCGGCTGAGGAGTTTCTCAGGGCCCCCTCCAGCCCTGTCCCTGTGCCACCCCACCGATTCTAGGAACTGCACCCTGCCAGGCCGGGGTGGCTGTGCCTCCTCCCCACCCTGTGCTCTTTGGGCCCTGGCCAGCCCTCAGCCTGGCCCAGCAGATGAATTCCAGGGAATATTTGCGTGTCCTGACCCAAATGAATGGAGCTGCTGAGCTCTCAGCTGGAGCAAAACCCCGCAGGACAATCCCCCCCATTGATGGGGCTGCTGGAGAGGCTCCCACAGCTGAGCCCTCCTGTCCCTCCCGTGGGATGGGCGCTGCCTCTGCTGGGATCTTCCTGGGGAAAAGCTGCTGTGCCCTGGAAAAACCATGGGCAGGGAGGGCTGGAGTCTCCTTTGGGGCACCCACCATGGAACTGGGAGCTTTGGGAAAATGCTGTGGCGTGATTTCGTGGTGTTCCTTCAGGAAAATGTCATGCTGTGATTTCATGGTGTTCCTTTGGGAAAATGTTGTGGCGTGATTTCGTGGTGTTCCTTTGGGAAAAGGTTGTGATTTCATGGTGTTCCTTTGGGAAAATGTTGTGGTGTGATTTTGTGGTGTTCCTTTGGGAAAATGCTGTGGCGTGATTTCGTGGTGTTCCTTTGGGAAAAGGTTGTGATTTCATGGTGTTCCTTTGGGAAAATGTTGTGGTGTGATTTCGTGGTGTTCCTTTGGGAAAATGTTGTGGTGCGATTTCATGGTGTTCCTTCAGGAAAATGTTGTGGTGTGATTTCATGGTGTTCCTTCAGGAAAATGTTGTGGTGTGATTTCGTGGTGTTCCTTTGGGAAAATGTTGTGGTGTGATTTCGTGGTGTTCCTTCAGGAAAATGTTGTGGTGGGATTTCGTGGTGTTCCTTCGGGAAAATGTTGTGGTGCGATTTCATGGTGTTCCTTTGGGAAAATGTTGTGGTGCGATTTCATGGTGTTCCTTTGGGAAAATGTTGTGGTGTGATTTCATGGTGTTCCTTCAGGAAAATGTTGTGGTGTTCCTTCAGGAAAATGTTGTGGTGAGATTTCATGGTGTTCCTTCAGGAAAATGTTGTGGTGTGATTTCGTGGTGTTGGGGGAAAATGTTTGGGAAAATGCATGGTGTGAAAATGTTGTGGTGCGATTTCGTGGTGTTCCTTCAGGGAAAATGTTGTGGTGTGATTTCATGGTGTTCCTTTGGGGAAAATGTTTTCAGGAAAATGTTGTGCAATTTCATGGTGTTCCTTTGGGAAAATGCTGTGGTGAGGTGTTCCTTTAGGAAAATGTGGTGTGATTTTGTGGTATTCCTTCAGGAAAATGCTGTGGTGAGATTTCATGGTGTTCCTTCAGGAAAATGTTGTGGTGTGATTTCATGGTGTTCCTTCAGGAAAATGTTGTGGTGAGATTTCAGGGGAGGGACCCTGTAGGGGTTCAGGGGTAAACCATGAACTGACTCCTTTTCTTCACCATCGCTATAAAGCTTCTCCACCGGAGGGAAACCTGAGGAGGGGCCCCTCCACGAGAGGTCTCAGAACCTCTGTTGGTCACAGTGACTCTGAGATACGTCCAAGCCTCTTTTCCCAGCCCAGCAGTCGAAGAAGGAGTCCGGATTCTTCTGTTCTCTTTCTCAAGGTTGTTTTTTGTTTCTTATCTATAAAATTCTTTCTCCAACCCACCGCAGGTCTGTCTGGCAGGTCAGGGTGAGGCACACTGCTGTTATCTTTTTATACTAAAAATTACATGTGCAATATTTACAATTACTTCCCAATACCCATCACCCATGTTAGACAGTGAGCTTCTACTCTAAACCAATCCCAAAGTGCCACCATCACAGCAGAAGATGGAGGCCAAGAAGAAGAAGGAGAAAGGCTGGACACACCCAGATTCCACCACCTTGCCCCCTGAACCCCCATTCTGAAAACCCAAAAAATCTATTGTTTCACCCTGTGATAAATTCGCCATCATTCAACTTAAGCTCCTTTGACTTGTAATTCCTCATATAAGGTTGGTAATTGTTTTTTCCAAGGGCTCAATCAAAGGCACAGGGGGCTTGGGCTCTGGGCCGAGGTCTCTGAGCCCCCAGGCAGGGTCTGGAGCCCTCCAGGGCAGCCAGAGGAATTTCCTGGGTTCTGACAGTGAGGAAGATCCATCTCCAACATGCCTGGACTTATCTCCATGCACCCAGCTGCAACACCCAGCCAGCCAAAAGTGTCTGTGGGGTGAAACACCACAATTGCCATTATTTGGTTCAGCAGCAAAGGCCAGACAAGCCGAGGCACATCCCACACACAATATTGGTAATTCCAATAGGAAAAGGGAGTGCACAGCCTGAGAATTCACAGCCTGAGAATTCACACCCTGAGAATTCACACCCTGAGAATTCCCTGCTGGGCACGGGCACCGAGCTGGGTGCAGCCTGAGCCACGCTGCCTCCCTATGCCTCGGCTCCCCAAAATTCTCCTTGGGCCATGCCCAGCAAGGAGTGGATCAGCTCCCAGTGCCACGCTGCATTTGGGGAAGGAGGAACCTCCTGAAGGGAGCAGAGTCTCATTAACAAGGGAGAAATACTAAAAAAATCCTAAAAAAAAAAAAAAAAAACAGAGATGTCGATTTTCCAGCTGCTCTCTGGCTCCGTGCTGCCCATAACCACACTTTAAACACGATTTTATGATGCAAACAGGCAGAAAGCTCCTGCTGGGAGCTTGTGGGACCAGCTGCCCACTTAGAGAGGGAGAAGGAGCCCAGGTGGACACCAGGGCTTGGAGCTCCTCAGAGGCTGAGCCAGGGCTAGGCCCGGCTTGGCTCTGGCTGCAAACCGCAGCTCGGAGCCGCCGCTGGTGCCCATCTGCACGGGAAAGAGCAAACACAGCCATGGGAAGGGCTGTGGACGGCAGGAGACGGTGCTGGAGAAGTTTTCCCGCTGGTTTGGCTTCTCCTGAGCCCTGGGAGCTGAGCTGGGCCACAGCCAAGGCTTGGCCAGAGCCACCAGCAAGCGCTCGCCCACCTCCAGCTGCTCCCACCCACGTTTGGGGGAACAAGGGAGAAGCTGTGCTGCTGGAAAATCAGTCAGAAAATGCCAATTGCTTGGGCAGAGCTTCTGGGTTTTTAAAAAAATTTGAGTTTGAGTGACACAAACCCTTCTGTACAGACTCATTCCCCACGGGACAGTTTTGCTTTCTGTTGAGCACCCCCAAAAAACCCAAGAATTGTGCTGGGTGCCCAATCTGAAAGGTGCTACACACAAAAAATGCAGTTTCAGTTGTATTTTTACTTCTTTTCTTAAAGCTGTGGGTTGTTCTCCTGGATCTGTTGTTGTGGGAGCTTCCAAAATTATTTGGATGAATATTTCAGCTTTTTTTTTTTTTTTTTTTAATTGAGTTTGAGTGACACAAACTCTTCTGTACAAACTCATTCCCCACGGGACAGTTTTGCTTTCTGTTGAGGACCCCCAAAAAACCCCAAGAATTGTGCTGGGTGCCCAATCTGAAAGGTGCCACACACACAAAAAAAAAAAACACAAAAAAACCCCAAAAAAACCCAAAAACAAACAAAAAAGAAAACCCCAAAAAAACAAAAACAAAACAAAAACAAAAACAAAAACACAAAAACAAAACAAAAACAGAAACACAAAACAAACAAACAAAAACACAAAAACAAAAACACAAAAACAAAACAAAACCAGAAACACAAAACAAACAAACAAACAAAAAACAAAACAAAACAAAAACAGAAACACAAATAAACAAAAACAAACAAACAAAAAAAACAACAACCAAAAAAACCAGTTTCAGTTGTATTTTTACTTCTTTTCTTAAAGCTGTGGGTTGTTCTCCCGGATCTGTTGTTGTGGGAGCTTCCAAAATTACTTGGACGAATATTTCAACGTTTTTTACGCCTGTTTGGGGGAAAATGGAGCTCCCGAAGGGTGGAGTTGTGTGCCAGAGGATGGACAGGGAGACAGAGGGAAGCCTGTGGACGTGGTGGCCGGGGAGGACACGGATGGATTGGATGGAGGAGATTTACCCAGAGAAAGCTCCAGAAATGTGAAAAGCTCTTCCCCATCCGCTCTGATGGTGGAGGGAGGGCTCCTCCTCCTTCAGCCGCCTCTGGAAGGACGTGGCTGGGATGGGAGAAGGTTTTCCCAGCACTCCTGAGCCAGATGTGCAGCAGCTGCTCCCCAGCCCTGGGCCAGCCCATGGCACACCCAGAGAGCCCGGCCAGGCACTCCTGGAGCCACATCCCTGCTCTCCAGAGGGACAGATCCATCCTGGCAGTCTCCAGCATGGGAAAAACATGAAAACAGCACAAACAGAGGGCAGAGTTTGTCTCTGGGTGAGACGAGAACATCCTTCCATTTTCAGATCTGGGTAGATTCAGCCACTCTCTTTTCTGCGGAAATGACCTTACCCATCCACAATTCCTTATCCATCCACAATTCCTTACCCATCCACAATTTCTTATCCATCCACAGCCATTCCTTCCCCATCCACCATTCCTTCCCCATACATAATTCCTTATCCATCCACCACTCTTTATCCATGCACCATTCTTTATTCCTCCACAGCCCTTCCTTAACTCTCTTCCCATCCCTCAATCAATCCTTCCTTTTCCCTTCATCCCATCCCTCCATCAGCATTCTTTATCCCTCATCCCATCCCTCCACAGCCATTCCTTATCCCTCCATCAACCCTTCCTTATCCCTCATCCCATCCCTCCATCAACCCTTCCTTATCCCTGCACAGCCATTCCTCTATCCTTATCTCTAATTTTTCCCTATCCCTCATCCCATCCCTCCACAGCCCTTCCTTATCCATCATCCCATCCCTCCATCAACCCTTCCTTATCCCTGCACAGCCATTCCTTATCTCTCCATCAATTTTTCCCTATCCCTCATCCCATCCTCAGCCTTTCCCTCCATCAGCCATTCCTTATCCATCCTCCATCTTGTCTGTCATCTCATCCCTCCATCAGCATTCCTTATCCCTTCATCCCATCCCTTCACCAGCCATTCCTAATCCCTCCATCAGCCCTTCCTTACCCCTGCACAGCCATTCCTTATCTCCATCAATTTCTCCTTATCCCTCATCCCATGCATCCATCAGTCTTTCCTTATCCCTCCATCCCTCCAGCCTTTATTCCTCATCCCATCCCTCCATCCTTCCATACCCCTCCACAGCCATTCCTTATCTCCCAATTTTTCCTTATCCCAGTCCTTCCATCCAAGCCATTCCTTATCCCTCCATTCCTCATCCCATTCCTGATCCTCCATCAACCCTTCTTTATTCCTCATCCCATTCCTCCATCAACCCTTCCTTATCCCTCCCCAGCCCTTCCTTATCCCCATTCCTTTTCCCATTTTCTCACTCAAAAGCCACCCCAGGGCACAGCAAGGGCCCGGCCCCTCGGCCAAGCTCTGTTTGCACACCCCAAAAACCCCCAGGAATTCTGGGCTGAGCTTTCCCACTGTGTCCTGCAGAACCACGGGACAGCAAAGCCCGTCCCCGAGCCCTCACTGGGGCTGTCCCTCCTGGTGCCAAGGGGATTAAAAACCAGGATCCTGCAGGACGAACAAGGACATTTCTGCTCCTGCCCAGCCCTCATCGCTCTCCTGCCTCTTTCTCACTCAAACCCTCACAGGAACTCCCCGGGTTTGACACCTCTGAGGTTTTCCAGGTTTTTTCCAGGTTTTCCCCCCTCCCTGGGTGGCAGAGGGTGAGGAGGGACTCGGAGCTGCCTCTGCTCCCGTGGGAATCTCCCCAGCCCCCCCTGCATGCCGCAGGCTCTGTTTGCTTTGGATGCCACCACCAGGGGTGACTCAAAGTGACCTTTCCTGTTTTCCCAGTCAAGGCCTCGGATCAGGCACAAGATGTTGGGAATTAATCAATTAATCCCCTTCAGGGGCTGATGGGGAGCTCCTGGATCAGAAAGGATCCTGGGGAAAAAGGCTGGCTGGTGGATGCTGGATTTGGACCAGGAAAGGAACTGTGCTGGGAAAGGAGCTGGTGGATTTTAGAAAGGAGCTCCTGGATCAGAAAGGAGCTGCTGGGTGGGAAAAGGAGCTGCTGGATCAGAAAGAAGCTGCTGGATCAGGGAAAGGAACTGTTGGGTGGGAAAAGGAGCTGGTGGATTTTAGAAAGGAGCTGCTGGGTCAGAAAGGAGCAGCTGGGTGGGAAAAGGAGCTGCTGGGGTAAAGGAGCTGCTGGATTTTAGAAAGGAACTGCTGGATTGGGGAAAGGAGCTGCTGGATCAGGGAAAGGAATGTTGGACCAGAAAGGAGCTGGTGGATTTTAGAAAGGAGCTGCTGGGTATAAAAATGAGCTGCTGGGTGGGAGAAAGGAGCTGCTGGATTGAAAAGGAGCTGCTGGATCAGGGAAAGGAGATGCTGGATCAGAAAGGAGCTGCTGGGTGGGGAAAAAGAGGTGCTAGGTGGGAGAAAGGAGCTGCTGAATCAAAAAAGAGCTGCTGGATTGAAAAGGATCTGCAGGGTGGGAAAAAGAGCTGCTGGATTGGGGAGAGGAGCTGCTGGATTGAAAAGGAGCTCCTGGGTCGTAGAAAGGAGCTGCTGGGTGGGAAAAGGAGCTGCTGGATTGGGGAGAGGAGCTGCTGGATCAGAAAGGAGCTGCTGGGTGGGAAAAGGAGCTGCTGGATCAGAAAGGAGCTGCTGGGTGGGAGAAAGGAGCTGCTGGGTGGGAAAAGGAGCTGCTGGATTGGGAGAAAGGAGCTGCTGGATTGGGAAATGGATCTTATGGAGCCTCATTGTCTCAGCTGAGCGAGGACCCCTCAGAGCCCTTCCCGGGGCTCCTCCTGCTGCCAGGGAGGCTCCTGGGGACACCCAGCAGTGCCAGCCCCACCCCAGGGCAGCTGAAGGCGCCGAGCATCCCCCAGGGTCCCAGCCCAAGGCTCATCCCCAGCACTGCCAGGAGCAAAGCTCAGATTGCCCCAGAGAGCCCTGACCCATGGGGCAGGGGCTGTGGGACAGACCTTCCTCAGGCCAACCCCCGAATCCCCCCAAAACAGCCCCAAAAGAGCCAAAATTTGCCAGGAGAGCCTTCCCGGGCAGAGAGAGGTCTCTTCCCACACAAGGACACTCCATGGTCACCCCGTTGTCCTCCTGGTTTTTCCTCTCCCAAAAGCTGCCAGACCAGTAGGACTGGATTGGGTTCTCTCTGGGGGATTTCTATTTTTATTTTTATTTTCCCTGTCCCCAAATATATCCCTGGCAATGGAGAAAAAATGTGGGTGTTGCTGAGCAGTTTCGGGTCACGGGGGAGAGCTCGGATTTGTCACCTTTGTGGGGGCTGTTGCTCAGGCTGGAACCTCTTGGACACCAAACCCGGGGCATTTGATGCCAAAGGATAAAATATCTGATTCTGTTCAGTCCTGGAGCCAATTGAGGACAAATGATAAGGGGGCAGATAAGGGAATAATGAAATAAAAGCCCACGAGGAGCTGCATGTGCAGGAGGAAAGAGGATCCTGCTTTCCCCTGGATAATCCTCAGGGATTCTCCGGGGTCTGCAGCAGGGACAGTGCACGTGGCTGTTCTGTTTCTCAGCGGGGTTTTACCAAATCTCCACAAAATACCAGAAAAATGGATCCCTTCAACACCCCCTGTGTGTGGAATTCGGCTGGAATTGGAGCAGGAGGACACAAATCAGATCATCCCGCACAAACCCCAAACCATCCCCAAACCCTGCCTGGATTGAGCTCAGGCACACAAAACCCCCCACCACTCATTTCTAAGGATAAAATTCCCACCAGGACATTTTTCCTTTCATCCTTGTCACTCATTTATAAGAAAAAATAAATGGATAAAAATTGATAAATTTTGCTGGTGATCCTTTGTATCCAGCATTCCCTGCAGGGCATTTTCTCTTTTCTCCATATCCCAGATTTTTAAGACAAAATGGACTGAAGTAAGTAGAAAATTCTGGCAATGAAAGGGAAGGGAAGGGAAGGGAAGGGAAAAGGGAAGGGAAAAGGGAAGGGAAGGGAAGGGAAGGGAAAGAAAAAATTCCCACCAGGACATTTTTCCTTTTATCCCTGTCACTCATTTATAAGAAAAAAAAATTGATAAAAATGGGTAAATTTTGCTGGTGATCCCAGGGAAGGGAAGCAAGGAAGGGCATTTCTCTTTTCTCCATAGGGATTTTTAAGAAAATGGAAGGGAAATAAGAAGAAAATTCTGGTGATCTCACAAGGAAAGGAAAGGAAAAAATTCCCACCAGGATATTTTCCCTTTTCTCCCTATAACTCATTTATAAGACAGACAATGGATAAAAATGGGTAAATTTTGCTGGTGACCCTCTGTCTCCAGCATTCCCTGCAGGGCATTTTCCCTTTTCTCTGTATCCCAGATTTTTAAGACGAAATGGACTGAAATAAGAAGAAAATTCTGGTGATCTCACAAGGAAAGGAAAGGAAATGTTCCCACCAGGATATTTTCCCTTTTTTCCCTATCACTCATTCATAAGAAAAAGAATGGATAAAAATGGGTAAATTTTGCTGGTGATCCCCTGTCTCCAACATTCCCCACAGGGCATTTTCCCTTTTCTCCATATTCTGGATTTTTAAGACAAAATGCACTGAAAGACGTAGAAAATTCTGGATTTCTGAGGCTTCTGGTGATCTCAGAAGCCTCCTGGATTTTCAAACCCAGCCCGAAGCGTTCTGTGCAGAGCAAACACTGCCCTGTGCCAGGTCCCATCCCGGGGCTGCCAGATCCCCAAATCCTCCTTTGTTCCTCGGCTCCCGCCGGTTTTTCTGCTCCTTTTCCCGCTCCTTTTCCCCCTGCCAGGTAACAATACCTCCTTTCAGGCCCTGCCAAAGCCCGGCTCCGATAAGAGCTGCCAGCGCAGGGAGCTGCCATCAATATTTGGGTGAATTTTAACTCCCTGAGCGCAGCCTTTTGGGGGGGATCAGCTGCTCTTCCCAGCCCATCTCCCTGCCCCTGAACCCTCCATTCCCGCTGAATCTCCCTCCAGCGCCCGCAAAGACCGAGCTTAAAGCCGGGACTAAACCTCCAGCACCCAGGTACGTTCTCCCCATGCTTCTTTCCTTTAAGCTCAGCTCAAACATCCCCCTTAAGCCCGGCTTAATTTCGGCTCCCAACCTGAATTTCTCCAGCGCAGCTTTGGGAATTTGGTGTTATGAATTAAACCTGGCGATGAGCTTTGTCTCCCCATCAATTTCGGGAATTTTTTTGCTGTTTTCCTCCCGTTCTTCCCAATCCAAAATAGGTTTGGATGTTGTGTAGGAGCCCAGGATTTTGATAAAGAGAAGTTGGAGCCTGACAAGCGAATTAAACTCCACACCAAAGTCCATATAAACCATTCAGAGCCCCGTTTAAAATCGGATTTTCCCTGCAAAAAAATTCTGCCAGGCAGTCAGCGACTTTCTGTGTTATTATTCAGACCTAGCAAACATTTCTTGGTAAAAAAAAATAAAATAAAATAAAAAACCGAGAGCTGGAGGGTGTTCTGCTCAGAATAAACTTTTCCCACTTAGCAGCAGGATGAGTTTTTTTCAACCAAAAAAAAAACAAAAAAAAAATCAGATTTTTGCCAAACTAAATGGCCGGAGCATATTTCTAATCCGTCACAGGCAGGGGAGACAGGCACAGAAAATCCAGCGCTCCCCGCCCTCCTCATTTCTGCATTTTTATCTTCCTCTCCCTTCATTTGAATTTTTAAGGGGTGTTTTTCTTCGCACCATAAGCTGCCCCTGGTTTTTTTTTGCCGCTTCGGCGAAGGAAAATGGAATAAATGATGCTCCTCTGCGAGGCCTCGTCGTAAAATTGAAAGTAAATAAATCAATTAAATCCAAGAGCAGTTCTGTTGATGAATTTGAATTTAGAGAGGAATTAAAGCAGCACCTCTCGGTGATTCCAGGGCTTTTCCTGCCCGTTGGAGGCTCCAGAAATTCAGCTAAAATTTCATTTCAGCCCCTCCTGAGCGAGATCCAGGCTGGGAACTCCTTGAATTATCAGGACAGGGCAGAAAATGGGAAATGCCATGAAGATCTCAGGGATGCAGCCCCGGGCCTCAGTGCCAGCACCAGAAAATCACTGAAATAATCCCAAAAAATCCTCCCAAAATCCTAAAAAAAATCCCAAAAGTCAAAAAAAAATCTCCCCCAAAAAAATCTCCAAACTAATCCCAAAAATCCTAAAAAACTTCCAAAAATCCAAGAAGAAACTCCCCAAAATCCCAAAAACTCCCCCCATAAAAATCTCAGAAATAATCCCAAAAATTCTAAAAAAACTGCCAAAAATCCCAAAAAAATCCCTCCAAAAAAAATCTCCAAAATAATCCCAAAAAACTCCCAAAAATCCCAAAAATCCCCCCAAAAAATCTCTGAAATAATCCCAAAAATCAAAAAAACCCAAAAATCAACAAAAACTCCCAAAAAAAAAAAAAGTCCTTCCAAAACTCCCAAAACATCCACAAAAACATCTCCAAAATAATCCCAAAAACTCCCAAAATCCCCAATAAAACTCCCAAAACTCCAAAACATCCACAAAAAAAATCTCTGAAATAATCAAATTTTTTTAAACCCCCCCAAAAAATCCCCAAAATTAATCCCCAAAAATCCCCAAAAAAACTCCCAAAAATCTCCAAAATAATCCCAAAACATAAAAATAAATCCACCCCAAAATGCCCCAAAATAATCCCAAATAATCCCAAAAATCACCCCATGAAAATCTCTGAAAAACTCTGACGGTTTTGGTTTAAAATCGATGTTTTTTGTGAAATAAAGGATTTGCAGAGAGCAAAAATCAAACGCAAATCCCCAAAAATGAGCAAAACTCTGATGGTTTTGGTTTTAAATTGATTCTGTTTTTTGTGAAATAAAGGATTTACAGAGAGCAAAAATCAAAGACAACCCCTGAAAATGAGCAGAACTCTGATGGATTTGGTTTTAAATTGATGGTTTTTGTGAAATAAAGGATTTACAGCGAGCAAAAATCAAACACAACCCCCAAAAATGAGCAAAACTCTGATGGTTTGGGTTTAAAATTGATGTTTTTTGTGAAATAAAGGATTACAGCGAGCAAAAATCAAACACAACCCCCAAAAATGAGCAAAACTCTGATGGTTTGGGTTTAAAATTGATTTTTTTGTGAAATAAAGGATTTACAGAGAGAAAAATCAAACACAAATCCCTAAAAATGAGCAGAACTCTGATGGTTTGGGTTTAAAATTGATTTTTTTTGTGAAATAAAGAATTTTCAGAGCGCCTGGGCATGGGGCAGCCAGGCCCAGCTCTAGGCCGGCCTACGTGAGCCTGGTTTAAATCCGTGCATGCCCAGCTCCAACAAATCCCTGTTTATTGCTCGGCGCGGCAAACTGCGGCCGTTTTTACATCCATAATCCCCGCGTCAATAAACTCCCCACCCTGAGCAAACTGCGCGGGATCCCGGCGCAGATTTCTCTCTTTTTCAAATAAATCATCCTCGCCCCCAACCCCTCCCCGCAGCTGGCAGCTCCAATTTCCAACCCAGCAGCTGGAAACAACCCAAACAAACAATTTTACAAGTTCCAGAAGTCCCAAACCCCTCCTTTCCCTGCCCAAACACATCCCCCCCTTTTTTTTTTTTTTTTTTTTTTTTTTTTTTTTTTTTTTTTTTTTAATTTATTCGAATTTCTCGCTCGAATTTGAGAGGAAATGGGTGACCCAGGGACATCTGCAAGCCATTAGGGTGCAGACTTCAGGTAGCTCGCAGCAACACGTGCTGGCCACATTACACCCTCCAAGGAGATTTCCACAACTTTCCTTCTCCAAATAAACAGCCGGGCTCTGCCCGCGTTGGGCAGGAGCTGCACAAACAGCGAGAGAGAATGGCAGTTTTATTCCCTTTGCCCAATTCTGGGGGATTTTCTTGTAAAGCTGCTGCTGGGCTCTGTAATTTGAACTATTGCTGGGCAAACAGAGCCGGGGCTGGTTGGAAATTGCAGCCGTCGGGTTTGTCGGGATGGGAGAGGGAATGGGGAGCGGAATTCGGGGCTACGGTGGTGGGGGGGGGGGATAGGGGGGAAATAGAGGGGGGGAAATGGGGATGAAAAAAATGAAGGGATAAAAAATAGAGGGGGGGAAATAGAGGGGAAATGGGATGGAAAAAAATGAAGGATAAAAAAAAATAGAGGGAAAAAAAAAATAGAGGGGGAAAATAGAGAGGGGAAAATGGAGGGGGAAAATAGAGGGGGCAAACAGGGATAAAATAGAGAGGGGAAAATGGAGGGGGGAAAATGGGATGAAAAAAATGAAGGGATAAAAAATAGAGGGGGGGAAAAATAGAGGGGGAAAATAGAGATGGGGAAATGGAGGGGGGCAAATAGATAAGAAATAGAGGGGTAAAAAATGGAGGGATAAAAAATAGAGGGGGAAAATAGAGGGATAAAATAGAGGGGGGCAAACAGGGATAAAATAGAGAGGGGAAAATGCAGGGGGGAAATGGAGGGATAAAATGGAGGGATAAAATAGAGGGATAAAATAGAGGGGAAAATAGAGGGATAAAATAGAGAGGGGAAAATGGAGGGGGGGAAATAGATAAGAAATAGAGGGGTAAAAAATGGAGGGATAAAAAATAGAGAGGGGGAAATGGAGGGGTAAAATAGAGAGGGAAAGATAGAGGGGGAAAAATAGAGGGGGGAAAATAGATAAGAAATAGAGGCGCAAAAAATGGAGGGATAAAAAATAGAGGGGGAAAATAGAGTGATAAAATAGAGAGGGGAAAATGGAGGGGGAAAATAGAGGGAGGAAATAGAGAGATAAAATAGAGAGGGGAAAATGGAGGGGGGGAAATAGATAAGAAATAGAGGGGTAAAAAATGGAGGGATAAAAAATAGAGGGGTAAAATAGAGAGACAAAATAGAGGGGGAAAATAGAGGGGGGCAAACAGGGATAAAATAGAGAGGGGAAAATGGAGGGGGAAAATAGAGAGGGAAAGATAGAGGGAGGAAATAGAGAGATAAAATAGAGAGGGGAAAATGGAGGGGGGAAAATAGAGGGAAAAATAGAGAGATAAAATAGAGAAGGGGAAATGGAGGGGGAAATTAGAGAGGGAAAGATAGAGGGGGAAAATAGAGAGATAAAATAGAGATGGGAAAATGGAGGGGGGCAAATAGATAAGAAATAGAGGGGTAAAAAATGGAGGGATAGAAAAAAGAGGGGTAAAATAGAGAGGGGAAAATGGAAGGGGAAAAATAGAGGGGTAAAATAGAGAGAAAACAATAGGGGGTAAAAAATAGAGGGGGAAAATGGAGGGGAAAAAATACAGGGCTAAAAAATAGAGGGATAAAATAGAAAGGGAAAATAGAGGGATAAAATAGAGAGGAAAAAATAGAGGGATAAAATAAAGGGGAGAAATAGAGAGATAAAAAAGGGAGTAGTAAAAAAACCAAGGGGTAAAAATAGAGGGGTAAAATAGAGGAGTAAAATAGAAGGGTAAAAAATAGAGGGGGGGAAATGGAGAGGGAAAATAGAGGGATAAAAAATAGAGGGGTAAAAAATAGAGTGATAAAAATAAAGGGATGAAAAATAGAGCGGTAAAAAATAGAAGGATAAAAATAAAGGGATAGGATAGAAGGATAAAAAATAGAGGGGGAAAATAGAGGGGGGAAATAGAGGGTGAAAAATAGAAGGATAAAATAGAGGGGTAAAATAGAGAGAAAAAAAGAGAGGGGTAAAATAGAGGGGGGAAAATCAAGGGGCAAAAAATGGAGATATAAAATAGAGAGGTAAAAAATGGAGGGATAAAATAGAGAGGTAAAAATGGAGGGATAAAATAGAGGGGTAAAATAGAAGGGAAAAAATAGAGGGGAAAAAATGGAGGGGTAAAAAATAGAGGGGTAAAGTAGAGGGATAAAAAATAGAGGGATTAAAAAAGAAAGAGATCAGATACTAGAATCGATCAGGAGTTAAATTTTGGATTTTTTTTATTATTATTTTTGAGCAGGTTTTTTAGCTTGTCAATAAATTTGAATTCTCTTGAACCTGGCTGAGAGAGATTTCACAGTGATCACTCAGGGACACCGATGGGGTATAAAGAAAAAATGAATATTCTAAGAAAAAATGAATAAAAAGAAGCAGGAAATGATGGTGCCACCAGCATTCCCTGCAGGACATTTCCCCTTTTCTCTGCGTCCCTCATTTATTTTGGAAAAAATTGTAAAAGTAGGAAAATTGTGATGGTGATCCTGTGCCATTATTTCCCTTTTCTCCATGTCTAAGGAAATAATTCCCATCAGGATATTTTTCCTTTTCTCCCTATCACTCATTTCTTTTTTAAAAAAGGATAAAAATGGGTAAATTATGATGGTGATCCTGGGTCTCCAGCATTCCCTGCAGGGCATTTTCCTTTTCTCTGTATCCCTGATTTTTAAGAAAAAAATGGATTCAAATAAGTAGAAAATTCTGGTGATCCCTCACCTGCAGCATTCCCTGCGGGGTATTTCCCCTTTTCTGGGGAGCTCTGATTGTTAGGAATTAAAATTCCCTCTTTTGTCCTCATTCCCAGAATTTCCTCGTGGCTTGGATTGGTTTTTCCAGAATTTCAAGCTGCATTTTGAGTGAGGGGGAAAAAAAGAAGAAATTCATAATAAATTTCTTTTTATTTTTTTCATCTAGGAGAAAACTCTTTGGGAAGGGAGGGAAAAGGATTTCCACGAAAGGAAAAATTTTCCAAAGGAAAGTTTGGAAAGGCCAAAAATCCTGGAGGAAAGGAAAGGAAAGGAAAGGAAAGGAAAGGAAAGGAAAGGAAAGGAAAGGAAAGGAAAGGAAAGGAAAGGAAAGGAAAGGAAAGGAAAGGAAAGGAAAGGAAAGGAAAGGAAAGGAAAGGAAAGGAAAGGAAAGGAAAGGAAAGGAAAGGAAAGGAAAGGAAAGGAAAGGAAAGGAAAGGAAAGGAAAGGAAAGGAAAGAAAGGAAAGGAAAAGTAAAATAAATCAATAAATCTGGAGATTTAGGGAAGGGGGGAATATTTATTTATTCCAGCAAACAGCTTTGCCCTCATCCCAGTTCCTCCCCAGTTTTGCCTTCTTGGGGTGATTTTGGACATTAATCCCACTATTCCAGGGGCACCCAGCTCAGAAATAATCGAGATCATTTCGCCCCAGGGCTGGGATTATTCTCCCCAAAATTCCAGAATTTTCTCCCCAGAGGAAATCCTTCTCCATGGTGTTTTTAGGCATAAATTAAAATTGAATTTTGGAGTCTTCGGGCTGCTGTTATTTTATATATTCAAGAAGAGGGGGGGAATTCCTGTTCTCTGCTGGTTTTTCAGGCATTGCCAGGATTTGCCAAGTTGAAATCACTCAAGGTGCAGCAGGGCTGATTGCTGTCCTGGGAGGCCAGAGGAACAGAACTTTGAAAATTCATCAAATCCCAAGGAATTCCGAGCTGAATTTACCAAATTAATCTGATCCCAAGGAATTCTCAGCTGAATTTACAAAGTGAATAAAATGCCAAAGAATTTTCAGCTGAATTTACAAAATTAATCCAGTCCCAAGAAATTCTGAGCTGAATTTACAAAATTAATAAAGTCTCAATGAATTCTGAGCTGAATTTACAAAATTAATAAAATCCCAAGGAATTCTCAAGTGAATTTACAAAATGAATAAAATCCCAATAAATTCTCAGCTGAATTTTAAAAATTTAACCAGTCCAAAGGAATTCTGAGCTGAATTTACCAAACTAATGCAGTCCAAAGAAATTCTCAGCTGAATTTAACAAATTAATCCAGTCCCAAGGAATTCTGAGCTGAATTTATAAAATTAATAAAATCTCAAGAAATTCTCAGCTGAATTTTAAAAATTTATCCAGTCCAAAGGAATTCTCAGCTGAATATACAAAATTAATAAAATCCCAAGGAATTTTCAGCTGAATTTTAAAAATTAACCCAGTCCCAAGGAATTCTCAGCTGAATTTACAAAGTGAATCCAATTCCAATGAATTTTCACCTGAATTTTAAAAATTAATCAAGTCCAAAGGAATTCTGAGCTGAATTTACAAAAACAAATCCAGTCCGAAGGAATTCTCAGATGAATTTACAAAGTGAATCCAATCTGAAGGAATTCTCAAGTGAATTTACAAAATGAATAAAATCCCAATGAATTCTGAGCTGAATTTTAAAAATTAATCCAATCCCAAGGAATTCTGAGCTGAATTTACAAAGTGAATCTGATCCAAAGGAATTATCAAGTGGATTTACAAAATTAATAAAATCCCAAAGAATTCTCAGCTGAATTTAAAAATTAATCCAATCCCAAAAAATTCCCAGCTGAATTTACAAAACGAATCCAGTCTGAATTTACAAAGTGAATAAAATCCCAAGGAATTTTGAGTTGAATTTACAAAATTAATCCAGTCCCAAGGAATTCTGAGCTGAGTTTACAAAATGAATCCGATCCAAATGAATTCTGAGCTGAAATTACAAACTTAAAGGCAATTTTTTAAGGAATTAATTTCCAGTTAAAGGCCCCAAGGCCGTCCCCCCCCCAGCTCCTGTTTTATCCCCTGGATCAGCTGGAAATGGGATCAAGGAGCCCCACCCCAACCCCAGAGCACAAATTCCATCCCTGCCCCAGGAATATTTGGGATATTTGGGAGGGAAATCTGTGGCATTTTACACCTGGAATGGCAAAATGTGGGATCCTGGAAACCTGGCTGGGAAAATCAGGGAAAAGCTGAAATTCCTGGGAAAACCAAGGACAGGCTGAGCCTTCCCTGCTCCCAGGAGAGAGGGAAAAGCCAAAATGCGGGAATATTTCTGTGGGATGCAACCCCACTCTCGGATTTAATAAAATGTCGCTGATGAGGAGGGGGATTTTCAGTTTTTACATTAATTAAGTTGTGATTGATTCATTAATTAACCAGCCCTGCCAAAACCTCCCTCTGAAAACGCCAGAGCAAACATTCCTGGATAAATCCACAGGCACAATCACACCTGGAATTTCACTTTTTGGGCCATGGCTCAATAATTGATGCAGTTTTATAGCAGAATTCAGATTCTGCTGCAGGAACACCTCTGGTTTTAGGGAATTCCTGCACACCCTGAGGTTTATGGTGTGCACCAGGAGTAGGGAATGCTTTCCAGGATCTGCAGCTTCTCCTTGGGTTTCTGCCCCACTGGGGGGGGTGGCAGGGCAGAGGGTGGGCTCAGAGGGGACACGGGGACATCCCTGCATCCCTGGGCAACATTCCCAGCACCGATCCCAAATCCCGGGGGTCAGAGCAGAGCCTGAACCTTCCCAACCCAAATCCCAAATCCTGGGGGTCAGAGCAGAGCCTGAACCTTCCCAACACCAATCCCAGATCCTGGGGGTTGGAACGGAGCTCAAACCTTCCCAACCCAAATCCCAAATCCCAGAGATTGGAGCAGAGCTCAAACTTTCCCAACCCCAATCCCAAATCTGGGGGGTCAGAGCAGAGCTCAAACATCCCCAATCTCAAATCCTGAGCAGAGCTCAAACCTTCCCAACCCCAATCCCAAATTCCAGGGGTCAGAGCAGAGACTGAACATTCCCAACCCAAATCCCAGATCCTGGGGGTTGGAGCAGGGCCTGAACATTCCCAACACCAATCCCAAATCCTGAGCAGAGCCCAACCCCATTCCCAAATCCTGAGGTTTAAAACAGAGCCTGAACCTTCCCAACCCCAATCCCAAATCTGGGGGGTGAGAGCAGAACCTGAACATTCCCAACACCAATCCCAGATCCTGGGGCTTGGAACAGAACTCAAACCTTCCCAACCCCAATCCCAAATCCTGAGCAGAGCCTGAACCTTCTCAACACCAATCTGCAATCTTGGGGATCAGAGCAGAACTCAAACCTTCCCAACCCCAATCCCAAATCCCAGGGGTTGGAGCAGGGCCTGAACCTTCCCAACCCCAATCCCAAATCCTCTGCAGAGCTCAAACCTTCCCAACACCAATCCCAAATCCTGAGGGTCAGAGCAGAGCCTGAACATCCCCAACCCCAATCCCAAATCCTGAGGGGTCAGAGCAGAACCCGAACCTTCCCAACACCAATCCCAAATCCTGAGCAGGGCCTGGACCCTCCCAAATTTCAGGGGTCAGAGCAGAACCTGAACATTCCCAACCCCAATCCCAAATCCCTGGGGGATCAGAGCAGAGCTCAAACCTTCCCAGCCCCAATCCCAAATCCCAGGGGTCAGAGCAGAGCCTGAACATTCCCAACACCAATCCCAAATCCTGAGCAGAGCCTGACTCTTCCCAACCCCAAACCCAAATCCTGAGGGTCAGAGCAGAGCCTGAACATTCCCAACCCCAATCCCAAATCCTGGGGGATCAGAGCAGAACTCAAACCTTCCCAAGCCCAATCCCAAATCCTGAGCAGGGCCTGAATCTCCCCAGCATCAAAGGGGCTCCCCCAAAAATCCACAACAACTTCTGAAGCACAACTCAGCTGAAGCACGGCCACATTTTCCATTTGGACAGAAAAACCTCCCCAAATCCACCCTCCACTCCCAAAATTCCCGTCTCCTCCACTAACTCTAGGAAAGGTTATTCCCTAAAAAACGGGAATTTGATTGAGCACAAGGAGCAGGAAAAACCCATCAAACAGGGGCTTTAATCCTCACTAAAACCTTCCCTGCACCCTGAGCTGGCCACTTTGGACAAAACAACGTTAATTCCAGAAAAAAGGGAAGGAAAACTTCCATCCTGCCGGGAAAGCAGCAGCAGCAGCAGCAGCAGCTTCCACCCGGCTGTGATTAATCAGCTTGTCCACCTTGTCCAAATAGCCCATCGAGCAATAATTAAAAATAATAAGCCAGAAATTATCAAATCACACACAATAACGGCAGCGCTCCTTCCCCTTTCGCTTTTGTTTATTGTTCAAACTTGTCAAGCCCCTCGCCCGGCTCCGAGCAGCTCGCAGGGCAGGCAGAGCCCCCAACAGCAGACGGATTTGCAGGATGAGAAATGTCCCAATTCCGACCCTTTCCATTCAATCCGTGACCCTCCGGGATTGTCCCCGTGCTGTTTCTGCCAATCAGCAGTGACGGGGACAGGGGACAATCTGTTGTCACCAGGTTTTTGCCCCTCTCCAGGTACGTTTTATTCAGATTTCGGCCCCAGCAGCTCCAGCTGAGATCAGAACAATCTCCTGCCTGCGTTTGCTTTCATGTTCTGCAATAAATATATTTATTAAATGAGATTTGGGGAGCTGAACTCCCAGCACGCACCACCCTAGAGCTGGGATCACCCAGGGAAAAGAATCCAAATTATCACCGGTAATATTTGCTGAAAGTTTACCTTTATCATCGCAAATAACAATGCAAAATCCAGTGGCCCTCTCCTGGAAAATTGGATATTTAGCAAAGGAAACAAATACAACCCTGGGAAAAGCTTTCTTGGTGTTTCAGGAATAAAAAAAACCCAAATTCCCCTGGAGAAAAGCAGAAAAGCCCCGCTCTGCTCCTGCAGACAAAGGCTCTGGGACAGAGCACGGCCACTTACCTTAAACTCACCCAGAGCAAAACTACTTCCCGAAAAAGTTCGCAAGCGAAAAAAAATATTAAAAAAATTTAAAACCAGCCCAAAATCATCACCAGAACCTCAGGGAAAACTAGAAACAACCAAGGAGAGGCTTTCGAGTGCGTTTATTCCCAGCTCCTTCCCCGCTGCCTTGTCCTTTTTTTTTAATTTTATATATTTTTTTCCTTTAATTTTGTTTTTTTTTTTTTTTCCAATACCTTAAAGCCCCCCCGGTCAGGATAACGACGACAATCGCGACAGGGCTGCCCCGAGGCTTGTCCGGCCGCACAAAGGCTGCGAATGAGAGCAGCGAAGGGAAGCGGCCGCCAGAAAAGCCCCAACTTTAACGCTCGAGCTGCGACGAAAACTTCTGGGCTCGGGCTTTGGGACAGGAGCAGAACTCGGAGCTTTCTGCCCCAAAAAGGCGCCGAGGAGCGCGGGGAGAAGGAGGGAGGTGGGGAAGGGGCGCAGCTTTTGGGGCAGCTCCCAGCAAATCCTTCTCCTGCAGCCTGGGATGTGTTTCAGTGCCCACCCGGACGGGGGGCGCACGGAGAGCCCCGGGATCGCCCGGAGCCGCACGGGAGCTCCGGCCGGGCGGTCCCCGCAGCCCCGGGATGCTCCCGCACCGGGAAACACCCGCAGCTCGCACAGATAACCCCGGCCCGGCCTTCCCAGACCGGATCCGCTCGGCGAAACTTTGATTTCTGTGCAGAGGGGGAGGGAAGAGGCCGCTCCTTCCCCGGGCACGGCTCCAGGGATGCGGGACCGGGATGGGGAACGGGGACCCGGGATTGGGATGGGGAACCGGGATGGGGAACGGGGACCCGGGATTGGGATGCGGGATTGGGATGGGGAACGGGGATGGGGAACTGGGATCCGGGATTGGGATACAGGACCGGGATGGGGAACCGGGATCCGGGATTGGGATGCGGGATTGGGATACGGGAGCGGGATGGGGAACCGGGACCCGGGACTGAGATGCAGGATTGGGATGGGGAACCGGGATGGGGAACCGGGATCCGGGATTGCGATGCGGGACCGGGATGAGGAACCAGGATCCGGGATTGGGATGGAGAACCGGGATCCGGGACTGAGATGCGAGATTGGGATGGGGAATAGGGATGGGGAACCGGGATGCGGGACCACGATCAGGAACCGGGATCCGGGACTGGGATGCAGGACCGGGATGGGGAACTGGGATGGAGAACCGGGATTAGGAAGCGCAATTGGAAACCGGGATGGGGAACCGGGATGAGGGTCCCGCAGCCCGGTCCGGTGGGCAGGAAAAGCCGCGCCGGGGCCACCGGGATGGGGAATAACGACAGAAAAGAGGAATAACCGGCGAACGTGCGGATGTCGCAGCGCGGGGTGGGCGGAGGGACGCGCCGGGCACCCCTCCAAAAAGAAAAAAATAATAAAGGAAAAAAAAAAAAAAAAGTAAAAAGTTTTAAAAAGTTTAAAAAGGAGAAAAAGCCAAAGCGCAGCAGCGATTTTGGGGTCTCTGGGGCCGGGCACCCGCAGCCCCCCGAGGCCGCCCCCGCTCCGTCCCGCGGTACCGGGGGGGGTTCGGGGGGCGCGCCCGGCCCGGCCCGGCCCCGCCGCCCCCCGCGCGCCGTTCCTGAGCCTCTGGCGCCCCCTCGGGACGGAGCCGCGCAGCGCCCGCGGCCCCCGGCGCTCTGCGCTCCGCTCCGCGCGTCCCGCCCGCCTCCCGCCAGCGCGGCTGCAGCGGCCCCAGCGGCGGCGCCTCCATCCATCAGCCACCCGCGGGGACAGCGGGGCACGGCCGGGGCGCTGTCGCTGTCCCCGCTGTCCCCGCTCTGTCCCCGCTCTGTCCCCGCTCTGTCCCCGCTCTGTCCCCGCTCTGTCCCCGCCGCTGTCGCCGCCGCTGTCACCGCCCCGGCCGGGCCGTGCCCCCCGCGCTGCGCGGCGCTGCGCGGCCCCGCCCCCTCCGCGCGGCTCAGCCAATAGGGGCGGAGCGGCCCCCGCGGGCCGCGCTGTGATTGGCCGGGCCGGGGCGGGCGCGCGGGTATTTGTGCGCGCGGCGCGCAGCGGCCGCAGAGCCGCGCTGGAGACCGGCGGGGCCGCCGCGCCCGACACTGCCCGGGGCTCGCCCTGCTCCTTGTCCTGATCCTGATCCTGAGCTCGCTCCCGGCCTCGCCAAAGTTTTTTTTCCCTTTCCTCGTTTCGGAGTTTTTTTGGTTTTCTTGCTTTTTTTGTAATTTTTTTTTTGTTTTTTAGCGTTTTTGCGCTGAGGAGAAGTAATAAAAAGTTTTTTTGCGAGCCTCCTCTCCGCAGCCGGTGGAGACTTTGTTTCTCCGAGTTTTTACTTTTTTTAACACTCCCTGCCCCTTAACGCCTAACTTTTAATTTTTTTTTTATTATCAATTTTTTTTCGCCCCCTTGTTCCCCCTCGGCCGCTTTCTCGCATGAATCTCCTCGACCCTTTCATGAAAATGACAGAAGAACAGGACAAATGTATCTCCGACGCCCCCAGCCCCACCATGTCGGATGACTCCGCCGGCTCCCCCTGCCCCTCTGGATCCGGCTCGGACACGGAGAACACCAGACCCCAAGAGAACACCTTCCCCAAGGGCGACCCGGACCTGAAGAAGGAGAACGACGAGGACAAGTTCCCGGTGTGCATCCGGGAGGCCGTGAGCCAGGTGCTCAAGGGCTACGACTGGACCCTGGTGCCGATGCCGGTGCGGGTGAACGGCTCCAGCAAGAACAAACCGCACGTCAAGAGACCCATGAACGCCTTCATGGTGTGGGCGCAGGCGGCCCGCAGGAAGCTGGCGGATCAATACCCGCATCTGCACAACGCCGAGCTCAGCAAGACCCTGGGCAAGCTCTGGAGGTGAGTGCGGGGCCGGGGATGCGGAGCTGGGAAACTTCTGCGGAGCGCAAAGCTCGTTCGGTCGGGGAGAAGCTGGAATAGGAAGGGGAAAGCAGGGAAAGGAGGGAAAGGCGTTCGTTTGTGCTGTTGTTGGAAGTGGGTTTTGTGCCTGGAGCGGGGGGGACCGTGCGGAGCCCCCCGGCCGTGGTTCGTTTGCGCTGCGGGTGCGGAGGAAATGATGGATTTGGGATGTTGGGGATTATTGCATCAGCTCGGGCCGGGCCGGAGGGAGCGCGGGGCGATGCGGGGAGGGAGGGAGGGACGGAGGGAGGGTGGGTGGCGCAGGGCCGGGTGGCCTCCGAGTGCCAGAATAAGGCGGGGAGGGGAGGAAAACACGAGGCGAGTGAGTCACCTGGGCCACCGCGTCCTCGGGGAGGGGGGCACCCCGCAGCGGTGACACGGGGCAGCAAGGCTGGCCCTGGCAGGCAGGAATGTCCCCAGAGAGCCCGGGGACAGCGAGATGTGCCCACAGGGTGGGGAGGGAGAGAGGGCTGGACCCCTCCTGCAGCTCCTGCAGCTCTGGTCTGGCCACCGAAGGAATTAGGGGGACGAGGGGGTGACAACCGGAGAGCGCCGGGGACAAGGGGGTGACAACCGGAGAGCTCCAGGGACAAGGGGGTGACAACCAGGGAGCGCCGGGGACGAGGGGGTGACAACCAGAGAGCTCCAGGGACAAGGGGGTGACAACCAGCAAGTGTCCCGGACAGGGGGTTCAGCTTGTGGGGGGCTTTGAGCCGCTGTTTGGGGGGCTCCGAGGGAGGGATCGGCACGGTGTCACTGCTCGGCGGCCACAAGTGACCCCGCGCCCCCCAATGTCCCCCCAGGCTGCTGAACGAGAGCGAGAAGCGCCCGTTCGTGGAGGAGGCCGAGCGGCTGCGGGTGCAGCACAAGAAGGACCACCCCGACTACAAATACCAGCCCCGGCGGAGGAAGTCGGTGAAGAACGGGCAGGCGGAGCAGGAGGAGGGCGCGGAGCAGACCCACATCTCCCCAACGCCATCTTCAAGGCGCTGCAGGCCGACTCGCCCCAGTCCTCCTCCAGCATCAGCGAGGTGCACTCGCCCGGGGAGCACTCGGGTAGGTGCCCGCAGAGCCTGGCAGGGGGGCACGGCACGGCTGCCCAGACAGGGCTGAAATTGGGGTTGGGTGAGGGGAAGGGGAAGGGGAAGGAAAGAGCCAGGAAAGATCCGGGAATGCCTGCAGGGGCACAGGGTTGAGGTGGGGGACACGGCTGCAGCTGCCCACAGGGTTGAGTGGGGTTGGGTGAGGGGGACAGACCCAGGGATCCACAGCAGGCCTGCAGACAGGGCTGAAGGTGGGGTTGGGTGAGGGGAGGGGAAGGAAAGAGCCAGGAACGGAGTGAGAAGGGGGAGGAGTGCCCATGAGCCATGCCCAGAGGCTGGGCACACAAATTGTCACCCCTCTGCAGCCATTTGCCTGTGAGAAACACAAGCCCATGCTTTTTCAAACCCAAAAACCCAGCGTGGTGTGTGAGGGCACGGCAAGCTGCTGGGCTCCACGTCCCTCACGCCGGACACATGTCTGTCACCGCTCGTGGCGCTGCCACCCCCGTGCCACCCTCACCGCTGTCCTTCCTCCCCCAGGCCAGTCCCAGGGGCCCCCCACGCCCCCCACCACCCCCAAGACGGACGCCCAGCCGGGCAAGCAGGACCTGAAGCGCGAGGGCCGCGCGCTGGGCGAGGGCGGCCGGCAGCCGCCGCACATCGACTTCCGCGACGTGGACATCGGCGAGCTCAGCAGCGACGTCATCTCCAACATCGAGACCTTCGACGTCAACGAGTTCGACCAGTACCTGCCCCCCAACGGGCACCCCGGCCAGGTCACCTACACGGGCACCTACGGCATCAGCGGTGCCGCGGGAGTCTGGATGTCCAAGCAGCAGCAGCAGCAGCCGCCAGCGGCGCAGCTGCCGGCGCTGAGCGCAGAGCAGGGCCCCCAACAGCAGCAACAGCAGCAGCAGCAAAGGACCCACATCAAGACAGAGCAGCTGAGCCCCAGCCACTACAGCGAGCAGCAGCAGCACTCCCCGCAACAGCAGCAGCAGCAGCAGCTGAGCTACAGCTCCTTCAACCTGCAGCACTACAGCTCGTCCTACCCCAGCATCAGCCGCGCGCAGTACGAGTACGGCGAGCACCAGGGCTCCTCCTCGGGCTCCTACTACAGCCACGCCGGGCAGGGAGGGGGCATCTACTCCACCTTCAGCTACATGAGCCCCACGCAGCGCCCCATGTACACCCCCATCGCCGACACGGCGGGCGTGCCCTCCATCCCCCAGACGCACAGCCCGCAGCACTGGGAGCAGCCCGTCTACACGCAGCTCACCCGGCCCTGAGCCGGGGGGGAAGGCGCCGAAAAAAGGCAAAAATCAATTTAAAAAATAAAAAAAAAAAATCAGAAATGAGCGAAAGCGGTAAGGAGTTGCCTCCGAGTGTGTGAGATCAAAGTGATGATTAAAAAGACGCTCGCGTGGAAGCTGGCGCCTCGAGCCTTCTGCACTACAGCATCCTCCAGGACCCGCTCCCAAGCCCCCAAATCTGGGACAGACTTGCCAAGGACTGGACTTGAACTCTGCTTCTTCCAGCGTGGAGAGGAGATTTCCACCCAACACGCCCAGCTGGCTCCTTCTCTGGACTTTTGTAATGATTTTTTTTTTTTAGCAGTAATTAAAAGCGAGATTAAAAATTAAAAAAAAAAAAAGAAGAAAAAAAAGGGGGGGTAAAAGAGAAATCTCAGAGTCCTCTGTGAGGAATATTCTCTATTTTAAATATTTTTAGTATGTACTGTGTATGATTCGTTACCAATTGTGAGGGGATTTATACCTATTTTTTAGAGATGTTTTTGAAATGCTCTTATTTTTCCAACAGCTAAAAAAAAAAAATTACACTTAGTGGAGCAGCCCTAGGTTTTCTTGCAGAGGTATTTTTGTATAGAGAAGTGTCTTTTTTTTGCTCTAAAAATGAAACTAAACCAGCGTGTGCTCTGCCCTGGGAACCCAGCACTGGGGCAGGGACCAGCATGGGAGAGGCTTTATTTTTCTAACTCGTAGCAAAACCAGCCAGGAGGAGAACTTCACTTTATTTTTTAATAACCTTGAGCCTTAAAAGAAAAACAAAAAAGAGAGAAAAAAAAAATGTTTTAAAAAAAAATCCACGGAGCAGCCCCAAAGAGCTGCTGGAAGCCTTAAAGCAGCCCCTGATAATCACTGGCCCCAGGCTGGGGCTGAGCCCGACCCCTCCGGGCACCCCCTGCCCACGCCAGGGTGCCGAACCCAGCCAGGAGCCCTCACAGATCCTTTAAATTATTTATTTGGGGAGAAGAGCAGCTTTGAATCACCGTTTTCCTTGGGTTTTGTTGTTTTAAAGTCCTTTCAGAAGCGTTGCATTAGTTGGGAGCATTATTTGGAAGGTGACCGTGCCTGTTAAATTATGGTCTGAAACTGTAACCAGTCCTTTATTTATCTCTTTAATTCCTTTTTGGTCGTTGTTATTATTATTATTATTATTCTTTTTTTTTTTTTTGGAATCTGTGTCCTGGGTTTGTACAAACTTTGTGCTCTTCCTTTTTTTTTTTTTTTTTTTAATTTTTGTTTTATTTGAGGTTTTGTTTATTTTTTTTGCCTTCGAGGAGAAACTGGAAGAAGAAAAAAAAAAAAGAAAAAAATGAGATTTGTACAAACTAAAGATTGCAAATGTAGCGGATCACTGAATCATTTGCCTTGTTTCCTGCCTCAGCTCTCTGGGACACACGAGCTCAGCCCTGCTGCAGGGGTGGCACCGTTTTAGCCTTCAACCCCCCCAAAAACTCAAAAACTGCCTGGGAGAGGTGGGGGGGACACTGATTTTGGTGAAGCTGTGGCTGAACAGTTAAGGATTGCTTTTTAAAAAAGACAGCAGACTTTTTTTATTTAAAAAAAAAATGATATATTTGTTAACTTTTTTTTTTTTTAGGGATTCAGTAGGAGAAAAAACAAATCTTAAAGCACTCTTATAATATGGCATCTTTCTATTTCTGTATAAAAGCAGATCTTTTTAAAGTATTTCTGTAACTTAAAAGACCTGTCCTTTAAATCATATTTTGTCTTTAGGTAAGTTTGGTTCGGTTTTGGTTACAAGATCCTTCTCTTTGTGAAACTTACCTTTTTTTTTTTTTTTTTGTTCGTTTTGGTTTGGTTTTTTTTTTTTTTTTTTGTATATTATTGTTTGCAATAAATATACATTGTATCAAAAGTTGCACCTGCCCCGGTGTGGGGTTGGTTATGGGGTTGGTTATCGGGTGTTGGTTATCGGGAGTTGGTTATCGGGAGTTGGTTATCGGGAGTTGGTTATCGGGAGTTGGTTATCGGGTGTTGGTTATCGGGTGTTGGTTATCAGGGTTTTTTCTCAGCCTCCAGGGGAATGCTGGATGGGTTTGGGTTCATGGCTGAGGGTTGGGGTGTCCCCCCTACCTCTTTATTCCAAGCACAGCCATCCCAGAAAATGCAGAGCCAGGCAATAAATGGGATTAAATGGACAAATCCAGGCTGGCCAGGTCAGGGTGTGACCCCAAAGGGGACACCTGAGCTCCGGCTGTCCCCAAATCCTGGTGGCACTGCTCTCCCTGGGCTGTCTGCCCCATTCTGGGGATGCTGAGCACGAGGGGAGGAGAAAGGAGCGACCCCAAGGGTTTGGGCTTTCAGGTCATCCTTAAAAAAATTGCTGCGATCCTCCCAAAAACACCCCAAATCTGCTGCAATCCTCCCAAAACCACCCCAAATCTGCTGCAATCCTCCCAAAAACCCCAAATCTGATTCAATCCTCCCAAAAAACACCCCAAATCTGCTTCAATCCTCCCAAAAACACCCCAAATCTGCTGCAATTCTCCCAAAAAAAAAACCCAAATCTGCTGCACTCCTTCCAAAAAACACCCCAAATCTGCTGCAATCCTCCCAAAACCCCCAAATCTGCCACCAGCCAAGCAGGACCTGTGTCACCCTCAGGGATCAGTGTCCCCTGTCCCTCCCTGGGAGGGAATGCCCCCCCTGGCTCAGCCCAGCTTGGATTTTCCAAGCAAACCCATCCCAAACCTGTCCCTGCCCTGCTCAGGCCGGGCTTTGTCCCCTCAGAGCTCGCAGGGGACACAAATCCCTGCAGGTCCCTGCAAGGCCTCGGATTCCAGCTGGGAAAACTTGTGTCAAATGTCCCAACTTGTCCCAAATTGCCCCGGAGCTGCTGGAAAAGCAGAGCCAGGCAATAAATGGGATTGGGGATGGGCAAACCCTGGCTGGGCAGGGCAGGGGGTGACCCCAAAGGGGACACCTGAGCTCTGGCTGTCCCCAAATCCCACAGGCCCTGCTCTCCCCCTGCCCCATTGAGGGTCCGGTTCCAGCAGTCAGGTGGGGATTTGATCCCCCCTGGAATCTTCTCCTGGCTGGAAAAGCCCCTCGGGTGCCATCCTGCAGCCCCAGAGCTGCGCCCTCCTCCCCTCAGCCCAGCACCCCCAAGGATTCATTAACTCTGAGCATTAATTGGGGTCAGTGTTGCTCTGCCGTGCCGTGTGGGAACTCTTTGATCCCAGACTTTTCTCCTCCTCAGCATTTCCCCTGCTCCTCTGGGACTTTGCCCTGGCTGCTTTTGGGGACAGCAGAGCAAACCCAGCTCTGGGGTTTAGGGTGAGCAAGGAGCTCCAGGGAGAGCTCAGTGGGGCCACGAACAATTCCACAAAGCAGAAAATGCTCCCGGGGGTGGGATGGGCTGGAAAAGGGCCTGGAATTGAGACAGGCAGTGCCTGGAGCAGGAGAGACCTTTCTCATCCCAACCCAGCGGCATTCCTGGGACATTTCCTTCCTGGGACATTTCCTGGGACATTTCTGTCCCCATCCCACCATGCTCAGCTCCCCTCTACCCCTTTTCCAGCAGAAGCATCCCTGGGATTTCCCCCTCACAAAAACCCCAAAAAAAGCAAAACTTTTGCTTCTTTTGCTTCTTTTGCTCCAGCCTGGCAAACGGGATTCCTGGGACATTTCCTGGGACATTTCCTGGGATATTTCTGTCCCCATCCCACCGTGCTCAGCTCCCCTCTGCTCCCTTTTCCAGCAGAAGCATCTCTGTGATTTCTTCCTCACAAAAACCCCAAAAACAGCAAAACTTTTGCTCTTTTTCTTCTTTTGCTCCAGCCTGGCAAGCGTGATTCCTGGGACATTTCCTGGGACATTTCTGTCCCCATCCCACCATGCTCAGCTCCCTCTGGCCCCTTTTCCAGTAGAAGTATCCCTGGGGTTTCTTCCTCACAAAAACCCCCAAAAAAAAAGCAAAACTTTTGTTTCTTTTGCTCCAGCCTGGCAAACAGGATTCCTGGCACATTTCTGTCCCCATCCCACCGTGCTCAGCTCCCCTCTACCCCCTTTTCCAACAGAAGCATCTCTGGGATTTCCTCCTCACAAAAACCCCAAAACACCAAAACTTTTGCTCTTTTTCTTCTTTTGTTCTTTTCCTTCCTTTGCCCCAGACTGGCCCTGCCATTCCTGCTCCGCTCTTGGGGTTGAGCTCGGAAATTTTTGGGGCTCCCCAAAAATTTTGGATGTGGGACAGCTCCAAACAGCTCGGGGGACACCCAGGGAGGGGAAAAGGCTGGAAATCCACTTGGATTCGGGAAAAAAATGCTGGAAAGCAGAGCAGGAGGGGTGGGGAGGGGAAGGGTGAGCGCAGGGAACGGCAATGCTGCGGGACAGGTCGGGTGCTGCGGGATGGATGTGGGACAAAACCCCCCCCCAAAATTCCCATAGAAAGGTGGGCAGAGTGAGGCTGAGCCCTCGTTTCTCTGGGTTTTTCTGGGGACACCAACAGAACCCCCAAAAATTCCCTCAGAAAGGTGGGCAGAGCGAGGTGAGCCCTCGTTTCTCTGGGTTTTTCTGGGGGCACCAGCAGAACCCCCCCAAATTTCCTGCAGAAAGGTGGGCAGAGCGAGGTGAGCCCTCGTTTCTCTGGGTTTTTCTGGGGACACCAGCAGAACCCCCAAAAATTCCTGCAGAAAGGTGGGCAGAGCGAGGTGAGCCCTCGTTTCTCTGGGTTTTTCTGGGGACACCAGCAGAACCCCCAAAAATTCCTGCAGAAAGGTGGGCAGAGCGAGGTGAGCCCTCGTTTCTCTGGGTTTTTCTGGGGACACCAACAGAACCCCCAAAATTCCCACAGAAACCTGGGCAGAGCGAGGTGAGCCCTCGTTTCTCTGGGTTTTTCTGGGGACACCAACAGAACCCCCAAAATTCCCTCAGAAAGGTGGGCAGAATGAGGCTGAGCCCTCGTTTCTCTGGGTTTTTTCCTCATTTTTCATGAGCGCTGACACAAACAAAGAAAAGAAGGAGAAAGTTTCCAAGCTTTGGCCGCTGCCGGGCACATCCCAGCTTGGCGGGCTCGGTGTCGGCTGCTCCCTTTGGGAGCTGCAATTGGCGTTTTCAGTTTTTGGTTTTTTCAGCCAGATGTTGGTGCTGCCATGGCCTTGGGGAGGAGGAGAGCAGAGGAGCAGACCCGGCATGGGGAGCCCGGGAGATTCTGGGTTCTCCTCTGCCCTTCCCGGGCCACTTCCAGCAGGAAAAGTGAAAATAGCGGAGCTGTTGTTATTGTTAATAATAATAATAATAATAATAATAATAATAATAATAATAATAATAATAATAATAATAATAATAATAATAATAATAATAACTCATTATATATACAATTATAATAAAATATTTATATTTATATTTATTATTTATTATTGTTATTATTATTATTATTATTATTATTATTATTATTAATATTGCTATTGTTATTACTATTAACCCAAATTCCCAGCTGAGGTTTGTTTCCCATTATTTGTATTAGTATTAGTATTATTAGTATTATTATTTTAACCCCAACTCCAAGCTGGGGTTTGCTTAGTAGTAGTAGTATTAGCATTAGTATTATTAGTATTATTGGTATTATTAGTATTATTAACCCCAAACTCCCAGCTGGGTTTTGTTTCCCAGTATTAGTATTAGTATTAGTATTAGTATTAGTATTAGTATTAGTATTAGTATTAGTATTAGTATTAGTATTAGTATTAGTATTAGTATTAGTATTAGTATTATTTTAACACCAACTCCCAGCTGGGGTTTGTTTAGTAGTAGTAGTAGTAGCATTAGTATTATTAGTATTAATAATAGTAATAGTACTAGTATTTTAACCCTAACTCCCAGCTGGGGTTTGTTTATTATTATTGGTAGTAGTAGTAGCAGCACTGGTATTATTGGTATTATTAGTATTAGTAGTAGTAGTAGTATTAGTAGTAGTATTAGTATTAGTAGTATTGGAAGTAGTATTAGTAGTATTGGAATTAGTATTAGTATTAGTATTAGTGTTAGTGTTAGTATTAGTATTAGTTTAACCCCAACTCCCAGCTGGGGTTTGTTTATTAGTAGTAGTAGTAACAGTATTATTAGTATTATTAGTATTATTAGTATTATTAGTATTATTAGTATTATTAGTATTATTAGTATTATTAACCCCAAACTCCCAGCTGGGATTTGTTTCCCTCAGGACCGTGGCGGGAATTGCAGCCAGCATGGAGAGGGTGGGAATAAACCCAAATCCCATTTCTCCGCCAATTCTGGTTCAATGTTTGGGTTCCGCGCTGGAAAGTGAGGAGAGAGGAGAGACACAAACGGCTCCGAGGAGTGGGAGAGGACAAAAAATTAAATTTGCACCGGCCCCGGGTGTGGGATTTGTTATCAGGGTTTGTTATCAGGGTTTGTTATCAGGGTTTTTTATCAGGGTTTGTTATCAGGGTTTGTTATCAGGGTTTTTCTCAGCCTCCAGGACTGGGGTGTCCCCCTTCTTTATCCTAAGCACAGCCATCCCAGAAAAAAACAGAGCCAGGGAATAAATTGGAAGAAAATTCCAATTTCAGGGAAAAACCCTGTGGGGATCTGCACCCCACAGACTCCAGACCCACCCCCCAAAATCCCAATTTTAGGGGAAAATCCCATGAGGATTTGGACCTTGAATTGTCCAGACCCACCACCCAAAATCCCAATTTTAGGGGAAAAACCTAATGGGAATCTGTACCTTACCAGGTCCAGATCCACCACCCAAAATCCCAATTTTAGGGAAAAACCTCATGTGGATTTGCACCTTACCAAATCCAGATCCACCCCCCAAAATCCCAATTTCAGGGCCTGATGATTCCCCACGCTGGAGTTTCTCACAGCTGGGAAGGATTTAACCCTTCAATCCCCGAGCTGACAGCTCTAACATGCTCCCCAACCCAGCACAGGTAGGACAGAACCTCTGTCCCCTCCCAAACGTGCCAAAAATAAATTTTAAAAAGCAGTTTCACATCTGATTTTCCTGCTGCCGGCGTGGGGATTAATCCCACGCCCATCACCGCGCAGAGCCTCGCTCCATAAATCCCCAGCTGCTGAGAATAAGGCCGGACAGGAGTTTTAAAGCTTCAGTGGACAGTTTACAATTAACCTGCTCCTGTCAGCTGGAAAATCACCTTCAAATGGGATTCCAGCTCTCCTCTGACTGGCTTGGAGTGGGAGTTTCGCGTTTGGAGAGTGAGAAACTGCGCTGGAAACCAGGAGAGGCCCCAGGGGCGATTTCAGCTCAAGGCTGACCTGAATTTGTCCCAAAATCAGAGCAGATTTCACCAGGTGTCCCTTGGAAGATGGAAATCACCTCCAGGATCCTGGGAGATTTCCAGGCTCATCCTTTCACCAAGGAGACCAAGCACACCTTGGATTTAGCAGCTGGGGGAGAGGAAAACACGGATTTTGAAGCCCCAAATTCCCAGAGATGCCCCGGGAATGACAAACACTGAGCACAGGGTGCACCCACCTCACCAGCCCCGTGGATTCCTGATTCTCCGTGGGGATTTTCCCAGCTGGGAGGTGAATTCCAGGAGTTGGAGTTCTCCATTCCCAGCTGAGCCAGGGTGAGCAGGACACCCCTGGGGCTCTGACACCCGCTGCTCCCTCACTCACAACCTTTAAAGATAAAAATCGTCCTAAAAAAGAAAATGTGGACTTTTATCTTGAGTGTGAAAAGGCTCTGGAATAGAATTCCCAGAGAAGCTGGGGCTGCTCCATCCCAAGAATTGTCCCAGGAGCAACCTGGGATGGATTTAGCAGCTGGGGGAGAGGAAAACGCAGATTTTGAAGCCCCAGATGACCAGAGATGCCCCGGGAATGACAAACAGAGAGCAAAGGGTGCACCCACCTCACCAGCCCCGTGGATTCCTGATTCTCCCTGGGGTTTTTCCAAGCTGGGAGGTGAATTCCAGGAGTTGGAGTTCTCCATTCCCAGTGGTCATGTCCCAGCTGAGCCAGGGTGAGCAGGACACCCCTGGGGCTCTGACACCCGCTGCTCCCTCACTCACAACTTTTAAAGATAAAAATCATCCTAAAAAAGAAAATGTGGACTTTTATCTTGAGTGTGGGGAGGCTCTGGAATAGAATTCCCAGAGAAGCTGGGGCTGCTCCATCCCAGGAATTGTCCCAGGAGCAGATGGAATGTGGGAATGGATGGGATTTCAGGTCCCTTCCCACCCAAACCATCCCATTATTGCATTCAGGGAAGTTTTGGGATGCAAACCAACCCTGGTGGAGGTTTGTCCCTCATCTTGGCAACATCTCCAAGGTGAATATTCCCAAATTTCCCTCTCAAAACACCTTTGAAAAGCCCCAGGAATGAATTCCTTTTAGCAGCTCACTCACAACTTTTAAAGATAAAAATCATCCCAAAAATGAAAATATGGACTTTTATCTTGAGGGTGAGGAGGTTCTGGAATAGAATTCCCAGAGAAGCTGGGGCTGCTCCATCCTTGGAATTGTCCCAGGAGCAGGTGGAATGTGGGAATGGATGGGATTTCAGGTCCCTTCCAAATGAAACAATCCCATTATTCCATTCAGGGAAGCTTCAGGATGCAAACCAACCCTCGTGGAGATTTGTCCCTCATCTTGGCCACTGCTCCAAGGTGAATATTCCCAAATTTCCCTCTCGAAACACCTTTAAAAAGCCCCAGGAAGGAATTCCATCAGCTCGGAGCAGCTCGGGCACGGGGGGGGAGCGAGGAGCCGCCCAGTCATTTTCTGTGATTAAAAGGCAAATTTTATTCCTGGAGGAACTTGGAAGCAAATGTGGCGTTTCCATGGTTTCACACCCACTGGCTGGAAATGACAATATTAGCAGGGTGACCTGGTAATTAGAAACTGTGCCCCCAGGTCAGGCTGCGGAGAAAATAAAGAGAGATTAGGGCGTGCTAAAGACACCGCATAATGCTGCGGGCTCCTGCGCTCCCCACCTTTTATAAGCGGCCCATTGAAATGCAGATTCTGACTTTCCACCTGGGGCTGCTAATCTGTCTCACAGCCGGATCGAACAATGGGGCAGCGCTCCGCACGCCGGGGCTGGGGCTGGCCCCGCTCCCCCTTTTCTCAGGGGAAAAAATCCACCCGAGGGGTTCCTGCGAGCTGGGTCCTTTGGGGTGGATGTGGGCTCCTGCCCAAGCCTGAATTCCGTGCGGTTGGAGGAAAACGGGCTCAGGTTTTCATCCTGATCTTCCCCAAAACTCCTAGGATTTGGAGCAAAACAGGCTCAGATTTTCATCCTGATCTTCCCCAAAACTCCTAGGATTTGGAACAGAACGGGTTCAGATTTTCATTCTCATCTTCCCCAAAACTCCTAGGATTTGGAACAGAACGGGTTCAGATTTTCATTCTCATCTTCCCCAAAACTCCTATGATTTGGAGCAAATCAAGTTCAGATTTTTATCCTCTTCTGCCCCCCCCCCAAATTCCAATTATTAGGAGCAAATCAAACTCAGATTTTCATCCTCATATTCCCTACAACTCCTATAATTTGGAACAAAATATGTTCTGATTCTCATCCTCATATTCGCCAAAACTCCTATGATCTGGAGCAAACCAGGTTCTGATTTTCATCCTCCTCTCTCATCTCAAATTCCAAATATTAGGAGCAAACCAGGCTCAGATTTTCCTCCTCACATTCCCCAAAACTCCTATGATTTGGAGCAAACCAGGCTCAGATTTTCATTCACCTCTCCCACCCCAAATTCCAATAATTTGGAGCAAATCAAGGTCAGATTTTTATCCTCCTCTCCCACTCCAAAACTCCAACAATTTGGAGTAAAACAGGTTCCAATTTTCATCCTCTTCTCCATCCCCAAAATCCAATGTTTTGGAGAAAACCATGTTCCTCTCCATCCCCAAATTCCAATTATTTGGAGCAAATCAAGCTCAGATTTTCATCCTCATCTTCCCCAAAATTCTTATGATTTGGAGGAAACCAGGTTCAGATTTTCACCCTCTTCTCCCACCCCAAATTCCAATTATTAGGAGCAAAACTGGTTCAGATTTTCATCCTCCTCTCCCACCCTGAACTCCAATAATTTGGGGCAAATCAAGCTCAGATTTTAATCCTCATCTTCCTCAAAACTCAAATAATTTGGACCAAACCAGGCTCAAATTATAATCTTCACCTTCCTCCAAACTCCTTTTGAGTCCCTTTTACTCCAAACTATTGGAATTTGAGATGCAAGAGGAGGATGAAAATCTGAGCCAGTTTTGCTCCAAATTATTGGAGTTTTGGGGAGGATGAGAATGAAAATCAGAATCTGTTTTCCTCCAAATTATTGGAATTTGGGGATGGAGATGAGGATGAAAATCTGAGCCTGTTTTGCCCCAAATTATTGGAGTTTTGGGGAAGATGAGGATTCAAATCTGAGCTTGATTTTCTCCAAATAGTTGAAGTTTTCGGGTGGGAGAGGAGGATGAAAATCTGAGCCTGTTTTACTCCAAATTACTGGAATTTTTGGAAGATGAGGATGAAAATCAGAACCTGTTTTGCTCCAAATTATTGAAATTTGAGGTGCGAGAAGAGGATGAAAATCTGAGCTTGATTTGCTCCAAATTATTGGAGTTTGGGGATGGAGAAGAGGATGAAAATCTGAGCCCATTTTACTCCAAATAATTGGAATTTGGGAATTTGGGTGTTTTCAGCGGTTTTTTCCCTGGTAGCAGCTGCTGCTGGTGGTGGAGGCCGTCCTGACCCAGGGATGGCAGGGAGGAGCAATCCCCAATTAATTAGGATTAGCAGGATGTTCAAACGCGTTTTTAAAGGGTAATTCCAGTGTCACCAGAGGCGTTTTAAAGGGTAATTCCAGTGTCACCAAGGGCAGGTGACATCAGCACCGCCGGGAGGGGAAGGTTGGAGCTCCTCACCCCTGGCCCTTGAGTGCTCTTCACTTTCACTGGGAGCATTTCAGGGAGCTCTAATCCCACCCTGGCAGCTCCAGGCGCATCAGGCACCGGCCCTGGCTCCTTCTGGAATTTTCTCTGCTTCCCTGGAGGTGCCAAAGCCAAGGGCTCGGGGCCCAGAGCCTGGGAAAATGTGGGGTTCAGGTCCCAGTTCCCCAGCAGGATGGATTTTGATATTTCTGGGTCTTTATAGATCTGGAGGGCTGAGCTCAGCAGCTCTGTGCAAGCTGTCCAGTGCCAACATTCCCAATTCCAGAGCCACCTCAGCCTTTCAGAATGGGAGAGGAAGAGGGAAAACAATCCCCAGGAGACTTGGGAGGACACAGTGGAGAATGCTGTGTTCCCCTCCTTTATCCCAATCTTTGTAAAATGGCAAACACAGGAAAGGAAACCAATGGGGAATCCTGGGAAAAAAAAATCTCTAGAAACCCTTGGGAAGAGCAAAACCATTAATTCTGGAAAAATCCAGAAAATTTTCTGAAAAATAATCTGGAAGCCCTTGGGAGGAGCAGTCAGCAAAACCCTTAATTATGGAAAAATCCAGAAAAATTTCTGAAAAATAATCTAGAAGCCCTTGGGAGGAGCAGTCAGCAAAACACTTAATTATGGAAAAATCCAGAAAGTAATCCCGGAAAAGGAACTGGAAGGCCTTGGAAAGAGCAGTGGGCCAAAACCTTCCTTTGAAAATCCAGAAAAGTGTCCTGGAAAAGACTCCAGAAGCCCTTGGGAAGAGTAGTGGGTAAAACCCTTCAGTCTGGCAAATACAGGGGAAAAAATCCTGGAAAATAATCTGGGAACCCTTGGGAAGAGCAGTGAGCAAAACCCTTCATTTTGGAAAATCCAGAAAAGAACCCTGGCAAGGAATCTGAAAATCCTTGGGAAGAAGAGTGGGCCAAACATTCTGGAAAATGCAGAAAATAATCCTGGGAAAGGATCTGGAAACCCTTGAGAAGAGCAGTGGGCAAAACCCTTCATTCTCAAAAATCCAAGGGGAAAAAATCCTGGAAAGGAATCCGGAAGCCCTTGGGAGGAGACGTGGGCAAAACCCTTCATTTTTTGAAAAATCCAGAAAATAATCCTGGAAAAGACTCCTGAAACCCTTGGGAAGAGCACTGGGCAAACCCCTTTATTCTGGAAAATCCAGAAAATAATCTGGAAACACATGGTAAGAGCAGTGAACAAAACCCTTCAGTCTGGAAAATCCAGAAAATAATCCTGGAAAAGAATCCAGAAACCCCTGGAAAGAAAAGCAGGCAAAACCCTTCCTTCTGAAAATCCAGAAAAAATCCTGGAAAAGAATCTGGGAACCTTTGGAAAGAGCAGTGGGCAAAGCCATTTATTCTGGAAAATCCAGGGGGAAAAATGGAAACTAATCTGGAAACCCTTGGGAAGAGCAGTGGCCAAAGCCCTTCCTTCTGGAAAATCCATAAAAGAGCCCTGGAAAAGAATCCAGAAACTCTTGGAAGGAGCAGTGGGCAAACCCCTTCATTTCTGGAAAAATCTAGAAAAGGTTCCTGGAAAAGACTCCAGAAACCCTTGGGAAGAGGAGTGAGCAAAACCCTTCATTCTGGAAAATCCAGGGGGAAATAATCCTGGAAAATAATCTGGAAGCCCTTGGGAAGAGCAGTGGGCCAAAACCTTCATTCTGGAAAAAAATCCAGAAAATAATCTGGAATCACTTTGGGAAGAGCAGTGAGCAAAATCCTTTATTCTCAAAAATCCAGAAAATAATCCTGGAAAGGAATCTGGAAATGCTTGGGAAGAGCAATGGTCAAAACCCTTGATTTTTGGAAAATTCAGAAATGGTCCTGGAAAAGACTCCAGAAACCCTTGGGAAGAGCAGTGGGCAAAAACCTTTATTCTGGAAAAATCCAAAAAATAATCCTGGAAAAGAGTTTGGAAATCCTTGGGAAGAGCAGTGGGGAAAACCCTTAATTCTGGAAAATCCAGAAATCCAGAAAATAATCCTGAAAACCCTTGGGGAGAGCAGTGAGTTAAATGCTTCATTCTGAAAAATTCAGGAAAAAAAAAAATCTGAAAAAATGGGCAAAATCATTTTGGAAAATCCAGAAAAGAAACCTGGAAAAGAATTGTTGGGGAAAAGCAGTGGGCAAAACCCTTCAAAAAATTCTGAAAAAAATCCAGAAAATCATCCCTTGGGAAGAAAGTAAAATGCTTCATTCTGGAAAATTTGGGGAAAAAGAAAA
The DNA here is from genome assembly GCA_024865655.1 of Emberiza elegans. Taxonomy (NCBI): domain Eukaryota; kingdom Metazoa; phylum Chordata; class Aves; order Passeriformes; family Fringillidae; genus Emberiza; species Emberiza elegans. The sequence continues at coordinate 88,385,872 of JALJVW010000184.1, read as the reverse complement.
TAATCTGGAAGCCAGTGGGCAAAACCCTTCATTCTGAAAAAATCCAGAAAATCATCCTGGGAAAGAATCTGGGAACCCTTGGGAAGAGCAGTGGGCAAACCCCTTTATTGTGGAAAAATCCTGGAAAAGAATCCAGAAACTCTTGGGAGCAGCAGTGAGTAAAACCCTTCCTTCTGGAAAATCCAGGAAAAAATCCTGGAAAAGAATCTGGAAACCCTTGGGAAGAGCAGCGGGCACCGCTTTCCTTGCAGATATCAGCCTCGAAAAGCTGATTTTGATCACATCGTCCCTACAGCAGCACAGACGCTGAAAAACACCCCCCAAAAAGAAAAAACCAACAAACCTGAGCCTCCTTATCTCCATTCTCTCTCTCCCTGGGGATGAGAAAAGATTCCGGAGCTGATAAAAGATTTTGGGGCTGATAAAAGATTCTGGAGCTGTTAAAAGGTTTTGGGGCTGATAAAAGATTTTGGGATTCTGGAGCTGATAAAAGATTTGGGGGCTGATAAAGGTTTTTTGGGATTTTGGGACTGATAAAAGGTTTTGGAGCTGATAAAAGATTCTGGAGCTGACAAAAGGTTTTGAGGCTGAGGAAAGATTTTGAGGTTGATAAAATATTTTGGGGGTGATAAAGGGTTTTGTGGCTGATAAAAGATTCTGGAGCTCATAAAAGGTTTTGGAGCTGATAAAAGGTTTTGAGGCTGAGGAAAGATTTTGGTGCTGATTAAATATTCTGGAGCTGATAAAAGGTTTTGGAGGCTGATAAAGGTTTTGGGTCTGAGAAAGGATTTTGGGACTCAGGTTTTGGAGCTGAGAAAAGATTCTGGAACTGATAAAATATTTTGGTGCTGATAAAAGGTTTTGAGGCTGAGAAAAGATTTTGGGGCTGAGAAATTATTCTGGAGCTGAGAAAAGATTTTGAGCCAGATAAAAGTTTTGGGTCTGAGAAAGGATTTTGGGGCTGATAAAAGATTCTGGAGCTGATAAAAGGTTTTAGGGCTGATAAAGGTTTTTGGAGCTACTAAAAGGTTTTGGTGCTGATAAAATACTCTGGAGCTGCGAAAAGGTTTTGGGGCTGATAAAAGATTTTGGAGCTGATAAAGGTTTGGGGGCTGAGAAAAGATTTTGGTGCTGATAAAGGTTTTGGGGCTGATAAAGGTTTTGGTGTTGATAAAAGATTCTGGAGCTGCTGAAAGGTTTTGGGGCGGGCTCCAAAGGTTCGCTCGCTCCCATTCCTCCTCCCTGCCCGAGCTGTCATGGTTTATTTTGTTTGGGTGGATTTTCTCTCGGGCTGTGCCCCCTCCCCGGCCAGGCAGAGCCTTTTCCCAGGGAGCTGCAGCTCTCTCCGGGCTCATTAGCATCCTGCCGCATAATTAGAGGCTCGGGCATTGTTATGCAAAGCAGCCTCGGATGACAACACTTGAGCCCCGACGACGCAGGAACGCCGCCAGCAAGTTTCTCACACTGGTTTTAGCCAAGGCAAACCCGGCTCGGAGATTTTAATTAATTAATTAATTAATGGGGGCTCAGCCCTCGGGCCGTGCGCTCCAGCTTTTTGTGGGGTGGGATTTCGGGAGGGTTTGGGTCGGAAAGGAGCTGAAAACTCATCCCATCCCACCCCACAGATTAGGGATGGCCTTGGGCACCTCCAGGGATGGGACAGCCATGGGATAACCCGTGAATCAAACCCAGATTTTCATCCTCATCTTCCCCAAAACTCCATTAATTTGGAGCAAGACGGGCTTAGATTTTAATCCTCATCTACCCCAAAACTCTTATGATCCTCCTCTCGGTCCCCAAATTCCACTAATTTGGAGCAAATCAAGGTAAGATTTTCATCCTCCTCTCTCCCTTCAAATTCCAATGATGTGGAAGAAATCAAGCTCAGATTTTCATCCTCATCTTTCCCAAAACTCCAATTATTTGGAGCAAACCTGGCTCAGCTTTTCATCCTCCTCTCCCATCCCAAATTCCAATAATTTGGAGGAAATCAAGCTTAGATTTTCAGTCTCATCTTCCCCAAAACTTCTATGGTTTGGAGCAAAATAGGCTCAGATTTTCATCCTCCTCTCCATCCCCAAATTCCAATAATTTGGAGCAATTCAAACTCAGATTTTAATCCTCATCTTCCCCAAAACTCCAATAATTTGGAGCAAAACAGGCTCAGCTTTTCATCCTCTTCTCCCACCCCAAAACTTCAACGATTTGGAGTAAAAGAGGCTCAGACTTTCATCCTCCTCTCCCACTTCAAATTCCAATAATTTGGAAGAAATCAAGCTCAGATTCTAATCCTAATCTTCCCCAAAACTCCAATAATTTGGAGCAAACCAGGCTCAGATTTTCATCCTCATTGTCCCTAAAACTTCTACGATTTGGAGCAAAACATGCTCAGATTTTCATCGTCCTCTCCCACCCCAAATTCCAATAATTTGGAGCAAATCAGGTTGAGATTTTCATCCTCCTCTCCCACTTCAAACCCCAATAATTTGGAGCAAACCAGGCTCAGCTTTTCAGGGAAGGATTCCTTGCATGGAATACTTTTAACTCAATAAAAATCAATTAAAGGGAAGGATTCCTTCCATGGAATCCTTTGAACTCAAAAAAACAAATGAAAGCCCCAGGTGGGTTTTGCCCTCCCTAAAACCTCACAGCATCCAGGAGGGCACAAAAAGATTTTTTTGCCCCCAAATCAACACCTTGGAGGGGTTTCTGCTGGATTCTGCTGGCTCTGGGTGGATTCTGGTGCTTGGGGGAAGAAGGAAAAGCTGGCCCAGGACACCTCAGTGGATGAGCTGTGCTGGATCTGAGCCTCTCTCCTGGAATTTTCCCCTTTTCTGCTGCTTTCCCTGCTCCTCAGGCAGGAGATGGGAGCAGTTCGTGTGAAAGGCACTGAGAAGAGTCATTTTCCCCAGAAAAGTTTTAAAACAGGAGCTGGTTTTCAAATAATTCCAGCAGGGCCAGGGGAAACCTCCCCCAGATTGCCTGGGCCCACCGAGAGCAGCACATTCAGCACGGGGCAGAGCAAAGATCAGCTCAGAAAGGGAGAATAAAGGTGGATTTATGGCTCTAAGAACTTCCCAAGCCCCGCTTCCAGAAGGGATTTACCTTCCCAAGGGGCAAAGTCCCATTCCCTGGCACGGGGGTTTGCAGCCTCACTTCTGCAAAGAGTTCCAGAGCCTCCAGTCACAGGATTTTGTTCTATGGGAGGAAGTTTAGAACCCTTTTATCAGCTCCAGAATATTTTATTAGCTCCAAAATCTTTTATCAGCTCCAGAATATTTTATTAGCTCCAAAATCTTTTATCAGCCCCAAAATATTTTATCACCCCCAGAATCTTTTATCATTTCCAAAATCTTTTATCACCACTAGAATATTTTCTCAGCCCCAAAATCCTTTATCAGCCCCAAAGTATTTGATCAGCTCCAGAATATTTTATCAGCCCCAAAATCCTTTATCAGCCCCAAAATCTTCTATCACCTCCAGAATCTTTTATCAATTCAAAAATATTTTATCAGCCTCAAAGTCTTTTATCAGCCCTAAAACCGTTTCTCAGCTCCAAAACCTTTATCAGCCCCAAAATCTTTTCTCAGCCCCAAGCCTTTTATCAGCCCTAAAATCTTTTACCACCCCCAGAATCTTTTATCATCCCCAAAATCTTTTATCAGCCCCCAATCCTTTATCAGCCTCAGAATGTTTTTAATCAGCCCCAGAATGTTTTTTATCAGCTCCAAAATATTTTATCAGCCCCAAAACCTTTCTCAGCCCTAAAATCTTTTTAACAGCTCCAAAATATTTTATTCAGCCCAAAACCTTTTCTCCTTACAACAATCTTTCAGCCATAAAAATCTTTTAACAGCTGTACAATATTTTATTTGCCCCAAACCCTTTTCTCTCTTTATTTGCCCCAAAATTTTTATCAGCCCCAAAATCTTTTCTCAACCCCAAAATCTTTTCTCAGCCCCCAAACCTGCAGGGAGGGAGCAGAGCCAGAACCAGCCCAGATTCCTGCTCCAGCCCCTGCTGTGTGCAGGGAATTCCTGGAAAAATCCCCAAAACCCCTCCAGGGTCCTTTTCCAGCTCCCTGAGAGGAGAGGAGATCGCTGATCCCTCTCCCAACTCCTGCTGGAATTTTAGAAGATTTTTTTTTTTTTGGCTGGGTAAATCTTTATTCTCCTTTCTTGCCAGGGGAGTGATTTTGCAACAGGAGGAAAGGAAAGGAAAGGAAAGGAAAGGAAAGGAAAGGAAAGAAAGGAAAGAAAGAAAGGAAAGAAAGAAAGGAAAGAAAGGAAGGAAAGGAAGGAAAGGAAGGAAAGGAAGGAAAGGAAGGAAAGGAAGGAAGGAAAGGAAGGAAAGGAAAGGAAAGGAAAGGAAAGGAAAGGAAAGGAAAAGGAAGGAAAAGGAAGGAAAAAGGAAGGAAGGAAGGAAGGAAAAAAAGGAAGAAGGAACGAAGGAAGGAAGGAAGGAAGGAAGGAAGGAAGGAAGGAAGGAAGGAAGGAAGGAAGGAAGGAAGGAAGGAAGGAAGAAAGGAAGGAAGGAAGGAAGAAAGAAAGAAAGAAAGAAAGGAAGGAAGGAAGGAAGGAAGGAAAGAAAGAAAGAAGGAAGGAAGGAAGAAGGAAGGAAGAAAGAAGGAAGGAAGGAAGGAAGGAAGGAAGGAAGGAAGGAAGGAAGGAAGGAAGGAAGGAAGGAAGGAAGGAAGGAAGGAAGGAAGGAAGGAAGGAAGGAAGGAAGGAAGGAAGGAAGGAAGGAAGGAAGGAAGGAAGGAAGGAAGGAAGGAAGGAAGGAAGGAAGGAAGGAAGGAAGGAAGGAAGGAAGGAAGGAAGGAAGGAAGGAAGGAAGGAAGGAAGGAAGGAAGGAAGGAAGGAAGGAAGGAAGGAAGGAAGGAAGGAAGGAAGGAAGGAAGGAAGGAAGGAAGGAAGGAAGGAAGGAAGGAAGGGGAAAAAGTTGATTTTTGGGCACAAATTCCCAATCTGACCCTGCTCAAACCTCCTTGTTCCGCTCCTTCTGCAAAAGTGAACAAACAACGCAGAGAAATCAAATATTCCCTGAAGCTGGGCCTGCAGGTCGTGTTCAGCAGCTCAAAAAAAAAAAAAAAATGACAACTCTTTGTTTAGACTTTCTCCTAATTCATATTTCTGAAAAGGCCTCCCTAATCCAGCCTCAATCCATCTTCCCTCCTGTTTGTTTTCTCTCCCCCTTTTTTTTTTTTTTTTTTTCCTTTTCTTTTAACCTGTTTAATCCTTTTAAGTTCAAGGATTTGAAAAGCAAATACTATAAAAGATGAAAGGTGCGTTGGAGGAAATCAACTTTGATAAGAGGCTTTTATGGCTTGTAAACCTTATTCCGGCCCTTGGGCTTGAAAGGCAGCACTAATTTAAAGAGCTTGGTGCAAGACTCACGTTGAGTTTCAAAAAAAAAACCCAAAAAAAACTGTTCCGGGCTAAAAATGATGGGGTTCGGGGCTCAAATTTGGGTGATCACAGCACAAATATGGATTTTTAGGAGCTCAAGAAGCAGCAAAAAGGAGTTTAAAGGGAGGGGGAAAAAATAAATATTGGAAAAATTAAACCATTGGAAGAGCAGTGACCAAAACCCCTCATTCTGGAAAATCCAGAGAAAGGTCCTGGAAAAGAATCCAGAAACCCTTGGGAAGAGCAGTGGGCAAAACCCTTCATTTCCATTTATTTTGGGGTGAAACAGGGATTAGAAAACAGCAAAAAGAAATAGAAAAAATGAGTTTAAAAGAAGGGGGAAAATTGAAATATTACAAAAATTAAACCCTTGGGAAGAGCAGTGGGCAAACCCCTTCATTTCCATTTATTTGGAGACGAAACAGGGACTAGAAAATAGCAAAAAGAAATAGCAAAAATGAGTTTAAAAGAAAGAAATAAATGAAATATTAGAAAAATTTAAACTCTTCATTCTAGAAAATCCAGAAAAGGGTCCACTAAGGATCCAGAAGAGGCAGCACTAATTTTCAGAGCTTGGTGCAAGACTCACGTTGAGCTTCAAAAAAAAACCCCAAAAAAACTGTTCCAGCTTAAAAATGATGGGGTTCAGGGCTCAAATTTGGGTGATCACAGCACATATCTGGGTTTTTAGGAGCTCAAGAAATAGCAAAAAAGGTGTTTAAAACAAGGGAAAAAAATTAAATATTGGAAAAATTAAACCATTAGAAGAGCAGTGGGCAAAACCTTTCATCTCCATTTATTTTGGGGATGAAACAGGGACTAGAAAATAGCAAAAAGAAATACCAAAAATGAGTTTAAAGGAAGAAAATAAATTTAAATATTAGTATTAATAGCATAATGCTGGATAAATTCTTGATCTTCTCCTTAAAGCTTTGCATCTGCAGCAGCTCCAGCCTCGATGGGCAAACCCCTTCATTTTGGAAAATCCAGAAAAGAAACCTGGAAAAGAATTTGAAACCTTGGGAAAAGCAGTGAGCAAAATCCTTCGGGTCTCAAAAAAAAAAAAAAATCCTGGGAAAGGCTCTGGCAGCCCTTGGGAAGAGCAGTGAGTAAAATGCTTCATTCTGAAAAATTCCAGGAAAAAAAATCTGGAAAATAATCTGGAACCCTTGTTAAGAGCAGTGGGCAAAACCCTTCATACTGAAAAATCCAGAAAATCATCCTTGGGAAAGAATCTGGGAACCCCTTGGAAAGAGCAGTGGTAAAACCCTTTGAAAAATTGTGGAAAATCTGGAAAAGAATCCAGAAGCCCTTGGGAGAGCAGTGGAAAAAACCTTCCTTCTGAAAATCCAGAAAAAATCCTGGAAAAGAATCCGAAACCCTGGGAAGAGCAGGGGGCACCGCTTCCTTGCAGATATCAGCCTCGAAACCTTGATTTTGATCACATCGTCCAGAAACAGCAGCACAGACGCTGAAAAATCAAAAAATAATCCTGAAAAAATCTGAAAACCTTGGAAAACTAACAAACCAACAAAAAATGAGCCTCCTTATCTCCATTCTCTCTGAAGCCCTGGGGATGAGAAAAAGATTCCGAAGCTGATAAAAAACCCTTGGGATTTGGGGCTGGATAAAAGATTCTGGAGCTGTTAAAATATTTTTGAAGGGAGCAGGGCATAAACCCTTGATAAAAGATTTTGGTGCTGATAAAAAGATTCTGGAGCTGATAAAAGATTTGGGGGCTGATAAAGGTTTTGAGTCTGAGAAAGGATTTTTTGGGACTGATAAAAGGTTTTGGAGCTGATAAAAGATTCTGGAGCTGACAAAAGGTTTTGAGGTTGAGGAAAGATTTTGAGGTTGATAAAATATTTTTGGGGTGATAAAGGTTTTGTGGCTGATAAAAAGATTCTGGAGCTCATAAAAAAGTTTTGGAGCTGATAAAAGGTTTTGAGGCTGAGGAAAGATTTTGGTGCTGATTAAATATTCTGGAGCTGATAAAGGTTTTGGAGGCTGATAAAGGTTTTGGGTCTGAGAAAGGATTTTGGGACTCAGGTTTTTGGAGCTGAGAAAAGATTCTGGAACTGATAAAAATATTTTGGTGCTGATAAAAGGTTTTGAGGCTGAGAAAAGATTTTGGGGCTGAGAAATTATTCTGGAGCTGAGAAAAGATTTTGAGCCAGATAAAAAAGTTTTGGGTCTGAGAAAGGATTTTGGGGCTGATAAAAGATTCTGGAGCTGATAAAAGGTTTTAGGGCTGATAAAGGTTTTGGAGCTACTAAAAGGTTTTGGTGCTGATAAAATACTCTGGAGCTGCGAAAAGGTTTTGGGGCTGATAAAAGATTTTGGAGCTGATAAAGGTTTGGGGCTGAGAAAAGATTTTGGTGCTGATAAAGGTTTTGGGGCTGATAAAGGTTTTGGTGTTGATAAAAGATTCTGGAGCTGCTGAAAGGTTTTGGGGCGGGCTCCAAAGGTTTTGGAGCTGATGAAGGCTCCCATTCCTCCTCCCTGCCTGAGCTGTCATGGTTTATTTTGTTTGGGTGGATTTTCTCTCGGCTGTGCCCCTCCCCGGCCAGGCAGAGCCTTTTCCCAGGAGCTGCAGCTCTGAGGCTCATTAGCATCCTGCCGCATAATTAGAGGCTCGGGCATTGTTATGCAAAAGCAGCCTCGGATGACAACATTTGAGCCCCCGACGACGCAGGAACGCCGCCAGCAAGTTTCTCACACTGGTTTTAGCCAAGGCAAACCTGGCTCCGGAGATTTTTTTAATTAATTAATTAATGGGGCTCAGCCCTCGGGCCGTGCGCCCAGCTTTTTTGTGGGTGGGATTTCGGGAGGGTTTGGGTCGGAAAGGAGCTGAAAACTCATCCCATCGCACCCCACAGATTAGGGATGGTCCAAGCTGGCCTTGGGCACCTCCAGGGATGGGGCAGCCATGGGATAACCCGTGAATCAAACCCAGATTTTCATCCTCATCTTCCCCAAAACTCCATTAATTTGGAGCAAGACGGGCTTAGATTTTAATCCTCATCTACCCCAAAACTCTTATGATCCTCCTCTCGGTCCCCAAATTCCACTAATTTGGAGCAAATCATGGTCAGATTTTCATCCTCCTCTCTCCCTTCAAATTCCAATAATTTGGAAGAAATCAAGCTCAGATTTTAATCCTAATCTTCCCCGAAACTCCAATAATTTGGAGCAAACCAGGCTCAGATTTTCGTCCTCCTCTCCCACTTCAAACTCCAATAATTTGGTGCAAATCAAGCTCAGATTTTCATCCTCATCTTTCCCAAAACTCCAATAATTTGGAGCAAACCTGGCTCAGCTTTTCATCCTCCTCTCCCATCCCAAATTCCAATAATTTGGAGGAAATCAAGCTCAGATTTTCATCCTCATCTTCCCCAAAACTTCTATGATTTGGAGCAAAATAGGCTCAGATTTTCATCCTCCTCTCCATCCCCAAATTCCAATAATTTGGAGCAATTCAAACTCAGATTTTAATCCTCATCTTCCCCAAAACTCCAATAATTTGGAGCAAAACAGGCTCAGCTTTTCATCCTCTTCTCCCACCCCAAAACTTCAACGATTTGGAGTAAAAGAGGCTCAGACTTTCATCCTCCTCTCCCACTTCAAATTCCAATAATTTGGAAGAAATCAAGCTCAGATTTTAATCCTAATCTTCCCCAAAACTCCAATAATTTGGAGCAAACCAGGCTCAGATTTTCATCCTCATTGTCCCTAAAACTTCTACGATTTGGAGCAAAACATGCTCAGATTTTCATCGTCCTCTCCCACCCCAAACCCCAATAATTCGGAGCAAATCAGGTTGAGATTTTCATCCTCCTCTCCCACTTCAAACCCCAATAATTTGGAGCAAACCAGGCTCAGGTTTTCAGGGAAGGATTCCTTGCATGGAATACTTTTAACTCAATAAAAATCAATTAAAGGGAAGGATTCCTTCCATGGAATCCTTTGAACTCAACAAAACAAATGAAAGCCCCAGGTGGGTTTTGCCCTCCCTAAAACCTCACAGCATCCAGGAGGGCACAAAAAGATTTTTTTGCCCTCAAATCAACACCTTGGAGGGGTTTCTGCTGGATTCTGCTGGCTCTGGGTGGATTCTGGTGCTTGGGAGAAGAAGGAAAAGCTGGCCCAGGACACCTGAGTGGATGAGCTGTGCTGGATCTGAGCCTCTCCTGGAATTTTCCCTTTTCTGTTGCTTTCCTGCTCCTCAGGCAGGAGATGGGAGCAGTTCGTGTAAAAGGCACCTGAAAAGAGTCATTTTCCCCAGAAAAGTTTTAAAACAGGAGCTGGTTTTCAAATAATTCCAGCAGGGCCAGGGGGAAACCTCCCCAGATTGCCTGGGCTTTGAGAGAGCAGCACATTCAGCACGGGGGCAGAGCAAAGATCAGCTCAGAAAGGGAGAATAAAGGTGGATTTATGGCTCTAAGAACTTCCCAAGCCCCGCTTCCAGAAGGGATTTACCTTCCCAAGGGGCAAAGTCCCATTCCCTGGCACGGGGGTTTGCAGCCTCACTTCTGCAAAGAGTTCCAGAGCCTCCAGTCACAGGATTTTGTTCTATGGGAGGAAGTTTAGAACCCTTTTATCAGCTCCAGAATATTTTATTAGCTCCAAAATCTTTTATCAGCTCCAGAATATTTTATTAGCTCCAAAACCTTTTATCAGCCCCAAAATATTTTATCACCCCCAAAATCTTTTATCATTTCCAAAATCTTTTATCAGCTCCAGAATATTTTATTAGCCCCAAAATCCTTTATCACCCCCAAAATCTTCTATCACCTCCAGAATTTTTTATCAATTCAAAAATATTTTATCAGCCTCAAAGTCTTTTATCAGCCCTAAAACCTTTTCTCAGCTCCAAAACCTTTATCAGCCCCAAAATCTTTTCTCAGCCCCAAGCCTTTTATCAGCCCTAAAATCTTTTACCACCCCCAGAATCTTTCATCATCCCCAAAATCTTTTATCAGCCCCCAAACCTTTATCAGCCTCAGAATATTTTATCAGCCCCAATGTTTTTAATCAGCTCCAGAATCTTTTCTCAGCCCCAAAACCTTTTATCAGCTCCAAAATATTCTATCAGCCCCAAAACCTTTCCTCAGCCCAAAAATCTTTTAACAGCTGTACAATATTTTATTTGCCCCAAAACCTTTTCTCTCCTTATTTGCCATAAATCAGCCATAAAATCTTTTTATCAGCCAAAATTTTATTTTCCCCAAACCCAACCCCAAAAATTTTATCAGCCCCAAAATCTTTTCTCAACCCCCAAAATCTTTCTCAGCCCCAAACCTGCAGGAGGGAGCAGAGCCAGAACCAGCCCAGATTCCTGCTCCAGCCCCTGCTGTGTGCAGGGAATTCCTGGAAAAAATCCCCAAAACCCCTCCAGGGTCCTTTTCCAGTTTCTGGAGAGGAGAGGAGATCGCTGATCCCCTCCCAACTCCTGCTGGAATTTTAGAAGAATTTTTTTTTTTTTTGGCTGGCCCTAAATCTTTATTCTCCTTTCTTGCCAGGGGAGTGATTTTGCAAACAGGGAGGAAAGGAAAGGAAAGGAAAGGAAAGGAAAGGAAAGGAAAGGAAAGGAAAGGGAAAGGAAAAGGAAAGGAAAGAAAAGGAAAGAAAAGAAAAGGAAAGGAAATGAAATGAAAGGAAAGGAAATAAAAGGAAAGGAAAGGAAAGGAAAGGAAAGGAAAGGAAAGGAAAGGAAAGGAAAAGGAAAAGGAAAGGAAAGGAAAGGAAAGGAAAGGAAAAAGGAAAAGGAAAGGAAAGGAAAGGAAGGAAGGAAAAAAGGAAAGGAAAAGGAAAGGAAGGAAGGAAGAAAGGAAAGGAAAGGAAGGAAGGAAGGAAAGGAAAGGAAGGAAGGAAGGAAGGAAGGAAGGAAAAGGAAGGAAGGAAGGAAGGAAAGAAAGGAAGGAAGGAAGGAAGGAAAAGAAGGAAGGAAAGAAAGAAAGGAAGAAAGGAAGGAAAGAAGGAAGGAAGAAAGGAAGGAAGAGAAGGAAGGAAGAAGGAAGGAAAGGAAGGAAGGAAGGAAGGAAGGAAGGAAGGAAGGAAGGAAGGAAGGAAGGAAGGAAGGAAGGAAGGAAGGAAGGAAGGAAGGAAGGAAGGAAGGAAGGAAGGAAGGAAGGAAGGAAGGAAGGAAGGAAGGAAGGAAGAAGGAAGGAAGGAAGGAAGGAAGAAGGAAGGAAGGAAGGAAGGAAGGAAGGAAGGAAGGGGGGAAGGAAGGAAGGAAGGAAGGAAGGAAGGAAGGAAGGAAGGAAGGAAGGAAGGAAGGAAGGAAGGAAGGAAGGAAGGAAGGAAGGAAGGAAGGAAGGAGGGGGAAAAGTTGATTTTTGGGCACAAATTCCCAATCAGGCCCTGCTCAGCTGCTCCTTGTTCCGCTCCTTCTGCAAAGTGAACAAACAACGCAGAGAAATCAAATATTCCCTGAAGCTGGGCCTGCAGGTCGTGTTCAGCAGCTCAGAAAAAAAACCAAAAAAATGACAACTCTTTGTTTAGACTTTCTCCTAATTCATATTTCATCCGGGCCTCCCCTAATCCAGCCTCAATCCATCTTCCCTCCTGTTTGTTTTCTCTCCCCCCTCCCTTTTCTTTTTTTTTTTTTTCTTTTAACCTGTTTAATCCTTTTAAGTTCAAGGATTTGAAAAGCAAATACTATAAAAGATGAAAGGTGCGTTGGAGGAAATCAACTTTGATAAGAGGCTTTTATGGCTTGTAAACCTTATTCCGGCCCTTGGGCTTGAAAGGCAGCACTAATTTAAAGAGCTTGGTGCAAGACTCACGTTGAGTTTCAAAAAAAAAACCCAAAAAAAACTGTTCCGGGCTAAAAATGATGGGGTTCGGGGCTCAAATTTGGGTGATCACAGCACAAATATGGATTTTTAGGAGCTCAAGAAGCAGTAAAAAGGAGTTTAAAAGGAGGGGAAAAAAATAAATATTGGAAAAATTAAACCATTGGAAGAGCAGTGAGCAAAACCCCTCATTCTGGAAAATCCAGAGAAAGGTCCTGGAAAAGAATCCAGAAACCCTTGGGAAGAGCAGTGGGCAAAACCCTTCATTTCCATTGATTTTGGGGTGAAACAGGGATTAGAAAATAGCAAAAAGGAATAGCAAAAATGAGTTTAAAAGAAGGGGAAAATTGAAATATTACAAAAATTAAACCCTTGGGAAGAGCAGTGGGCAAACCCCTTCATTTCCATTTATTTGGAGACGAAACAGGGACTAGAAAATAGCAAAAAGAAATAGCAAAAATGAGTTTAAAAGAAAGAAATAAATGAAATATTAGAAAAATTTAAACTCTTCATTCTAGAAAATCCAGAAAAGGGTCCACTAAGGATCCAGAAGAGGCAGCACTAATTTTCAGAGCTTTATACAAGCCTCATGTTGAGCTTCAAAAAAAAACCCCCAAAAAACTGTTCCAGCTTTAAAATGATGGGGTTCAGGGCTCAAATTTGGGTGATCACAGCACAAATCTGGATTTTTAGGAGCTCAAGAAATAGCAAAAAAGGTGTTTAAAACAAGGGAAAAAAATTAAATATTGGAAAAATTAAACCATTAGAGGAGCAGTGGGCAAAACCTTTCATCTCCATTTATTTTGGGGATGAAACAGGGACTAGAAAATAGCAAAAAGAAATAGCAAAAATGAGTTTAAAAGAAGAAAATAAATTTAAATATTAGTATTAATAGCATAATGCTGGATAAATTCTTGATCTTCTCCTTAAATTTTTTTAAAGCCTTGGACACCTGAGTTTTGCAGCAGCTTTAAAATGGAAGAAAAACCCATTAAATGTTAGGATTAATAAACCCGTGAACAGGGACTCCCTTGCAAATAGCAAAAGCCCCTGGGAGTGGAAGGATGGATGGAAATGGAAATGAAATGGATGGATGGATGGATGGATGGATAACATGGATGGATGGATGGATGGAAATGGATGGATGGATGGATGGATGGATGGATGGATGGAGGACATGGATGGATGGATGGATGGATGGATGGATGGATGGATGGATGGATGGATGGATGGATGGATGGATGGATGATGGATGGATGATGGATGGATGGATGGATATGGATGGATGGATGGATGGATGGATGGATGGATGGATGGATGGATGGATGGATGGATGGATGGATGGATGAAGGATGGATGGATGGATGATGGATGATGGATGGATGGATGGATGGATGGATGGATGGATGGATGGATGGATGGATGATGGATGGATGGATGGATGGATGGATGGATGGATGGATGGATGGATGGATGGATGGATGGATGGATGGATGGATGGATGGATGGATGGATGGATGGATGGATGGATGGATGGATGGATGGATGGATGGATGGATGGATGGATGGATGGATGGATGGATGGATGGATGGATGATGGATGATGGATGGATGGATGGATGGATGGATGGATGGATGGATGGATGGATGGATGGATGGATGGATGGATGGATGGATGGATGGATGGATGGATGATGGATGGATGGATGGATGGATGGATGATGGATGGATGGATGGATGGATGGATGGATGGATGGATGGATGGATGATGGATGGATGGATGGATGGATGGATGGATGGATGGATGGATGGATGGATGGATGGATGCTTCAAAATCCCAAAAACATGGATGGATGGATGGATGGATGGATGGATGGATGATGGATGGATGGATGGATGGATGGATGGATGGATGGATGGATGGATGGATGGATGGATGGATGGATGGATGGATGGATGGATGGTGGATGGATGGATGGATGGATGGATGGATGGATGGATGGATGGATGGATGGATGGATGACATGGATGGATGGATGGATGGATGGATGGATGGATGGATGGATGGATGGATGGATGGATGGATGAAGGATGGATGGATGGATGGATGGATGATGGATGATGGATGGATGGATGGATGGATGGATGGATGGATGGATGGATGACATGGATGGATGGATGGATGGATGGATGGATGGATGGATGGATGGATGGATGGATGGATGATGGATGGATGGATGGATGGATGGATGGATGGATGGATGGATGGATGGATGGATGGATGGATGGATGGATGGATGGATGGATGGATGGATGGATGGATGGATGGATGGATGGATGGATGATGGATGATGGATGGATGGATGGATGGATGGATGGATGGATGGATGGATGGATGGATGGATGATGGATGGATGGATGATGGATGGATGGATGGATGGATGGATGGATGGATGGATGATGGATGGATGGATGGATGGATGGATGGATGGATGGATGGATGGATGGATGGATGGATGATGGATGGATGGATGGATGGATGGATGGATGATGGATGGATGGATGATGGATGGATGGATGGGATGGGATGGGATGGGATGGGATGGGAGAACAGCAGCTCTGAATGGGTTCCACCTCAGCTTCCTCCAGGGAAGTGTACTGGTGCCAAACTGGTCCCAAACTGGTCCCAAACTGGTGCTGGATTTTTGCAGTGCACCCCAAAGGCAGCAGTTCCACCCAAATTCCTTCCACGGAGATCCACTGATGCCAGACTGGTGCTGGATTTTTGCAGTGCATCCCAAAGCTCCCAGCTCCCTCCAGGGAGGTTCAGTGGTCCCAAACTGGTGCCAAACTGGTCCCAGACTGGTGCCAGACTGGTGCTGGATTTTTGCAGTGCATCCCAAAGGCTGCAGTTCCACCTCAGCTCCCTCCAGGGAGGTTCACTGGTGCCAAACTGGTCTCAGATTTGTGCCAAACTGGTGCTGGATTTTTGCAGCGCACCCCAAAACTCCCAGCTCCTTCCAGGGAGGTGCAGTGGTGCCAAACTGGTGCCAAACTGGTGCCAAACTGGTGCCAGCCTGGTGCTGGATGTTTCTCTGCATCCCCAAGCAGCTGAGGCCCAGGGCTGCCGGTCAGGATGGAGCTCCGGGGCTCTCAGGGCCCATCCTGGAGCAATCTCGGGGTCATTAATCGCGATCCTGCTGGCCCAGCTCTGCCCCCAGACCCCCCAGCAGACCCTTCCCTCCCCCCTGCCCTGCCGAACCGCCTTTAACCCCTTCCCTCCTGCGCCCCAGCTGCAGGAAAGGCCATGGAGGAGAATTCCAGGGGAGCAGCACTCAGAGGTCACCAACCCCAAGCGCTGAACTTCCTTCTTTTCCCAAAAATCGGGGCGGGCTGGTGGGAACCCTCTCCTCCTGCTCAGCCTGGGGAGGATGTGGGCCCAGCTGGGGGGCGCTGGGATCAAAGAGCCTTTGACATTTGCCGAGCAAAGGGTTCTATTTTTATTTTATTTCTGAGGGCCACATGCAGGCAGAGGCCTTTAATGGTGCTGGAAACAGATGGGCCAAGAGCTCCTCTGCTCATCCAGGGCGCCAGGCAGGAAAATACCACGGAAAAATGAGTGGTGAAAGTCTTCCCTTCTCCATTCGCCATCCCTGCTCCTCCTTCCTGCCTCCTGGAGAGCGGACAATCCAAAATATTCCCAAAATTCCCAAATCCTGGAATTCCTGGTCCCAAATATTACCAAAATTCCCAAATACCAGAATTCCTGAATCCCAAAATTCCCAAATACCAGAATTCCCCAGCCCAAGTATTCCCAAAATTCCCGAATCCCAGTATCCCCAAATTCCAGAATTCCCAATTCCCAAAATTCCCAGATCCCAGCATTCTCAAATCCCAGAAATCAGGATTCCAAATATTCCCAGGAATTCCCAAATCCCAGAATTCCCAAAATTCCCAAATCCTGGAATTCCCCAATCCCAAAATTCCTGAATTCCAGAATTCCCGAGTCCTGGAATTTCCAAATCCCAGAAATCAGGATCCCAAATATTCCCAGGAATCCCCAGATCCCAGAATTCCTGATCCCAATGTTCCCAAATCCTGGAATTCCTGATCCCAAATATTCCCAGTCATTCGCAAATCCTGGAATTCCCAAATCCCAGAAATCGGGATCTCAAAGATTCCCGGGAATTCCCAAATCCCAGAATTCCCAAAATTCCCAAATCCCGGAATTTCCAAATTATTCTCTCTCCCTGAGAGAAATAAATGTTGGGATGTTGCTCCCAGCACGGCTGAGGAGCAATTTCACCCCTGTTGTTTTAGGGGGGAAAAAGCCAAATCTGAGGGAACGCAGCTTTGTTCGGGCTCCTCCTGCCCTGCTTCCAGCCCTTCCTTTATTCACTCTGGTGTGTTGAGCGTGTGAAAAAGGAAAAAAAGAGAAAATTTTCCTTTTCTGGAGAAGCTCCTGGAATTTTGGGATCCCACTGGGATCTCTGGGAATGAGGAGCTGCCCCATGGGGCTCTCCCAAAACCCTGCAGAGCTTGGAGGCGTCACTGAAAAGCTCCCAAAGCTCGCCCCAGTCCTCCTCCTCACCCTCCCACTCTTCCCGGCTTTATCTTCTCCCTCAACACCAATTTTCCAGGCCAGAACCTGCTCTCCTGGCCCCGTTTCAGCTGGATCCAGCCCCTGCTCAGTTTCCTGCCAGGCTCAGAGACGGGAAAATCTGGGTGGGCAATGGGCAAAACACCCAAAATCTCCCCAAAACCCAGCCCTGGGGGGGCATCGTGGCACAGCCACCCTGCAGGATCACCCTGGAGCCACGGACTGATGGCCAGCAGGGAGAAAAAGGAAAGGGAAAGGGAAAGGGAAAGGGAAAGGGAAAGGCAAGGGGAAGGGAAGGGAAGGAAAGGAAGGAAAGGAAAGGAAAGGAAAGGAAAGGAAAGGAAAGGAAAGGAAAGGAAAGGAAAGGAAAGGAAAGGAAAGGAAAGGAAAGGAAAGGAAAGGAAAGGAAAGGAAAGGAAAGGAAAGGAAAGGAAAGGAAAGGAAAGGAAAGGAAAGGAAAGGAAAGGAAAGGAAAGGAAAGGAAAGGAAAGGAAAGGAAAGGAAAGGAAAGGGAAGGAAAGGAAAAGGGGAAAGGAAAGGAAAAGGGAAAAGGGAAAAGGGAAAAGGAAGACCCCCAGGTGCTGGAAAAGCTCTGTGGATCCTCTGTGGACCCTCACTGCCCTTCCCTCCGTGGGGTTTCAGCTCTGGCAGCCAGAGTGGAAGTGCCAGAGCCTGTGGGGTTTGGGGCTGGGCGCTGCAGCTTCCCCCAACTCCCTCCCACCTTCCCGGAATGCCTTGGCCAGCCTGGGCTCAGCTCAGGGTTTACAGCTCAGCCTGAGCCTGGGTGCTCTGGTTTGGACTTGGCCAGAGCTCCTGGTGCCTCTTGGAGCTGGAAGAGTGGAGGGAAAAATATAAAAACAGGGAGCCAAGAAGGGAGACGTGAATCATGGCGCTGGGGATGGTGAGGCAGAGGGGAAATTAAATATATACATACGTGTGTATGTAGTTTAGTGTGAGGTTCCAAAAGCTGACAGATCTCCAGCCAGGAGCTGACAGATGCTGACAGAGTTGTACCAAAATCCACAATGCATCAAATCCCTTTCAGCAGCGCCCAGGGGGATCAGGGAGCCGGGCAGGAGGGAGGTGTTAATCCAGCCCCAGCCTTCCCTGGGGTCAGATCCTCCTGGGTGTGCCTGTCCTGCAGAAACCTGGGCTGAGGGGGGACAAACTCCATATCACAGCCAGGGACCAAGGTGGCAGGGGGGAATGTCACCATGGAGGAGGCTGGGGGCACTCCTGGGAGCGCTGGCACTGCCTCCACTGCCCCTTTTGCTGGGTTACAGCCACCCTGCAGAGCCAAACCCACCTAAATCCCTGCCCAAGCCAGGCAAGGGCCTTCACCTGCCCCCTGTGGCCCTGCAGCCCTCCAGGATCCATCCCGGGAGGCAGCACCTGGGATGCTCTGGCAGGTACAGCTCCAGCCTTTCCCTTCCCCTTTCTCCTCTCCCTTCCCCATTTCTGTTCCCTTTCTGTTCACTTTCCCTTTCCATTCCTTTTCTCATTCCCTTTCCTTTCTCCTTTTTTTTCCTTCCCCTACCCATTCCCTTTCCCTTCCCTTTTCCTGTCCCTTTCCCTTTCCTTTTTCCTTCCCTTCCCTTTCCCATTTCCTTCCTACTCTCATTCCCATTCCATTCCTGTTCCCTTTCCCTTTCCCATTCCCATCCCTTTCCCTTCCCATTTGCATTCCCTTTCCCATTCCCTTCCTATTCCCTTTCCCTCCCCATTCCCATCCCTTTCCCATTCCTTTCCTGTTCCCTTTCCCTCCCCATTCCCATCTCTTTCCCTTCCCATTCCCTTTCCCTCCCCCTTCCCATTCCCATTCCCTCCCCATTCCCATTCCCCTTCCATTCCTTTTCCCTCCCCATTCCCCTTCCCATTCCCTTTCCCTCCCCATTCCCCTTCCCTTTCCCTCCCCATTCCCATTCCCTTTCCCATTCCCATTCCCGTTCCCATTCCCTCCCCATTCCCATTCCCATTCCCATCCCTTTCCCTCCCCATTCCCCTTTCCCTCCCCATTCCCTTTCCATTCCCTCCCATTCCCATCCCCATCCCCATCCCCATCCCCATCCCCATTCCCATTCCCATTCCCATTCCCATTCCCACTCCCATTCCCATCCCCTCCCCATTCCCATTCCCCATTCCCTCCCCATTCTCCTTTCCATTCCCTCCCCATTCCCTCCCCACTCCCATTCCCATTCCCACTCCCATCCCCGTTCCCCGGCCGGCCCGGGCTGCCTTTTTCCCCGCAGCAGGATCCCGCAGCCCCATTAGCCAAGGCCCCACTGCTCCTCCTCGCCTCCCCCGTGACACAGCAGAGCGCGCACACAAGGCAGAACAAAGCGGTGACAATTGGTGACAAATGGACTGCACAGCATCCCGTGGCCCCGTCGCCAGGGAGACCCTGGCCGAGCATGGGCGGCCCGGGAGATGCGGGATGGCAGAGGGGACCTGTGGGAACTCAGCACATCCCTCTGGATGCCCAGAGTTGCCAAGAACCCCATCGGGGGCTCGGAGACACTGGCACGCTGCCCGGAACACCTGGTGCCTTGATTTCGACCCTTCCAGCGAATTGCCAGCTTTGTATGGGGACAGAAAAATCACACAGGTTTGAATGGTGTAATGATGAAGTATTCACAGGGTGAAAATGTAGATTTTAGGAGTTTTGGTATGGGGGTTATGGGGACAAGATGGAGGAATCCGGGCGTGTCAGGTCCTTCTTTCTTGTTCTTGTTCTCCATTTTCTGCAGTGATGTTGGCACTTTGGGATTGGTTTAGAGTAGCAGTGCACTGTCTAACACAGGTGATGGGTATTGGGAATTAAGTGTAAATATATTATACGTAGTTTGTAGTATAAAAGGGCAACACAGAGTGCCTGTGGCTGCCCTGCTGAGCAGATATCAGCTGGTCAGAAAGAAAATTTTATAGATAAGAATTAATAAACAACCTCAAGACCGAAAAGCAAAGAGTCCCGACTCGTTCTCTCTTCAAAAGCGCAGGCCAGAGCTGAGACACCCTGCACATCTCGGGGCAGAGAACATCAACAGCCGAGCCGAGAGGGACCCAGGTGCTGGCAGGACCCACCCGCAGCCGGGGGGGACAGGACGGAGCTGTCCCAGCGCCGGGGTGGGACCCAGGACTGCGGCACATCAGGCCGGGCCTGCTCTGCCTCGCCCCCCTCTAATCGGGGTAATTTTCCACAAGTATTTTCCCAGGTCACGGCAGCGCTTTGACAGCAAACAGAGAGGGGAGAGGAAGGGTTGAACTGCTGCGAGCCCCGTGCCCGGCTCCGGAGCGCACAGAGCGCAAGGCCGGCTGTGCCAGGGGAGGAAGGGAGGCCGGCAGAGCCAGAACGGCGCTGGCTGCCTGAGCTCGGGGCTGGCAGGGCCAGGAGGCTCTTCCGGGAACGTCTTGGAATGACTCAATGCCTTTTGCTTTCAATGCGGGTGATGTCAGTGCCCCGCAGCCGCCCTTCACCCTCAGCGGGGCTGCAGCACCCGGAGCACGGCAAAAACCTCATGGGCAGAGCCCAAAACCCGGCCTTCCTCCTCCAAAAAATGGCATAAACCCAGCTGCAGAGCCCAAAACCCGGCCTTCCTCCTCCAAAAAATGGCATAAACCCAGCTGCAGAGCCCAAAACCTGGTATCCCTCCTCCAAAATTAGGGATAAACCCAGCTGCAGAGCCCAAAACCCGGCCTTACCTCCTCCAAAAAATGGCATAAACCCAGCTGCAGAGCCCAAAACCTGGCCTTACCTCCTCCAAAACACAAGATAAACCGAGCTGCAGAGCCCAAAACTCAGCCTTACCTCCTCCAAAATTTGGCATAAACCGAGTTGCAGAGCCCAAAACCCAGCCTCCCTCCTCCAAAATTACGGATTAACCCAGCTGCAGAGCCCAAAACTCAGCTTTCCTCCTCCAAAACTTGGGATAAACCCAGCTGCAGAGCCCAAAACCCGGCCAACCTCCTCCAAAACTTGGGATAAACCCAGCTGCAGAGCCCAAAACTCGGCTTTCCTCCTCCAAAATTCAGGATAAACCGAGCTGCAGAGCCCAAAACCCAGTATCCCTCCTCCAAAATTAGGGATAAACCAAGCTGCAGAGCCCAAAACCCAGCCTTACCTCCTCCAAAACTCAGGATAACCTGAGCTGCTTCGCAAGGGACACCCACAGCACCTCAGTGCTTTACTGGGCACGATGGCATTCAATTAAAAGTTGGACTTGATGAACTTGGAGATTTTTTTCCCAACCTTAATGAGTCTAAAAACTCTGGGAGACTTTGCTGCGTACAGAGCTGTACCCACAGCTCGATGTTCTCCATGCCCAGGGGTGAAGCCGAGCATCCCTCAAGGCTCTGCCCTCCTGCCAGGTGTCAGAACTCAGCGCATCCCTCCAGGTGTCCAGAATTGCCAGGACCCCGTCAGGGGGCTCAGAGACCCTGGCACACAGCCCAGAGCACCTGGGGATTTGATTGTGACCCCTGGAGCAAGTTACCAACTTTGTATGAGGTCCTGAAAGTCACACGGGTTTGAATGGTATAATAACAAAATGATCACAGGGTGAAAATGTAGATTTTAGGATTTTTGGTATGGGGGTTATGGGGACAAGATGGAGGAACTTGGGCATGTCCAGCCTTTCTTTCTTCTTGTTCTCCATTTTCTGCAGTGATGTTGGCACTGTGGGATTGGTTTAGAGTAGCAGTGCACTGTCTAACACAGGTGATGGGTATTGGGAATTAAGTGTAAATATATTATACGTAGTTTGTAGTATAAAAGGACAACACAGAGTGCCTGTGGCTGCCCTGCTGAGCAGATCTCAGCTGGGCAGAGAGAAAATGTTATAGATAAGAATTAATAAACAACCTCAAGACCGAAAAGTGAAGAGTCCAGACTCGTTCTTGAGTTGCACGGATGGAAACAGAGACACCCTGCACATCTCGGGGCAGCAATTACCAACCAAAACCCGAGCGCCAGGCCCCCGCTGTCCGGGCAGGTGGGCAAGAAGGGGTTAAGGCTGCAGCTGCCAGTGCGGAGTTATGCTCAAACTGTTCCCACTGCCGCATGAAGTCAGCTGTCATTAGGGAACAAAGGCGCCCCGGAGCAGCTCGAGTTGTGTCACACTCGGGAGGCGCAGGGGCTGCTCCCTGATTAGGATTTCTAAATCCGTCCCATCGAGGCCACCGCATAAAGCCGCGGAACAATGAGCGGGGGCACATTCACACAAGCGGCAGCCCCTGCGTCCCCCCGCCGCCCTCCCCACCCCCAGCACGCTTCTGCTCCCGCCCGAGCCTGCGGCACTTCAGCCCCGCATCCCGGGGCGGCGCGGCCCCTGCCGAGCCCGCTCCGCATCCCCCTCCTCATCCCCATCCCCTGCACATCCCACTGGGTACAGCCCCTGCTGCTCCCCCTCCTCATCCCCATCCCCTGCACATCCCACTGGGTACAGCCCCTGCTGCTCCAGAGCCCGCTCCGCATCCCCCTCCTCATCCCCATCCCGTGCACATCCCGCAGGGCACAGCTCCTGCTGCTCCAGAGCCCGCTCCACATCCCCATCCCCTGCACATCCCACTGGGCACAGCTCCTGCTGCTCCAGAGCCGGGATCCTCATCCCCATCCCCTGCACATCCCGCTCCTCATCCCCATCCCCTGCACATCCCGCAGGGCACAGCTCCTGCTGCTCCAGAGCCCGCTCCGCATCCCCCTCCTCATCCCCATCCTCATCCCCATCCCCTGCACATCCCGCTCCTCATCCCCATCCCGTGCACATCCCGCAGGGCACGGCTCCTGCTGCTCCCGAGCTGGATCCCCATCCCCATCCCCTGCACATCCCAGTGGGCACAGCCCCTGCTGCTCCCGAGCCCGCTCCTCATCCCCATCTCCATCCCCCCATCCCAATCCTCATTCCCATCCCCATTCCCCATCCTCATTCCACTGGGCACGGCCCCTGCTGCTCCAGACCCGGCTCCACATCCCCATCCCCTCATCCCCATTCCCATTCCCTTCCTCATCCCCTCCACCTCCCAATCCCCATCCCCGTTCCCATCCCCCATTCTCCATTCTCATTCCCCATTCCCATTCCCAATCCCATCCCGTGCACATTCCCATCTCCATTCCCATTCCCCATCCCCCTGGGCACAGCCCCTGCTGCTCCAGAGCCTGGCTCCCCATCCCCATCCCCTACTCCCATTCCCCATTCCCATCCCCTCCCCATTCCCAATCCCCATCCCCATTCCCATTCTCATTCCTCATTCCCATCCCCTCCTCTGCACGTTGCCATCCCCATCCCATCCCCATTCCCATTCCCTCCCCTGCACATTCCCAATCCCATCCCATCCCATTCCATTCCCATACAAGCAGCAATCCCTGCACAAAATGACGAGGCACAAAACCTCCAGGGAAATCCAGCCTGCGGGAATTTGGGACATGAAAGCCCCGGGGGCAGGAGTTAAGAGCTGGTGGCTGCTGTTCCCTCACCCAAAGCGCCTTTGCTCCCGACAGAGGCTGCGCCCGTTCAGGGCTCCCATCCTCGGCTCTGTCCCGGTGGGCAGGAGCGGGAGGTGACCCCTCCAAGTGGGGACTCCACCTGCACAGATCCTCAGCATCACCGACCAGCACGGCGGCACGGGGACTGTCCCCCCAGAGCTGTGCCCCATGGGGGACCTGGGGGGCTGCACTGAGGCTGGGCTGGGCCAGGGAGCATCCCAAAGCCACAGCTGTGCCCTCATCCCAAAGCCACAGCTGTGCCTCATCCCAAAGCCACAGCTGTGCCCTCATCCCAAACCCAAACCTGTGCCTCATCCCAATCCCACAGCTGTCCCTCATCCCAATCCCACAGCTGTCCCTCATCCCAAAGCCACACCTGTGCCTCATCCCAAAGCCACACCTGTGCCTCATCCCAAACCCACAGCTGTGCCTCATCCCAAAGCCACAGCTGTGCCCTCATCCCAAAGCCACAGCTGTGCCTCATCCCAAAGCCACAGCTGTGCCCTCATCCCAAACCCAAACCTGTGCCTCATCCCAAAGCCACACCTGTGCCTCATCCCAAACTCACACCTGTGCCCTCATCCCAAAGCCACAGCTGTGCCCTCATCCCAAACCCACACCTGTCCCCATCCCAAAGCCACAGCTGTGCCCTCATCCCAAACCCACACCTGTGCCTCATCCCAAACCCACACCTGTGCCCTCATCTCACACCTGTGCCCTCATCCCAATCCCACACCTGTCCCCATCCCAAATCACCTGTGCCTTCATCCTAAACCCACACCTGTGCCCTCATCCCAATCCCACACCTGTACCCTCATCCCAAACCCACACCTGTGCCCTCATCCCAATCCCACACCTGAGCCTCATCCCAAACTCCATCCAAACTCCCAGATCCCTCCAGCGCCAAAACCTCGGCGCCTTTTTCCCACCTCGCTTGCGATTTGGGAAAACACAGCGAGAGGGAGGAAAAAAAGTGGAGAATTTGGGAATTTACTGCTCTGCCCTTGCCCCAAGGTTGCATCCTGAAGGCAGCCAGCAGGTGCAATGAATAAATATCCCGGGAGAAATCCCTCTGGAGAGCGGGGGAAGGGCAGGGATACAGGGATACAGGGATATAGATATCGGGATCCCCACACACACACTCACACACACACACACACACTAATCCCGGGGATTTGGCCGTCATATGACATCCCGGCCCGGCCGAGGGAGGGGATTTAAGGCACGCCTCTCCTTTCACGCCAGGAAAGGATTTTCATCTCTCAAGAGCACAATGAGAGGGGGAAGGAAGGAGGAAAAAAAAATTGAGAGAGAGAGAGAGAGAGAAAAAAAAAAATAAAGGAAAAAAAAAAAAGCCAATCAAGCCGGGATCAGCTGTGGGCTGGGCTGCTGCAGGTCTGCCTGTCGCAGAGGGGGGTGTGGGGACACATATTGGGCCGTGTGGGAAACCCACAGGCTCAGCTTCTCACACATTGTTCTCCAATGGGGCTCCCCCCAGCCCCCAGCCAAAGCCGTTAATGCCACAAAAGATACTTTGCCCATTGTGCCGGGGACAGCTGAGAGGATAGAGAGGATCGAGTTAGCCTTGCCCAGCTCCCCTGCCTCCCTCTCCCGCTGGAGAGGGGAACGGGGGACGGGGCCATCCAAATGGAGAGTTTGATGCTGGCCATACAAAAGAATTAAATCCACTTAGGCCCCTTTCTCGCTAATCTCGGACTGTGGGGGGTTAAATATGGTTACATTTTCATTAGGTACTAATAGCAAAAGGGCAGCTAATGGTAGCACAGCCCGCCGCATTGTGATGCAGATGCTCCCCGAAGGGCTCCCCGAAGGGCCGAGGGGCGATGGCATGCTCGCAGGGAGCGAGGGAGGGAGGGGGAAATTGTGTCACTCGCCATTGTCGCCGCTCAATCCCCTCAATGGGAAAAGTCATGTTTCCTGGCGGAGGAGGAAACAAGTTAAACCCTCCGCCGAGGGATGGAGGTGGCGGGGAGGCACCTGGGCTCGGGGATGGGGGATGAACCAAGCGGTGCCCAGGGCAGGGGATGCTGGCACGGCTGGGCACTGACCCGGCTGATCAGGGCAGGGGACACTGGTCTGGGTGGGCACTGACCCGGCTGATCAGGGCAGGGGATGCTGGGCTGGATGGGCACTGACCCGGCTGATCAGGGCAGGGGATGCTGGCACGGGTGGGCACCGACCTGGACAGGGGATGCTGGTCTGGGTGGGCACTGCTGGGCAGGGGATGCTGGCCCGGGTGGGCATGGACCCGGCTGCCCCTGCCCCGGGGTGAGGATGCCAGGCATGTCCCTCCCTGTGGACCCAGGATGTCCCTGTCCTGGGGACAGGAGGATGCCAGGCATGTCCCTCCCTGAGGACCCAGGATGTCCCCATCCCAGAGACAGGAGGATGCCAGGAATGTCCCTCCATGAGGACCCAGGATGTCCCTGTCCCAGGGACAGGAGGATGCCAGGAATGTCCCTCCCTGAGGACCCAGGATGTCCCTGTCCCGGGGACAGGAGGATGCCAGCCATGTCCCTCCCTTAGGGGGGTTTGGAGCTCCTGGCACAGGGATTGAGGCTCCTGCAGCCCCTTCCCCAACAGAGAGATGATGGTGGTGGTGGCCCCAAGGAGAGCAGGGAGGGGACACCAAGGGACACCAAGGGACACCAAGGGACACCAAGGGACAGGTTTGCTGTCCCACTGCCGCTCCAGGGCAGAGCTGGGAGGAGGCTCCAGGTCTCAGAGGTGCCTGAACTGTGGCCGTGGCAGCGATTTCCTCCTCCCTGCAGCTGTTGGCTGCTCCGTCTGAGCACTGACCTTGCTCTTGTTTAACTTGGCCGTGCCTGGGGCTGCTGCCTGTTCCCAGCCGTGCAGTTTTACCTTCGTGCCAGTTGCTTTGGGGGAAAGGACAGAACTTCCCTGACTCGTTTGGGTTGTGGGTCTCCTAACACCCCCGAGAAAAAATATCCCAGAGTGCTCTCACCTTATAAAACTCACCCTGGCAGAGACCTGTGTCTGCTCTCTCTCCATGGCAGCGTTCAGCCCGCACCCCCAGATGAGTGATTTTCCTTTTTGCTGGTGGTACTTGCAAGGTACCAAAACCCTGAGGGGTTTGGGATCCCTTTGGAGCTGCTGGTCCCTGAGGGATGACATTCCTGGAGCTCTGAGGGGTGCTGGGGGTGGTTTGCCAGCAAGGAGAATTTGGTTTGGCAGGCTGTGACCCCAGGGATGCCATGCAGGGATGCCAAGGGGGTGGCACTGGTGCTTTGCTGGGAATGTTGATTGCTCCAGGCACATCCCAGCAGGGTGACCACCACATCCCGGCCCTTTGATGCCACCTGTGCCAGGAGAGGGGGCCTGAAGGGAAAAAGCGGTGGCTGGACCTGCTGGGATGCTGTGGAGAGGCTGAGAGGGCAGCAGGGCCATCGTGGTGGGGGCAGTGGGGACATAAAATAGGTGCGGGTATAAAAACAAGAGGGGGTACAAAAGCAAGAGGGGATACAAAAATAAATGGGGGTACAAAAATAAATGGGGGTATAAAAAGAAGAGGGGATACAAAATAAGTAGGGGTACAAAAAGAAGAAGGGATACCAAATAAGTAGGGGTATAAAAACAAGAGGGGATACAAAAATAGGGGGGAGGTACAAAAACAACAAGGGATGTAAAAATAGGTGGGGATATCAAAAAAAGAGGGGATACAAAAATAAATGGGGGTACAAAAAGAAGAGGGGATGTAAAAATAAGTGGGGATGTAAAAACAATAGGGGATACAAAAATAGGTGGGGGTACAAAAAGAGGGGATACAAAATAAGAGGGGGTACAAAAACAACAGGGGATGTAAAAATAAGTGGGGATATAAAAAGAAGAGGGGATACAAAAATAGGTGGGGGACAAAAAAGAAGAGGGGATACAAAATGAGTGGAGGTATAAAAAGAAGAGGGGACATAAAAATAAGTGGGGGTACAAAGATAAGATGGGATACAGAATAAGTGGGGATATAAAAACAATAGGGGATACCAAAATAGGTGGGGGTACAAAAACGACAGGGGATACCAAAATAGGTGGGGGTACAAAAAGAAGAGGGGATACAAAAATAAGCGGGGATATGAAAAAAGAGATGGGACACCAAAAGAAGTGGGGGCACAGAAACAAGAGGGGTTACAAAATAAGTGGGGGTACAAAAACAATAGGGGAAACAAAACTAAGCGGAGTTGTAAAAACAAGGGGCACATCCTCTGAACCCCTCCCCAGTTTCTGTGGAAAGGCTTTCCAAGGACAGAGCCCCCACCCCTGCCCGGCTGGGCTCTGCAAGCCCCGGCTCCTCTGAGAGCGGCGTTTGCCGCTTCCCTCTGCAGCCTCCAGAGCCGCAGCTGGGCTGGGGCTGCGAGCCGAGGCTGCCGGAGCTCTGGAGCCAGGCAGAGAGCAGCAGAAGGGCAGCGCGGGGCAGGCCGAGCGTGGCGCAGGAGGAGAAACGGGGCTCGGCACCAGCTCACAGAGAAGCTGCTCCTCTCCCTCCATCCCTCCACACGCACACCTGGACCCGAATGCGACACCTCTGGGGCATTTTCCGGAGCCTCGGAGGTGTCCTGCTGGTGGCACAGCTGGACGGAGGGAGGGAGGGATGGAGGGACAGCACGTCCCGGGCCCATCGAGCCCCCGTGGAATAACCCTGGAATAACTGGTTGTGCAAGAGGCGCGATAACATCGCCGCAGCGCTCCCCGCTTCTGGGGGGGAGCCGCGGTGTCGCAATCCGGGCTCAGGGTTAAGGGAGCCGTGGAAAGCTCGTCCATCCCCAGGAGCAGAGCCCAGGAGGGGCAGGAGCAGCCCTGGAGCTGCTCCAGGGGCTGACGCAGCCGCCGCTGCCTCCTGGCCCCAAACGGGGATTGTTTCCCAGCAAAGCCGGCCGAAAAACACAACAAAATCAAACACGGCCCTCCGAGGTTACCACGTGTTATTTTTCACCCCTGCGCCTCAGGACTTTCCGGCACTAACGAGAGCCAGGGCGGCTCCTTTGCTTCCTCCAACCTGAAACACCTGAAAAAAAAAACCAAAAAAAAAAAAAAAAAAAAACCCAACCAAAAAGGGAGAGGGCAGAAATCAGAAATCCCAAATCTCCCCGGCAATGGGAAGCGCTTCCAAGGGGAAGCTGTTTTCGGCAAGCCAGCCACGTCCCAAAATTACAAGCGGTCTCGGCAATTAGGAGAAGTAAAACATTAAAAAGCAGGAGGCAAAGTGCATTTGCATCTAAATTCGGTGGGGCTGGGAGGCTCAGCCCGACAACAAAGCGGAAAAATTCCCTCTCCGAGAAAAGTTCCACCGCATCTCATGAACGTGAGGGTTTCGTAGGGTTGGCTGTGGATTTCAGCGCAGTCTCGATGCCTACATTAATAAACATTATCAGTTAAAAAATTACTCAAGGATTTTTCTTTCAACCAAGACCTCCTCGAATAATGCTTTTTATCTACTTCTCTGAAACGGAATTTCGAATTTGAGCAACTGTTGTGTGCTATCAGCAAGGTTCTCGCTGTTCTGGTCACACAACGTCCCCCTCTGCACCCCAGGAGCTGTGGTGGGGGGCAGACCCAGGGCTGGCTGCCCAAAGCTGAGAGCGGGAAGGGTTAACCCCTGCTCAGCCGTGCCCGTCCCAGCCCAGCCCCGGGCGGGAGGGGGCACCGGGACATTTCCATCAAGGATTTGCTGGAAAGAGGCTCCTGCAAACCCACAAACCCAGCCCAGTTCCGCACCAGCTTTTTTTTTTTTTTTTTTTTTTTTTTTTTTTTTTTTTTTTTTTTGTTGCTGCTGCACAAACAGGTTTGGGTTTAACTCCGGGGCCGCAGGTGGGTGAGTTACCTGAAGGCCTCCAGGAGGAGGAAACTCCCACATCCGCTCCCCGAGCAGGGGGAGGCTCCCGGCGTTGGGTTTCACCTGCAAACACAGCTTTGTGCTCCAAAAAACAGGAGCCGCGCGAGGCTCCGCGCCAAACCCGGGGAGAGGCGAACGGAAAATCCCAGGCAGGGATCGCTGGAGCAGAGCGGGGCACTCTGAGCTCCTCCTCCTCCTCCTCCTCGCCTTCCTCGGTCACCCCCGGCCCCGGCAGCACTGCAGTGCAGGGAGCAGGGAGATGGTTGGAAAATCCACAGGGATGGAGCCCAGCACGGGAATTTGGGGGGAAAGAGACCCTCGGAGACCTCACAGAGCACCCCGGGCTTGGGGAGAGTCTGAGAGCAAGAGGGGATGCAAAAATAGGTGGGGGTAGAATCACCAGAGAGGTGATGGGGTCACAAAACTGCATCCACGCCAGGTAACCCTGATGGACCAGTTCATTTCCAGCCCTTCCCATCTCCAGTCATCCCATCCAGCCATTCCCTGCTCCACTGACCCCATCCAGCTTCAGTGGATCCATCCAGCCATTCCCAGGGATCCCATCCAGCCATTCCCCAGTGATCCCATCCAGCCATTCCCAACTCCAGTGATCCCATCCAGCCATTCCCAGCTCCAGTGGATCCATCCAGTCATTCCCAGTGACCCCATCCAGCCATTCCCATCTCCAGTTACCCCATCCACCCATTCCCAGTGATCCCATCCAGCCATTCCCATCTCCAGTGGCCCCATCCAGCCATTCCCAGTGATCCCATCCAGCCATTCCCATCTCCAGTGGATCCATCCAGCCATTCCCAGTGACCCCATCCAGCCACTCCCAGGTCCAGTAATCCCATCCAGCCATTCCCCAGTGATCCCATCCAGCCATTCCCAGCTCCAGTGGATCCATCCAGCCATTCCCAGTGACCCCATCCAGCCATTCCCCAGTGATCCCATCCAGCCATTCCCAGCTCCAGGTGACCCTTTCCAGCCATTCCCCAGTGATCCCATCCAGCCATTCCCATCTCCAGTGACCCCATCCAGCCATTCCCAGTGATCCCATCCAGCCATTCCCCAGTGATCCCATCCAGCCATTCCCAGTGATCCCATCCAGCCATTCCCAGTGATCCCATCCAGCCATTCCCAACTCCAGTGACCCCATCCAGCCATTCCCAGCTCCAGGTGACCCCATCCAGCCATTCCCAGTGATCCCATCCAGCCATTCCCATCTCCAGTGGCCCCATCCAGCCATTCCCAGTGACCCCATCCAGCCATTCCCAGTAATCCCACCCAGCCATTCCCAGTGACCCCATCCAGCCCTCCCCAGTAATCCCATCCAGCCATTCCCCAGTGATCCCATCCAGCCATTCCCATCTCCAGTGACCCCATCCAGCCATTCCCAGTAATCCCATCCAGCCATTCCCAGTGATCCCATCCAGCCATTCCCAGCTCCAGTGACCTCATCCATCCCTCCCCAGCAATCAGAGGCCATCGCTGTCGAGCTCATTAACAACCTCGTCCTCACAAAGAGCTCATCCCATCCATTCCCAGGCAGGGAATCCTTCCTTTGGATCCCAGCCAGGCTGGGCATCTCCAGGGAAATGCACAGGGACTCATCCTGCCCCGCTCTGCCCCAAACCCTGGGCGCTCCTCGCGCGTTTTGCTGCTCTGAGGGCCCAGGACAGCAGAGAAGGGCAATCCCTGCCCCCAGAGCTCTCCCAAAGGCAGCAGACAAGATGTAACACGAGGAGGAAACGGGCTGCAGGCCAGAGGGGATGCCATAAAATCAGGATGTTGTGGAACCTCTGCCGTGGGCATAAATCACTGCCTGCCTCTGCACCTCGCCCAAACCAGAGCCGCCTCCCGCAGCCCAGCCAGGGCCAAATTATGCCAAAAATTTACCCAAATAGGACCAAAAACTGACCAAAATGTGTCTCTGAGTTCTGCAGGCAAAGGGGTTTGGCTGTGCCAGGCCAGAGGGGATGCCATAAAATCAGGATGTTTTGGAACCTCTGCCGTGGGCATAAATCACCTCACCCAAACCAGAGCCACCTCCCACAGCCCAGCCAGGGCCAAATTGCCCCAAAAATTTACACAAATAGGACCAAAAACTGACCAAAATGTGTCTCTGAGTGCTGCAGGGCCTGCAGGAAAAGGGGTTTGGCTGTGCCAGGCCAGAGGGGATGCCATAAAATCAGGATGTTTTGGAACCTCTGCCATGGGCATAAATCACTGCCTGCCTCTGCACCTCGCCCAAATCAGAGCCACCTCCCACAGCCCAGCCAGGGCCAAATTGTGCCCAAAATTTACCCAAAAATTGACCAAAAATTGACCAAATTTGGTCTCGGAATGCTGCGAGCAAACGGGTTTGGCTGTGCCAGGCCAGAGGGGATGCCATAAAATCAGGATGTTTTGGAACCTCTGCCGTGGGCATAAATCACCTCACCCAAACCAGAGCCGCCTCCCACAGCCCAGCCAGGACCAAATTGTCCCAAAAATTTACCCAAATAGGACCAAAAATTGACCAAAATGTGTCTCTGAGTTCTGCAGGCAAAGGGGTTTGGCTGTGCCAGGCCAGAGGGGATGCCATAAAATCAGGATGTTTTGGAACCTTTGCCGTAGGCATAAATCACCTCACCCAAACCAGAGCCGCCTCCCACAGCCCAGCCAGGGCCAAGTTGTGCCCAAAATTTACCCAAAATTGACCAAAAATTGACCAAAATGTGTCTCTGAATGCTGCAGGGGCTGCAGGCAAAGGGGTTTGGCTGTGCCAGGCCAGCAGGGATGCCATAAAATCAGGATGTTTTGGAACCTCTGCCGTGGGCATAAATCACCTCACCCAAACCAGAGCCACCTCCCACAGCCCAGCCAGGACCAAATTGTGCCAGGGGTCTCTATGCAAAAGGCCAGAGGGATGCCAAAAATCAGGATGTTTTGGGAGTGGGCATAAAAACCCAAACAGCAACCTACAGCCCAAAAGGACCAAGGGGGCCCCAAAAAAAACAATAGGACCAAAAAATTGACCAAATTTACAGGCAGAGCTGTGCCAGGCCAGGGGATCCATGGCCAAAACTTTGAGGGTTTGCCCTGCCAGGGGTATAAAAAAGGGAAAAAATTGGTGTTACAAAAACAACAGGGGATACAAAAAAAATAAAAACAATTTGAGGGTTTGGTGGTGTCAAAACCAAAACTTTGGGGTTTGGCAGTGTCAAAACCAAAACTTTTCCTCTGCTCTGCCCTCCTGCCAACATCCTTAGGGCTTCAATCAGCCCAGCTGCAGCCCAAAACCCTTCTGCCACCTCTCCTGCCTCTCTCCACCCCACCCTCCTCACTCCACTCCCAAACCAGCCATGCCAAAAAAAGGATTTTTTTCTTCTTTTTGTCTCCTCAAGAAAGAAGCAGAAGTGGGGAGTCGAAACCAAAACTTTGGGGTTTGGCGGTGTCAAAACCAAAACTTTTCCTCTGTTTCACCCTCCTGCCAAGGAGGGGCAGATCCTTAGGGCTTCAATCAGCCCAGCTGCGCCCCAAAACCCTTCTGCCACCTCGCCACCCCACCCTCCTCGCTCCACTCCCAAACCAGCCGTGCCAAAAAAGGGATTTTTCTCCTTTTTTTTTTTTTTTTGTCTCCTCAAGAAAGAGAAGCAGAACCGGGGAGGGCTGTCACATCGGAGGTGCTGTGCCTCAAAAAAAAAAAAAAAAAGGAAGGGGATAACGGGATCGAGCAAAAAGATTCATTTTGGGGGAATGGAGCTGGGAATTGCTGGGCAGGTTTGGGTCAGTTCCATGGAGCGGCAGAGCTGGAGCCTCTGGGACAGGCGCCTTATTTGCAGTAAACACCCCGAATTTCCTGCGGGCCACATCCCCGGGGCTGTGCCAGGCTGGCAAAGCCGTCAGGAGCTCATCCCTGGAGCTGCAGCCCCCGGCGCTGACCCGGCCGTGCCCGGGGCAGGGGCAGATGCTGGCATTAGTATGCGCAGCACATCCCAGCCCTGTCTGCGCCTGGTTCCCGGCGCGCTCGGCTCTATAAATCCCACAAAAGGCATCCCCCGGGGCCGGGGCAGCGGGGCCAGGGGGATGGGAACGGGAATCCCGGGGCAGCGCAGGAATTCCGCTCTCCCGATGGAGGGGAAGGATGGGCCGTGCTGCCGGAACGGGATGGGAGCAGCGCTGGGGGCTCAGCACAGAGATTCCCTCTCGTTTCTGAGTCTATGGGCTCGATTTCAGCTCTAAAATCGTTTTTTGATGGAGAAGGGGGGGACAGGGACAGGTTGGGAATGGATAGGGCAGCTCCCAGCAGGGACCTCCTTGGTGCCCAGGGCAGGAACTGCTCCAGGCTCAGCTGGGAGGGACACAAACAGCTTGGAGAAGGAATTCCATCCTGTTTCCCTTCTTTATGCGCCGCTGTGAATCACTGCTCACCCTCCAGACCCTCTCCGGGCCAGGGAACCCCATTCCCCAAATTCCTCTGGCCCTGCTCGCCTCGGGCTGTGGTTTCACCCAGGCTCTGCTGACTCAGGGGAGCAAAAGTGGGGAAAATTCCTGCCTGGAGCAGCATCTCCCTCTCCTTCAGCATCCCAATCCAAAGGGAGAGCGACTTCCCTCCCACCCTGCAGCAGCAGGAATGCTCTGGCTTGGAAGGGACGTTAAACCTCATCCCATTCCAGCCCCAGCTCTCCCCAGGTGAGTTAGTGCAGCTTTGGGAAAAGGCAGAACCAAACCCGCTCCCTTTTCTGCATTAAACACATCCCTAGGAACACTGACCTTCAGAAATCACCTTTTCCTGGGGGGCATCAAGAAAGAGCCATGTGCTCCTTTAGATCCCAAAAACTTTTTTTTTTTTTTCCCCTTATTTCTTCAATAATTAATTTGCATTCACTTCCCACGTCTTGGAATTCTCTCAGCACTTGAACCCACCTGAGACGTGGCTCCTCCAAATCAAGGAAAACCAGCTTGAAGAGGAGATTTAGAGAGACTTAGCAGAGAGATTTAGCAGAGACTAAATGGAAGAATATTTCAACTGCAGCTCAGAGCTGGCTTGCAAATTCCAGCCCAGGTGTTGTAATCCTGTTCCTGGATGCCTCAAAATTCCCTTTTGAGCAGCTGAATCAGCGAATCCCAGAGTTCCCAGAGCCTTCCCAGCAGCGAGGAGTCAGAATCCAGCACCACCTTGGCGTTTGTTTGGAGCTGGGTGAAGCCTGGGAACGTTTCTGGCCGCGGCAGAAGCAACCAGGAGGTGCTGGAAGGTTCCACAGAGACCCAAATCGTGATGAAACCACCTGAGATTTCACCTCTCACCTGTGACGGTGTTCACAGGGGTCCGAGGAGGAGGGAAGAGATGAGGATCTGACTCCATGTTTCAGAAGGCTTGAGTTATTATTTTATGATATATATTACATTAAAACTATACTAAAAGAATAGAAGAAAAGGTTTCCTCAGAAGGCTGGCTAAGAATAGAATAGCAAAGAATGATAACAAAGGTTTGTGGCTCGGCTCTCTGTCTGAGCCAGCTGACTGTGATTGGCCATTAATTAGAAACAACCCCATGAGACCCATCCCAGATGCACCTGTTGCATTCCACAGCAGCAGATAACCATTGTTCACATTTTGTTCCTGAGGCCTCTCAGCTTCTCAGGAGGAAAAATCCCAAGGAAAGGATTTTACATTAAAAGATGCCTGCGACACTCATCCCACTACAGAGTTTCACTTCATACCCTGGGCAGCCCGGTGGTGTCAAAACCAAAATATTTTGGGGTGAAATTCTATTTACAGTGGGCAAGAGCCGCTGGCTGCCGGGCTGGGAGGCAGGTGAGCCCTGGGTGGAACCGGCAGGTCCGGCCCGTGAGGCATCCCGCGGATATTGCGGCGCGGGGAGAGGAGGGACGGGCAATAAAGCCGGGCTTAACTCCCGTAATGACGTGACAGGCAATAAAGCCGGGCTTAACTCCCCTAAGTACCCGGAGCGGCCCTGACTAATCCATCCCAAGGCGGGGCTCGTTCTGCGGGACAGAGCCCGGGCTGCAGCAATCCCATGGGAAGAGTTTGCTGCTGCATGGGACAGTGGAGAGCTCCAGAGATTCCTGACCCCAAAGAGCCTCCAAATCCCAAACAGCCACCAAATCCCAAACAACCTCCAAATCCCAGTCTCCAAATCCTAAATAGCATCCAAACAACCTCCAAATCCCAAACAGCCTCCAAATCCCAAAACAGCCTCAAACTCCAAACGGTCTCCAACCCCAAAAAGCCTCCAAATCCCAAACGGTCTCCAACCCCACTCCAAACCCCAAACAGCCTCTAAACCCCAAAGAACCTCAAACCCCTAAGAACCTCCAAATCCCAAACAGCCTGCAAACAACCTCCAAATCCCAAACAGTCTCCAACCTCCAAACAGCCTCCTGACCCCAAGACACCCTCCAAACCCCATTCCAAACCCCAAACAGCCTCCAAATCCCAAAGACCCTCCAACCCCAAAGATCTTCCTCACCCCAAAGGATCTCAAACCCCAAACAGCCTTCAAACAACCTCCAAATCCCAAACAGCCTCAAACCCCAAACCAGCCCCCCAACCCCAAACATCCTCTAAACCCCAAACAGCCTCCAAAACCC
The DNA here is from genome assembly GCA_024865655.1 of Emberiza elegans. NCBI lineage: Eukaryota > Metazoa > Chordata > Aves > Passeriformes > Fringillidae > Emberiza > Emberiza elegans. Next base: position 88,350,124 of record JALJVW010000184.1, on the reverse strand, counting down.
AGCCTCCAACCCCCTAAAACATCCTCCAAACCCCACTCCAAAACCCAAACAGCCTCAAACCCCAAAAAGATTCCTGACCCCAAATAGCCTCCAAATCCCAAAGAGCCTCCAAAGAACCTCCAAACCCCAAACAACCTCCTAACCCCAAAGCACCTCCAAACCCCAAACCACCCTCCAAATCTCAAAACAGCCCCTCAACCCCAAACAGCCTCCCAAACCCCAAACAGCCTCCAAACCCCAAAACACCCTCCAATCCCCCCTCCAAACCCCAAACAGCCTCAAGCCCCAAACCCCAAAACACCCTCCAATCCCCACTCCAAACCCCAAACAGCCTCCCAACCCCAAACAGCATCAAACCCCAAAGAGCCTCCAAATCTCAAAGCAGGCCCCCAACTCCAAACAGCGTCCCAAACCCAAAACACCCTCTAAACCCCAAACAGCCTCCAAACCTCAAAATACCTCAAACCCCCCTGCAAACCCCAAAGAGCCTCCACCCTTCACCCCAGGTGCTGCTGCTCCAGGGGACAGCCCAGGTCACCCCGAGTCCTTTGCCAGCATGGAATTGACTTTGGATTAATTCCATTTTTCTCCAGTGTTTTCTTCCCCCTCCACGACCCCGTGGCACCTGCATCAGCAGGATTGACAGTACCAGACGGATTGGAGGTGCTGTGCCTAAAAAAACAAGGAAGGGAGTAATGGGATCGAGCCAAAAGATTCATCTGGGGGAATGGAGCTGGGAATTGCTGGGCAGGTTTGGGTCAGTTCCATGGAGCGGCAGAGCTGGAGCTTCTGGGACAGGGAAAAGCAGAGCCCCAGGAGCAGGGAGAGCACAGATTGTGGGGATGGCTCTGTCCCAACCCAGAGTTCACACAAGGTGTTGGGATCCCAGCAGAGCAGAACTCCTGGTGATGGCTCAGGTTTGAGCTTTTCTATTTTCAGGTTCTGTGCTGCTTCAGTGTGCGGGGCTGGGTTCACACCAGGGGATGCTGAGCTCTGTGCACAGAGCAGGGAGACAAAACAATTCCTGCTCCAGCTGGGCACCAAGGACAAATGATCCAAATCTCAGCCCAGGAGCACAAACCCCGTGGGCTGGAGAGAGAAAAACAAGCAGGGTGGGACTGGATGGGCTAAAGCTGGGATGGGACAATGAACTGCAAGGTGCAAATGGAGCAGAGCTGATCCAAGGGAGAGACCCCGTGCCCGGCCGTGCATTTTGGGGCCATTTTGGTTCATTTTGGGTTCAATTTGGGGCCATTTTGGTTCATCTTGGGTGCAGCCCTGGCTGGGCTCTTGTGCTGCCCAAGGTGGATCCATGGAGGAGATGTTTTGAATCAATCCCTGCTTTATTCTGTGACTCTGCCCAGCCTCTGCTCCAGCTCAGCCTGCTCAAGGCATCCCTGGAATCAAAGCTGGTTCCCACTGAAGGGGCTGCTTTTCCAAATTATCCTTTGCTTTTCCAAATTATCCTTTGCTTTTCCAAAATATCCCATTGCTGGTGGGGTTGGTGGGACTTGTGTCAAGGCTCGGGACAGGGAAGTTTTTCCTCAACACCAACCAAAAAAAAAAAATCTCCCATGGTGCCCAAAAATATCCATGAAGGATTTTGTACATGGAGGGAAGGGAAGGGAAGGGAAGGGAAGGGAAGGGAAGGGAAGGGAGGGAAGGAAGGGAAGGGAAGGGAAGGGAAGGGAAGGGAAGGGAAGGGAAGGGAAGGGAAGGGAAGGGAAGGGAAGGGAAGGGAAGGGAAGGGATCCTGGCTTTATGGAAAGGCAGCAGCAGCCTGGGAGCCCCAGGGGTGACCCAGGCAGGTCAGAGCTGCTGTCCCTGCAAAGCTCAGCCTCTCCCAGCACAGCCCAAAATATTGAAAACTCCTTTCCAGCCCAGCAGGGAAATATCTGGGAGTTGTGGGGATCTCCCCAGCAGATTTTGTGGAAGTGAAGTGTTTCGCTCCTCATATTGGAGCTGTTCACTTCCAGGAGAGCAGATTTAGGCTGGGCTGCCTAAAACCCTTCCCAAGTCTCCCCCCAAGAAGGATCCAACCCCAAACTCCTCCTCGCCTCCCCTGCCTTCCAGCTGGCAGCGTTCAGCCCCGAAAAAGCCAGGAGATGGAGTGGAAAAAAAAAAAAAAACAAAAAAAACAATCCCTGCAGATTCTCATCTTCCTCCTGTCGTCTCCTCGAGTCATTGTTTGGCAGGACGAGAATTTCAGCTCTGGCTGTGCCGGGGAGCAGGATTAGACAGGTCACCGGGGATCGGGTTTCACGTTTTACCTTTGTAACTCCCCGGCTCTGCACGTAGGCTGGGAACGGGCAGGGCCCGGAGCAGGCGGGGGACAGCCAGGGGACAGCCAGGGGACAGCAGGGGCAGGGATGGCACCTGGGGATTCCCTTCCCACATTCCCTCCTTTCCCAGATTCATTCTTTTCCCAGATTCATTCCTTTCCCAGATTCCCTCCTCTCCCAGATTTATTCTTTTTCCCAGATTCCCTCCTTTCCCAACATTATTCCTCTCCCAGATTCATTCCTTTCCCAGATTTATTCTTTTCCCATATTCATTCCTTTCCCAGATTCCCTCCTTTCCCAAAATTATTCCTCTCCCAGATTCCCTCCTTTCCCAGATTCATTCCTTTCCCAGATTCACTCCTTTCCCACATTCCCTCCTCTCCCAGATTCATTCCTTTCCCAGATTCCCTCTTCTCCTAGTTTCAGTCCTTTCCCAGATTCCCTCCTTTCCCAAAATTATTCCTCTCCCAGATTAATTTCTTCCCCAGATTCATTCCTTTCCCAGATTCCCTCCTTTCCCAGATTTATTCTTTTCCCACATTCCCTCCTCTCCCAGATTTCCTCTTCTCCTAGTTTCAGTCCTTTCCCAGATTCCTTCCTCCCAAATTTCCCAAAATTCCTTCCTCTCCCAGATTAATTTCTTCCCAGATTCAGGTTCCTTTCCCAGAGGTTTTTCCCTCCTTTTAAAAGGGTCCTGCTGGAATTTTGTCCTAAAAGTTTTCTCCTTCTCAAATTCCAAATTCCCAGATTCCCTGAGCCTCTCCCAGAATTTATTATTATACATCCCAGATTGATAATAATCCCATATTAATTCCATTATTTCCCAAAATTATTCCTATTTATATATTTATATATTCCTCCATTATTCCCTCCATATTGATTCCTATTATGATCAACATTTTGCCAAACAACAAGGCATTTTCTCCCCATGGGCCAGGTTCAAAGCAGGGGGAAAATTAAATCATAATAATGATAATAATTCCATAATAATTCCATTATTTTCCCCAAAAGCATTAAAAATTTTAATAATTTAGTCAGCATGGATTTTTGTCTAATAAAGGTTGAATATTGTGTCTGAAATTCAATATTCAACAGAGCTTAACAAGAGCCCCCCTTCCCCTGAGGACAATCAGTTTTTGATTTTATACATCATAATAATCATAATAATGATAATAATTCCATTATTTCCCCTGTAGCCAGCATTATTTATATATTTATATATTTATATATTTATATATTTATATATTTATATATTTATATATTTATATATTTAGCCAGCATTATTCCTGCTCCATATTGATTCCTAATATGATCAATATTCACCTTGGAGTACAACAAGATATTTTCTTCCCCATGGGACACTCACGTTTCTGAATGCATTACAATTACATCATTATAATTTATTCTAATTAGCCTCCAACATCATAATAATGATGGAATACTTTCCATATTAATTCCGAGCTCCTTTTCCAGAGCAGTGCCCCAATCAATGACCCATTCTTCCTCCCTTAACGCCTCAAACCACAGGGCAAAAATAATTAATTACCAGATCAATTATTTAACCAGCCTGGCTGCTTTCCCTCGTTCATTTAACAAACCTCCTTTTGCCAAGGTTTGGACACCCAGTGCTACAGGACACCTTTGGGACATCAGCGGGACCTGGAGGGAAAATTCCACAGCTGAATCATCAGCCTGAATTCTTAATGAGCTGAATGCAATTCCATTGTTATCCCAGCCAGATGAATCCTGCATCCAGCCCATATTTATTTATTCTGCATCCATTTATATATTTATCCTGCATCCAGCCCCAATTCTTCCTCCTTTTATATTGAATTCCATCCAGCCCCAATCCCCATTCAATATTGAATTCTGCATCCAGCCCCAATTCTCACCCATTCTTTTTTGCTTCCCCCGAATGGGACATCCAGCCCCAATTTCACCTGAATTCTGAATAAAAGCCCCATTCTTATAATTTTATTCCAGCCTAATTCTCACCCCTCCAAGCATCCAGGTTCTTATCCCATTTAAGCTGAATGGAATGCCCCAATTCTTATCCCATTTTTCTCAATTCTGCATCAGTCCTTTTTCTCACCCCATTTGCCTGAATCCTGCATCCAGCCCCAATTCTTATCCCATTTAAGGTGAATTCTGCAAACCACAGGTGAATCCTGCATCCAAAATAATTAATTACCAGCTGATCCAGCCCCAAATTTAACAGCTGAATCCTGCATCCAGCCCCAATTCTTCCCGTTTCAGCTAACCTGCATCCAGCCCCAATTCTCACCTCCTTGTGCCAAGGTTTGCATCCAGCCCCAATTCTCACCCAGGACACAGCTGAAGTCATCCATGGGATTCTCACCCCTTACAGCTGGACCTGGAGGGAAATTCTCACCCCTTTTAGAGCTGAATCCTGCATCCAGCCCCAATTCTCACCCTTTTACAGCTGAATCTGCATGCCCCAATTTATCCCTTTTAGAGCTGAATCCTGCATCCAGCCCCAATTCTTATCCCATTTACAGCTGAATCCTGCATCCAGCCCCAATTCTTATCCCATTTACAGCTGAATCCTGCATCCAGCCCCAATTCTTATCCCATTTACAGATGAATCCTGCATCCAGCCCCAATTCTCACCCCCTGCATCCAGCCCCAATTCTCACCCCGTTTACAGCTGAATCCTGCATCCAGCCCCAATTCTCACCCCTTTTAGAGCTGAATCCTGCATCCAGCCCGAATTCTTATCCCATTTACTGGTGAATCCTGCATCCAGCCCCAATCCTGCATCCAGCTCCAATTCTCACCCCTTTTACAGCTGAATTCTGCATCCAGCCCCAATTCTCACCCCATTCACAGCTGAATCCTGCATCCAGCCCTAATTCTTATCCCTTTTTAGAGCTGAACCCTGCATCCAGCCTGAACTGTCACCCCATTTCCAGCTGAATCCTGCAGCCCAACTTGAATTCTTGTGCTGCACCTGAATCCCACATCCAGCCTGCCCAGAGCCTTTCAGGGTCTCCAAAACCTCCTGGGCTCACAAGTCCCAGCATCCCAATGTCCAAGATTTGCAGGACAATTCTATCCTGGAAATCCCCAAGATCCGCCTCAAGCAAACCCCCAAGAGGGAAAGTCAATAATTCTCTTTTCCAAGGTTTTCCCCATCTCCCAGCTCAGCCTGCCTACAAATCCAAGGGGAAACTTCTCCTGGGATGCAGAGAGGAAAATTAGGGCAGGAATCCCTCAAATAACACCAACCCCCAGGCTCTAACGCCCAAAGGCACCTTGGAGGGTTTTATTTGTCCAAAACCATCTGAAAAAGGCTCTGAGCTGTTTCCCTTTGGCCAATTCTATCCGTGCTTCCCATCAGAGGAATAACAAAGACAAACTGTAACACCAAAAACCCCAGAACCTCTAAATTTTTTGCCCCACGAGCCAAACCCCTGATTTCTATAATGTTCTTACAGAATGCACAGAGCAAATCCCAAATGGACACCTTGGAGGGTTTTATTTGTCCCAAACCATCTGAAAAAGGCTCTGAGTCTTCTCCCTTTGATCATTTCAACTCGTGTTTCCCATGATAGGAACGAAAAAGACAAACTGGTGAGAGTCAAACACCAAAAAATCCCAGAACCTCTAAATTTATTGCCCCAAACCCTCATTTCTGTAATGTTCTTACAGAATGCACAGTGCAAATCCTAAATGGACACCTCGGAGGGTTTTATTTGTCCCAAACCATCTGAAAAAGGCTCTGAGCTGTTTCCTTTTTAACCAATTCCATTTGTGTGTCCCATCAGGAATAAGAAACTGGTGAGAGAGGAACACCAAAAATCCCAGAACCTCTAAATTTATTGCCCCACGAGCCAAACCCCTGATTTCTGTAATGTTCCTACAGAATGCACAGGGCAAACCCCAAATTTGGGATGATTCCATCACACCCAGCCCCAGTTACCAATTTCCAGGGCTGAGCAGGAGTTTCCCACCTTGGGGGTGGTTTCGGAGCCTTTTTCCTACGCAGCCGCCACGGGTTGAGCACAATTTCCTCCTTCCCACCCTTCCATTGCCTCCTAAAAACCACAAAAAATGGGAGAATCCCCGAGGAAGGATCATTAGGGTGGGTTTGTCCCTGTCCCCTGTTCCTGGGGACATCTTGGAAGGCTCCAGGACCGCTCCAGACATTTCAACACATCCCAAAATGATGCAGAACCTCGTGGTTAATAAAGTTCCTGACATCAAGATAAGCGCAGATCCTCCTCCCAGGGTAATTACAAGCCTATCACTCCCCAGTTAATTACACACAGCTAACGATGTTATTAGGTGGAGATGGAAAAATATCCGAGGCACTGGGAACAAATCTGGCTGCCCTGAGCTGGCTGAGAGTGAAACATTCCCAGGGAAAAGGTGGGAATTCAACTTTTAACCAAAATATTCACAAGGAAAGGTGGGAATTCTCCTTTTAACCAAAATATTCCCAGGGAAAAGGTGGGAATTCTCCTTTTAACCAAAATATTCCCAAGGAAAAGGTGGGAATTCAACTTTTAACCAAAATATTCACAAGGAAAGGTGGGAATTCAACTTTTAACCAAAATATTCCCAAGGAAAGGTGGGAATTCTCCTTTTAACCAAAATATTCCCAGGGAAAAGGTGGGAATTCAACTTTAAACCAAAATATTCCCAGGGAAAAGGTGGGAATTCAACTTTAAACCAAAATATTCACAAGGGAAAGGTGGGAATTCAACTTTTAACCAAAATATTCCCAGGGAAAAGGTGGGAATTCTCCTTTTAACCAAAATATTCCCATGGAAAAGGTGGGAATTCTCCTTTTAACCAAAATATTCCCATGGAAAAGGTGGGAATTCAACTTTTAACCAAAATATTCACAAGGGAAATCATCGATTTCAACCTTTGGGCTCTCCAAAATATTCCCAGGAAAAGCCAAGGGAATTCTCCTTTTAACCAAAATATTCCCATGGAAAAAGTGGGGATTCTCCTTTTAACCAAAATATTCCCAAGGAAAAGTGGGAATTCTCCTTTTAACCAAAATATTCCCAGGGAAAAGGTGGGAATTCAACTTTTAACCAAAATATTCACAAGGAAAGGTGGGGATTCTCCTTTTAACCAAAATATTCACAAGGAAAGGTGGGAATTCTCCTTTTAACCAAAATATTCCCATGGAAAAGGTGGGAATTCTCCTTTAACCAAAATATTCCCATCCATGGGGAATTCTCCTTTTAAAAAAATATTCCCATGGGAAAATTTGGGAATTCAACTTTTAATTGAGAAAAATATTCCACAAGGGAAAATGGAGAATTCTCCTTTAACCAAAATATTCCCATGGGAATTCTCCTTTAAACAAAATATTCCCAGGAAAAGGTGGGAATTCTCCTTTTAAAAAATATTCCATGGAAAGAAATTCCTCCTAAAAAAATATTCCTGGGAAATGGAGAAATTCTCCTTTTAACCAAAATATTCCCATGGAAAAGGTGGAATTCTCCTTTAACCAAAATATTCCCATGGAAAAAGTGGGAATTCTCCTTTAACCAAAATATTCCCATGGAAAAGGTGGGAATTCTCCTTTTAACCACGGAATATGTTGGGAAAGCCCTCCAAAATCATCGATTTCAGCCTTTGGGCTCTCCCCACCTCATCCCCAGCCCTGAGCCAAGCGCCAAATCCTTGGACACCTCCAGGGATGGGGACTCCAACCTTCCCTGGGCAGATGTTTGAAAATCCTTTCCATGGAGAAATTCCTCCCTCTAAAATCCTTTCCATGGAGAAATTCCTCCCTTGAAAATCCTTTCCATGGAGAAATTCCTCCTGGAAAATCTTTTCCATGGAGAAATTCCTCCCTCTAAAATCCTTTCCATGGAGAAATTCCTCCCTCTAAAATCCTGTCCATGGAGAAATTCCTCCTGGAAAATCCTTTCCATGGAGAAATTCCTCCCTTTAAAATCCTGTCCATGGAGAAATTTCTCCCTTGAAAATCTTTTCCATTGAGAAATTTCTTCCTTGATAATCCTTTCCATGGAGAAATTTCTCCCTTGAAAATCCTTTCCCATGGAGAAATTCCTCCCTTGAAAATCTTTTCCATGGAGAAATTTCTCCCTTGAAAATCTTTTCCATGGAGAAATTCCTCCCTCTAAAATCCTGTCCATGGAGAAATTCCTCCCTCTAAAATCCTGTCCATGGAGAAATTCCTCCGGATATCCAACCCGAACCTGCCCTGGGGTGGTTTGAGGCTCATTTTCAGCTGATAAATAAGGACAGACGGACATCCAGCACCACACAAACCCCACCTGCAGCCCTGCAAATCCTAAAACCCAAGGAGGTTTTTAGGGTGCGTCCCCAGCAGGGCACAAAGAACATCGTTCCCCCGCTCGTCCCTCTGTCGTTCGAAGCTGCCGATTTTGGAGAAGGAGGCAGGAGGAGCGGGAGGAAGCTCTGTCAAGCCGCAACGATCCCTGGATGCCAGAGGGATGCACGCACCATCCTCTGCAGTGAGGTGTGGGACAGGCCGGGGCAAACCCCAGCGAATGCATTTCCGAGCTCGCTGCCTGAGGGCTGGGACAGGCAACAACAGCCAGGGTGGGAAGGGAGGGGGGGAAAAAATCCCGATTATAACAAGCAACTGTCGGAGAAATCGCTTGGAAAAAAGCGACGGGGGTGGGGGAAGGAGCTGGGAGCTGGGAGCAGGCTGTTCCTGGAGAGCCAGCACCAGGAATGGCCCAGAACATCAGGATTTGCCCCCAGGATGGACCCCAGCCTCCCTGGGAGCTGGGGCAGGCTGTTCCTGGAGCCAGTTCGCCAGGAAACTCTAAAGAACATCAGGATTTGCCCCCAGGATGGACCCCAGCCTCCCTGGGAGCTGGGAGCAGGCTGTTCCTGGAGAGCCAGCACCAGGAATGGCCCAGAACATCAGGATTTGCCCCCAGGATGGACCCCAGCCTCCCTGGGAGCTGGGAGCAGGCTGTTCCTGGAGAGCCAGCACCAGGAATGGCCCGGAACATCAGGATTTGCCCCCAGGATGGACCCCAGCCTCCCCGGGAGCTGCTTTTCCAGGAATTCCCATGGCCAGGAGGGCTGGCAGGTGGATCAGCTCCACGGGCAGTGGCAGCAGGGATTTCAGGAAGCTGCTCCCACTCAAGGCTCCAAGGGATGGGGAATTGACTCTGTCCCTCTTCAGGGCGTTTAAAATCCAAATTAAACCCCCATGCTTGCTTTCCCAGTGGGGATTTGGCTGCTGGGAGCGTTGGAAAGGGGCATCACCTCACCCTGAGCGCTCACCCTGCTCAGCTGCTGCCTCTGCACCGAGCCAAGCCCTCAACCAGCTGCCAGCCCTGTGCCAGCCCTGGCAATCGGGGTTTGTGCCCAATTAAAGGCTCAGCCTCCAGCCAGGAGCCGCTCCCAGGCCGTGGCTTGGTGAGAAATTCACCCCTTTCAACAATTCCTGCTGGAAATCAGAGCAGCATGAGTCTCCATAAAGCCCTGGGCTCAGACACAAACCCCAGCGTCCCCATGGCCAAGATTTCCCAGCTCAAACCACCAGGATAATTCCAAATGGTCACCTACAGAGGAAAAGTCAATAATTCTGTTTGCCAAGCTGTGCCCCATCTCCCACCTCAGAGGTTCCCCATGGGCACACAGGGAAGCTCAGACACAAACCCCAGTGTCTCAATGTCCAAGATTTCCCAGTTCAAACACCAGGATAACTCTAAATGATCGCCTCAAGCCAATCCCCAAGAGGAAAAGTCAATAATTCTGTTTTCCAGTCCCCAAGAGGAAAAGTCAATAATTCTGTTTGCCAAGCTGTGCCCCATCTCCCAGCTCAGAGGTTCCCCGTGGGCACACAGGGAAGCTCAGACACAAACCCCAACATCCCCATGGCCAAGATTTCCCAGTTCAAACCACCAGGACAATTCCAAATGATCACATCAAGCCAATCCCCAAGAGGAAAAGTCAGTAATTCTGTTTTCCAATCCCCAAGAGGACAAGTCAATAATTCTGTTTGCCAAGCTGTGCCCCATCTCCCAGCTCAGAGGTTCCCCGTGGGCACACAGGGAAGGACAGACACAAACCCCAACATCCCCATGGCCAAGATTTCCCAGCTCAAACACCAGGAAAGATCAGACAGAAACCCCAACATCCCCATGGCCAAGATTTCCCAGCTCAAACCACCAGGACAACTCCAAATGGTCACCTCAAGAGGAAAAGTCAACAATTCTGTTTGCCAAGCTGTGCCACATCTCCCAGCTCAGCCTGCAAAGGCAGAGGTTCCCCATGGGCACACAGGGAAGCTCAGACACAAACCCCAACATCCCCATGGCCAAGATTTCCCAGTTCAAGCTGCCAGGATAATTCCAAATGGTCACCTCAAGAGGAAAAGTCAATAATTCTGTTTTCCAAGCTGTGCCCCATCTCCCAGCTCAGAGGCTCCCCGTGGGCACACAGGGGCGTCCGTGGGTCTGTCCATCAGCAGCTGGAGCTGTGCAGGAATTCCCATCCCACCCAGAGCTCCCCAGGGACATTTTCACCTTCAGGAACGCCCCTGGCACCCAGAGCTGGAGGAATGTGCCAGGGGCACTCCTGGCTGCCCACGGAAACCTTTGGCTTTGCACCAAATTCAGAACCGAAACCATTCCCCGGCCACTTTGTGCCCCTCCACGCCATGGGAGGCCAATCATTATTTACTCAGTGTTCTGTTAAATAAAGAGTAGGAAAAAAATAAATTAAAGCCGGGTTTTAAGACAAGAAGAGCTGCTTATCATTTCCTCCGATCTAGGGCTGGGTTTTGGAGAGTCACTCGCCTGCAGGTGACTGACAGCAGGTTTGTGATGAAATCCTGGGTGCAAAAACATCTCCCTGAAAAAGGCTCCAGCAGAGCCAACGAATTCCAGCGGCTGAGCTGGCACTGCCACACCAACCCGCGGCTGGACAAAGCCAGGGTGGGGAGCTGATTTCATGGCTGTCCTCCAAAATCCCTTGCAAAGACAAGGGCAAAAATCTGATTTTTCAGGATTTTTTTCCCAAATTTTTCTTATTTTTATTTTTTTTTCCAAGGTTTTTTTTTTCAGATTTTTCTGGTTCTACAGATTTCCTTTTTCAGATATTTTTTTCCAGATTTTTCAGATTTTTTTTCCCCCCAGACTTTTCTGATTTTTCAGATTGTTTTTTTCAGTTTTTTTCCCCCAGACTTTTCTGGTTTTTCAGATTTCTTTTTCCAGATTATTCTGATTTTTCAGAATTTTTTTTCAGATTTTTTTCAGATTTTTTTTCCCCAGACTTTTCAGATTTCTTTTTCCAGATTATTCTGATTTTTCAGATTATTTTCCAGATTTTTTTCAGGTTTTTTTTCCCAGACTTTTCGGATTTTCAGATTCTTTTCCAGATTATTCTGATTTTTCAAATTTTTCCCAGATTTTCTTATTTTTTAGATTATTTTTTCAGATTTTTTTCCGCCAAATTTTTCTTATTTTTTAATTATTTGTTCAGATTTTTTTCCCCAGATTTTTTTTATTTTTCAGATGTTTTTTTCCCAGATTTTCTGGTTTTTCAGATTTTTTAGATTTTTTTTCATATTTTCCCCCCAGATTTTTCTAATTTTTCAGATTTCTTTCAGTTTTTTTTCCTTGATTTTTCTGAATTTCCAGGGTTTTTTTCATATTTTTTTCCCAAACTTTTCTGATTTTTTCTGATTTTCCCCCAGATATTTTTGATATTTCAGATTTTTTTCAGACTATTTTCCCCCAGATATTTCTGATTTTTCAGATTTTTTCAGATTCTTTTCCCACATTATCCTGATTTTTTAGATTTTTTCCGATTTTTCCCCCAGCTTTTTCTTATTTTTCAGAATTTTTTCAGACTTTTCCCAGACTTTTCTGATTTTTCAGATTTTTTTTTCAGATTTTTTTCAGATTTTTTTTCCCCAGATTTTTTCCCAGACTTTTCTGATTTTTCAGATTCTTTTTCCAGATTTTTCTGATTTTTCTGATTTTTTTTTCCAGATTTTTTTTCCCAGATTATTCCGATTTTTTTTTATTTTTCTGATTTCTCCAGATTTTTTTTTTTTTTTTTTTAGGAATCTGGAGCTGTTTTGTGCCTGGAATCTGGCCAGGAATGGCGGGGCAGGGCAAGCCCCGGTCCAGCCCTGCGTGCCCAGGCTGGGAGCCCGGGGTGCCCGCTGGCCCTGGGCACGCTGCCCCTGCCAGGACAGGACTGGACGCGCTGTTCCCTCTCTGCGCTGCCTCCGGATGCTGCCAGGAGCTCCTGGGAAAAATCCCTGCTCCAAGTGTCCCACACAATGCAATGCGAGGGCTCAGGGGGGGTTATTCATTCCCTTGCCAGATCCCCTCCTTTCCCAAAATTATTCCTTTTCCCAGATTCATTCCTCTCCCAGATTCATTCCTTTTCCCAGATCCCCTCCTTTCCCCAAATTATTGCTTTCCCAGATTCCCTCCCCTCCCAGACTCTCTCCTTTCCCAAATTCATTCCTCTCCCAGATTCATTCCTTTTCCCAAATTTATTCCTTTCCCAGATTCCCTCCTTTTCCAAAATTATTCCTCTCCCAGATTCACTCCCTTTCCCAGATTCATTCCTTTTCCCAGATTCATTCCTTTCCCCAAATTACTCCTTTCTCCAAATTATTCCTTTCCCAGATTCCCTCCCCTCCCAGATTCCCTCCTTTCCCAGATTCATTCCTTTCCCAGATTCCCTCCTTTCCCAAAATTATTCCTCTCCCAGAATCATTCCCTTCCCAGATTCACTTGCTTTCCCAGATTCATTCCTTTTCCCAGATTCAGTCCTTTTCCCAGATTCATTCCTTTCTCAGATTCCCTCCTTTTCCAAAATTATTCCTCTCCCAGATTCACTCCCTTCCCATGTTCCCTCCTCTCCCAGATTCACCCCTTTCCCAGATTTATTCCTTTCCCAGATTTACTCCTTTCCCAAACTCACTCCCTTCCCAAAGTCATTCCTTTCCCAAATTCAATCTTCTCCCAGATTCACTTCCCTCCTAAATTCCTCCTTTCCCAAATTCATTCCTTTCCCAGATTCCTTCCTTTCTCAAATTCCTTCCTCTCCCAGATTAACTTCTTTCCTAGATTCCCTCCTTTCCCAAACTCACTCCCTTCCCAGATTCCCTCCTCTCCCAGACTCTCTGCTTTCCCAAATCCACTCCTTTCCCAAATTCATTCCTTTCCCAAATCCACTCCTCTCCCAGATTCCCTCCTTTTCCCAGATTCCCTCATCTCCCAGATTCCCTCCTTTCCCAACAGAAGTCACATCAAACACCCTTTGCAATGTGCTGGCAGAAAGGAGGCA